>OY986962.1:22500-28829 GCA_963920595.1 Eimeria praecox | reverse complement strand
ACATAATCGTATATTTGAAAAATAACAATTTAATCCAAATAAATTTTCAAATAATTGACCAATATTCATTCGTGAAGGAATACCTAAAGAATCAGAAATAATATCAGGAATAATTCCAAAACTAGAATATGGTAAATCATTAGATGATAAAATATATGCTATAATTCCTTTATTACCATAACGTCCGCATAATTTATCTCCTACAGATAATAAACGTTGTTTACATATATATATTCTACATTTTAAATAATATCCTAAATATGAATTTAAATTAAATGGAAATGAAAATATTTCAGTTTTAACTATTCTACCTGAATTACCAAATGAAACTAATATTGATTTATCTTTTATATTTCTTATTTCTTGTCCAAATAAAATATAAATTAAATTATATAAAGGTAAAATAGATAAATCTTTTAGATTATTTATAGATACTTTAGAAACTAATATATCATTATTTAATACTTTAGAACCTTCTTTTACAATACCAAAAAAATCTAAATTTCGTTTACAATAAAAACTTTTTTTAGGTGAATTAATTGTAGAAATTTCAAAATTATTTGAATTTAAAAATTTAAATATAATTTCATAAACTTTAAAATGAAGTGAAGTAAATAATTGAGAATATACTATTTTTTTATTTAAAACTATAGCATCTTCGAAATTATATCCAAAAAAATTACCATAAGATAATATTAAATTATTACCTACAGTAAATTCACAAGATAATATATCTTGTGTCGAAGTAAGTATTTGTCCACAAAAAATTCTTTCTCCTTGTCATACATTTGGTTTAGAATGTAAAATAGTAAAATGATTGCTACGTTTATATTTATCTAAATAATATGTAATTTTTCTATTATAAATATCTCTAATAATTATTTTATATGAAGATACATATATAACAATACCTTCTTGATATGATTTTAAAATTAAAGTAGAAGAATTTAAAAGATTTTTTTCATATCCAGTGATTATTATTGATTTTTTATTTTTTAAATTAGGAACAATTTGTGATTGCATTTTAGCACCCATTAAACTTCTTGCAGGATCATTATAAAATATAAATGGAATTAAATTTTCAGCAAATGAAAACATATCCATAGGTTTAATATATACTGTATTTTGTATTGATATATTTTTAAGTTTAAATGAATTTTTAGTAAGTCCTAAATAAAAGCAATTAAATAATTTATTTTTTCTTAAATAATAATTATTATATAATATAATATAAGTTTGTTGTGTAAAAGAATTCATAAAAGTAATAAAATTTTTTGTTTTTATATTTAAAATAGGTAAATAAGGAAATTGAAAATCATTTTTTTTTTTAATATTAATATTTTTAGTAAAACTTATAACTAAACCACAATTAATTCCTTCAGTAGTATCTAATAAACATAAAGAACCTAATTGATTTAAATTAATATTTCTTACTTTTAAGTTTTGTTGTAATTTAGAATTATAATTAGTAACTTTATTTTTATGTATAAGTTCAGAAAAACTATTAATTTGTTCTAAATATTGTATTAATGGATTAATTGTTAAATATTCTTTTAAATTAAAATATATTTTTGATTTAAAATAATTAATATTAATTTTATTTGTTTCTAAATTTTTAATACATTTACATATATCTTTACGTAATATACTAGAAAATTTATTTAAATAATAAGAATATTGATTAGAAAAATAATTTCCTAAAGTAGATATAGAACGATATTCTATTTGATCTAATTCAGTTAAACTTCTTTTATTATATTTAATATCTAATAATATATCTAAAATAGATATAAAATCTAATGCTATTAATTTATAATTATTAAAATAAAAATCATTTATATATAAATAATTTTTATTTAAAATTTTTTCAAAAGTATAATAAGTATTTATTTTAAAAGATAAATTAAAAAAAAATGATAAATATTTAAAAATATTAGAATTAATTATATTATTATTTATATTAATATTTAATAATAATTTTTTTAAATAAAAAGATTTATTATAACGAGAATATATTAAAATATCTTTTATTGAAATACCTAATAAATATAAAAAATAAATTAAATCATATTTTTGATTATTAAAAACACAAAAACATTTATTTTCTGTTAATATTATATTAATAATAAATTTATTATTAAATACAATTTTAGCATATAAAATATTATTATAATTTTTAATAAAATTATTAAAAAATATTCCAATATAATTAAACATTAATTTAGAAATAAATGTTTTTTTTAATCCATTAATAATTAAATTTTTTTCTGCAGTATATTTTGGAACTTCACCTATTAAATAATAAATAATTTTATAATTATTAGTTTTTAAATTTTTAATTTTTAAAGGTAAAAAAATTAAAATTTTAGTATTAAATTCTTGAATTGTATCTGGATTATTATTAATTAAATTAGTTATTTTAAAAAATAAAAAATTATTTAATATATAAATATTATATTTATTTTTTTTAAAATTTAAATATAATTCATCTCCTAAATAATTTTTTATAGAATTTATTAAATAATATATTAAAACCTTATAATATTCTATATAAAAAGTTTTTAAATTTTTTAATATTAAAAAATTTTTTAATTGAAAATTCATATTAAATAATAATTTAATAATTTATTAATTAAATAATAATTTATTAAAAATTAGATTGAGTACGCATTAAAATTAATAAAGGTACTTCTAATTCTAATTCTAAAGGTAATTTAGAACAAATATTTTGACAAAATCCGTATATTAATAAATTAATTGCTGTTTTTAAATTAATTCCTCTTTGTAATAAAAAGAAAATAAAATCTAATTCTAATTTAGAAATATTAGCTTCTTGATTTATAAAAGTAGAAAAATTATTTACAATTGTATAAGGTATAGTTATTGTAAATGTATTATTACCTAATAATAATGAATTACATTCAGTATAATTATATGTATTTTTAGCTTTTTTAAAAATTTTTACTAAACCTCTATAAGCATACATAGATTTATTTAAAGAAATACTTTTTGAATAAACATAACTTTTAGTATAAGATCCAATATGTAACATTTTATTACCTGTATCAGCTATTTGCATATCAGAAATTAAAGAAAGAGAAAAAAAATTACTAGAAGAATAATCTCCTATTAAATATGTAGAAGGATATTTTCAAGTAATTGCTGATCCTATTTCAATTTGAATCCAATCTAATAAAGCTTTTTTGAAACATCAACCACGTTTAGTTGTAAAATTATATAATCCACCTTCTCCTGATTGATCTCCACGATATCAATTTTGTATAGTAGAATAATTAAGTATTCCTTTATTTTTTACTAAAATTTCAACTAAAGCAACATGTAATTGAGATTCTAAAAAAATAGGTGCAGAACATCCTTCAGTATAAATTATATAAGCAGAAAAACTTACTATTAATAATGTTCTTTCAAATTGAGCAAAATCTTCTGATTGAGTTCTAAAATATGTAGATAAATTAATATTACATTTAATATTTTTTGCTATAAAACAAAAAGAACCACCACTAAAAATAGTAGAATTTAAAGTAGCAAAAAAATTATCTTTTAAAGATACTATTGTACCTACATATGAAAATACTAAATAAGAAAAATAATTAATAGCTTCAAAAAAAGGCATAAAAATTATTCCAGTTTTTAAAAGAAAATTAGTAATAGTATCTATTATAGATATACTATCTAATACAATATCCATAGCTAATGTTGAAATTAATTTATTTTCTTGCATATTTAATCCTATTTTTTTCAAAATTGAATTAAAAATATTATTAATTACTTTTTTAGAATTAAATTTAGAAGGTACTGAATAATATGAAATATCATCATATGAAATATCTGGTATTTCAAAAAAACATCAATCAGGTTGTTTAAATTTTATTAAAATTAAATAAGATTTATATCTAAATATATATAAAGATAAAAAATCTTTAAATTTAATATTTAATTTATTTAATGTATTTAAATTTAACCCACCTACTAAACGATATGTATCACATAAATTTAATTGTTTTAATTTTTTTATTTTTGGTTTTACAAAATATAACATTTTTATTAAAAAAAAAGATAAAATATATATTTTAATATTAAAAAATAAAAACTGATAAAGGGAATCGAACCCCCAACCTTCTGATTACAAGTCAGTGACTCTACCTTTGAGCTATATCAGCAAAAAATATATCATCGAAATTTTAGTAAAAAATGCTAAAATTATTACTAATTGTATACATTTTTTCTTTTTAACAAATTATATATTTGTTTTCTTATTCTAAGAAAATTAGATAAGAACATTTATCTTAAAGTATTTTTATCACTTATATGATTTCAGTGAATAATATTTATTAAACTTGGCTACTTAGCGACTACTTTTAGTAAAATAACTAATACACCATAGGTTTAATTTCTTTGGTCCTCTCGTACTAAAAGAAAAACTTTTCAATGTTCTTATGTCTACACCGGATATGGACCGAACTGTCTCACGACGTTCTGAACCCAGCTCACGTGCCGCTTTAATGGGCGAACAGACCAACCCTTGAGACCTACTTCAGCCTCAGGATGCGACGAGCCGACATCGAGGTGCCAACCCTCCCCGTCAATATGAACTTTCGGGGGAGATCAGCCTGTTATCCCTAGAGTAACTTTTATTCGTTAATCGACAGCCTTTCCACAAAGAACTGTCGGATCATTAAGACCGACTTTCGTCCTTGCTCGAGTAGTAACTCTTGCAATCAAGCCTTTTATCCCTTTATAGTTTTAATTTAAAAATTTTTTAAATTAAAAAAAGACCTTTGTACACCTCCGTTGCTTTTTAGGAGGCTACCGCCCCAGTCAAACTACCTTTTTAAAATTTTCTTATAATTGGTTAACAATATTATAATAAAAAAATAAAATATATAAGAGTGGTATTTCAAGATAAACAAATTAATTTGTTTCCCACTTATTCTACACAAATATATTTTATTTTTAATTTCAAAATATAGTAAAGCTTCATAGGGTCTTTCTGTCCTGGTGTAGATAGTCCGTATCTTCACAGACATTTCTATTTCACCGAATCTTTCTCCAAGACAGCATCCAAGTCGTTACACCTTTCGTGCAGGTCGGAACTTACCCGACAAGGAATTTCGCTACCTTTGGACCGTTATAGTTACAGCCGCCGTTTACTGGAGCTTATAAAAATACTTATATTAAAAATATTTTTTTTAACTTACCAGCACTGGGCAGGTGTCAGTCTCCTTACATTGTAATTAAACTTAGCGGAGACTTGTGTTTTTGATAAACAGTCGCTTGGATCTTTTCATTGCAACCCTTAGGGTATCCTTTTTCCCGAAGTTACAGGATTATTTTGCCGAGTTCCTTAGAGAAAGTTATTTCGTACTCCTTAGTACATTTATACTTGCTTACTTGTGTCAGTTTTAGTACGGGCATAATATATATATAACAAGTACATTTTTCTAGCTATATATTTTTATTATATTAAGAAACTATATCTTAAAAATATAATAAAAATTATAGGTCACTATTTGTTTAAATTATATATTATGGTAAAGGAAATTTAACCTTTTAACCATCAATTACATATTAAATCTAATTTTAGACCCCCGACTTTATCTACGTGGTATATCCTTTCATAGAAAACCTTTTAGCTTTCGGAGTATTAGATTTTTACTAATATTTATGCTACTTAAGCTGACATTCTCACTTCTATTTTTATTTTTATACAAAAATTTACATTTTTGCTTATTAAATATAGAACGCTCCTCTATCGATTTAAATATAAATCTCATAGTTTCAGTAAAGTATTTTTTTTCTTTCATTTTCAGTATATAATTTCTAATTTAGCGAGCTATTACGCACTCTTTAAAGGATAACTGCTTCTAAGCTAACCTCCTAAATATAAATGAAATTAAATTTCTTTTTTTTAAATACTTTTTAAAAACTTTAACTTATGATGTGGGTTGTTTCCCTTTAGACTTTTGAGATTTTCCCCAATAGTCTCACTTATTATATTATAATATAATTAAGTATTATTAGTTTATATATTATTAATATAATAATATATATATATTATATATAGTGCTTTACCACCTTAAATATATATTAATAATAGCTGCGCCTCAACGCATTTCAAGGAGAACCAGCTAGCTCCGAATTCGATAAGCATTTCACCACTAATCTCATCTCTTCTGATGATTTTGCAATATCAACCAGTTCGAACCTCTATATAAACTTATCTATATTTCATTCTGGACAAGATTAATTCATTCGGGTTCGGGTTCTTAATTACAAGCAATTGTTATTATATAATAATAACTCGCATT
>OY986962.1:0-20000 GCA_963920595.1 Eimeria praecox | reverse complement strand
TCGCTAGTAATCGCCGGTCAGCCTTACGGCGGTGAATAAGTCATCGAGCCTTGTACACACCGCCCGTCACACCATGGAAATTAATTATTATTGAAACTTCTATTTAAGAAAATAAATAATAATTAGTAACTGGGGTGAAGTCGTAACAAGGTAGCAGTACTGGAAGGTGCGGCTGGATAATATACTATACTATAATAATTTTTATTGGCAGCTAATACAAACTTTGATCCACTTTTATATATTTAAATTGTGAAAAAAGTTATCGGCAAAAATACTTTTAAATAAAATTATTGGTAAGATAGCTAAGTGCTAATAAAATAAAAAAGGGCTGTTAGCTCAGCGGTAGAGCGCACCCCCTGATAAGGGCGAGGTGCCTGGTTCAACTCCAGGGCGGCCTAACTAAGAAATTAAATAAAAATAATAAAAAATTAAAAAATAAATTTTATAATTCCTGGATTTTCAACTAAATATTATTTATTTAATAATAATAAAAATAATAATAAAATTATTTTATCTTTTTATTTATTAGAATTAATGGAAAAACAAAAATTAAAATTTACTTTTTCTTTATCTGAAAAAATAATTAAAAAATATATTTTATTTATAAAAAAATATTTTTATAAAAAATTTAATTTATCTAATATTCTTGAATTTAGATTAGATAATATACTTTTTAAATTAGGTTATACAAATACTATCATACAAGCTAGACAATGAATTATTCATGGTCATTTTTTTGTTAATTTTAAATTAATTAGAATTCCTAGTTTTTTAATAAAAAAAGGTGATATTATAAATATATCTCCAAAATCTTATTTTATTTTTAAAATTTGTAAAAAAAATTTATATAATAAATATATAAAAAATTCTAATATATATAATAATATATATATTTGTAAAAAAACATTAATTAGTTGTATTTATTCAATAATAAATTTATCTTATTCTTTTCATACTTATAATAATTTATTAATTATAAATTATTATAATTGGTAAATGAAGTCAATTGGTAAAGACAATAAATTGTGGATTTATTTAAAGCGGGTTCAATTCCCGTCATTTACCCGATAGTATTGCTTAAAGGTATAGCAGAAGATTGCAAATCTTTTTATCTCAGTTCAATTCTGAGTACTATCTTATTTATTTTATAAAAATAATAAAGAGGATGTGGTGAAATTTGGTAAACACAACGGACTTAAAATCCGTAAGTTTTTTAAACTTTAAGGGTTCAAGTCCCTTCATCCTTATATTATTGAATAATATACCTGTGGCTGAGTGGTTTAAAGCAGTGGGCTCATAATCCATTTTTTCGAAAGTTCGAATCTTTTCGGGTATATGAATTGATGCCTGAGTGGTCTATAGGAGCGGACTGTAACTCCGTCGATTTTAAATCTTCATCAGTTCAAATCTGATTCAATTCATTTTATATATATATATTGGAGAGATGACTGAGTGGTTTAAAGTATCAAATTGCTAATTTGACATATATATAATATATATATCAAGGGTTCAAATCCCTTTCTCTCTTTTAATTGGTTATTTAAAATAAGGAAATATAGTTTTAATTTGGATAAAATAACACCCTGTCGCGGTGAAGAAGCGGGTTCAAATCCCGTTATTTCCGTAATTAAATATTAATTTAATGGGTTGTCTGGGAATTGAACCCAGAACCTTTCGGTTAAAAGCCGAGTACTCTACCATTAAGCTAACAACCCTATATAATATATATATTATGCCCTTATCGTCTAGTGGTTTAGGACATCTTTTTTTCAGGAAGAAAACGAGGATTCAAATTCCTTTAAGGGTAAAAAATTAATAAAGATTACGGAATATGGCGTAGTCAGGTAGCGCTTCTGTTTTGGGAATAGAAAGTCATAGGTTCAAATCCTATTATTCCGAAAATTTAATATAATTTTTATTTATTATATATAATTAATATATGAATTTTAATAAATTAAAACTTATTTTTCCATTAAATTTATTTAGTAATGAATATATTTTTTTATTAAAAAAATATATTATTGTAAAATATACATATATTAAAAATAATAATAATATTTTTTTTATTTCTTCAATTAGATATATTAATAATATTTATTATATTATAATAAAATTATTTCATAAAATTCAAAAAAAAAATATTATAGATAGAAATAATATATCTAAATCAACAAGAAAACCTTGAAAACAAAAAGGATTAGGTAAAGCACGTGCAGGATCATTTAAATCTCCTTTATGAAGAGGAGGTGGTAGACTTTTTGGACCAAAAAGTAAAATAATTTCTGTTAATTTACAATTTAAAAAAAAAAAATTAAATTTCTTTTATTTACTTTTAAATAAAAGAACATATATTTCTTTTTCAATATTATTACCTATAACATATTTTTTTAAAAATATTGAAGAATATATTAATCAACAAAAACGAATTAAAGGTTTATTTTCTAAAAAATTAATTTATATATTATTTAATAATTTAAATATAAAAAAAAAATATTTTTTTATATCTATTAAATCATTAAATATTTTTTATTTTTTAAAATATAATTATATAATATTTTTAATTTAATAAAAATGTATTTATATTGTAAACGAAATAAATATTTTTCTAAAAATTCTTATGGAAAAAATAATAAAGGACATATTACTATTAGAGGTAAACAAGGATTATTTATTAAAATTACTCAGTTAAAAAATACAAATTATAATTATATATTTAAAAAAAATATATATAATTATATTAATTTTAATAAAAAGATAATAAAATTACAAATTATTAAAAAAATAATAGATAATAAATTACAAAGATATATTTATAAAGTAATATGTTTAAATCATTTTTTAAAATTTCAATATAAATATCTTCCTATTACAAAAAATACAAAAGAAGGAGATATTATTTATTTAGGAGAAACTATACAATTAAAAATAGGTAATATTTTACCTATAAGAAATTTATCTTGTGGTAATTGAATACATAATATAGAAAATATACCAACAAAGGGAGCAGTTTTTGTTAAAAATTCTAAGTTTAGTGCTTTTTTAATTTATATAGGAAAAAAATATGTAACAATTAAATTACCTTCAGGAGAAATTAGATTATTAAATAATAATATTTTTTGTATTTTAGGTGAACTTAATGCTACTCCTATTATTATAAAAAAAAATAAAGCAGGAATTAATAGAATTTTAGGTAAACGACCTAAAGTTAGAGGAGTTGCTATGAATGCTTGTGATCATCCACATGGTGGTGGAGAAGGAAAAAATTCTATTGGACGTTCTTCTATATATTCACCTTGAGGAACTATTTTAAAAGGTAATAAAACTAGAAAAAATAAAAAATATAGTACAAAATTAATATTAAAATATAAAAAAAAAAATGATTAAATTATATTATAAAAATATATATATCTCAAAAGATATATTACGTTTATCTAAATTAAATAATAAACATATTAAAACTAATAATAATTTTACTTTAATTTTACCATTATTTTTATATAAAATAATAGAAGTTTATAATGGTAAAAAATATATTCCTATAAATATTAATAAAAAAAAAATAGGATTTATTTTAAATAATTTTATATTTCAAAAAAAAAATAAATCTTTTTCTTTAGAATATAATATTAAAATAAATAATTAATTATTTAATATTTAAATAAAATAACTATGGGACAAAAAGTCAATTCTTTAATTTTTCGTTCTAAAAATTTTCCATATTATATTAATATATGAAATAATTTTATTTCAATTTATAATAATATAAAATTTTTTTTAAATTTACAAAAATTTATTGATAATAAAAAACAATTAAATATTTTATATATACAAAATAAATATTGTTATAGTAATTATTATGTTTATAATATAATATTATTTTCTAAGGAAATATATTTTAAAAATAAACAATATATTAATTTATATTTTTTAAAATTTTTAAAAAAAAATGTTTTAAAAAATATAAAATTTAATTTTGTAATATTAAAACATCCTTTATTATCTACTTATTTTATTTTAAAATATTTATATAATAAAATAATTTATACAAAAAATTCTTTAAGAAAAATTATTCCACAACTTATATTATTAATTAATAAAAAATATAAAATTAAAGGATTTAAATGTATAATATCAGGTAGAATAAATGGAGTTCAAATAGCAAAATTAGAAACATTTAAATTTAATGAAAGTTCTTTACAAAATAAAATTTTAAATGTAAAATATAATTTTATTAGTGTTCCTACTAAATATGGACTTTTAGGTATTAAAATATGATTATTTTTAAATAAAAATTAAATGAAAAAATTTAAATTTACTAAAAATATAAAATTTAAAGGAATAAATTTTAATAAGAATATATATGGAATATGAGCTATACAAACTACTACATATGGAATATTATCTATTAAACATATTAATAATATAAAACAATATTTACAAAAAAATATTAAAAAATTTAAATTTAATATTACTTTAAATAGAATAAGTACTAAAAAACCTTTAGATACTAGAATGGGAGGAGGAAAAAGTTCAATATTTGATTTACAATATTTTTTAAAACCAGGATTTATTTTTTTAGAATTTTATAATATTTCAGATAATATGATTTTTTCTATTTTTAAAATAATTACTAATAAAATACCTATAAAAATAAAACTTATTAATATAAAATAATGAAAAAACAATTAGGATTTATTTTAAAATCTAATAAATATTATGTTATTGTAATAATTCCTTTTCATTATATTCATTTTAAATATCAAAAAATACAAATAAAAATAAAAAAATATTATATATTAAATTATAGACAAGAATATAATAAAGGAGATATTATTATTTTTAATTCTAAAACAAATAAAATATCTATATATTATAAAATATAAAATTTTATGACTAAAATAAATACTTATTTTAATATTGCAGATAATAGTGGAGTAAAAAAAATATTATGTATACAAAATTTAACTAGAAAAACTAAAAAAATAAATTTAGGAGATTTAATTATAGGAGTTATTAAAAAAATTAATTTTACAAGTAAATTAATTTATTCAACTATAGTATATGGAATTGTTATTAGATTGAAAAAAAATATTAAATTATATAATAAATATAATATTTTTTTTAATGATAATGCAGTAGTATTAGTTGATAAAAATTTAAATCCTATTGGATCACGTATATTCGGAACTATTCCTAAATTTTTAAAAAAAAAAAATTATTTAAAATTACATTCATTAACAGTAGATTTATTATAAAATATGAAAAGTATTATAAATAATATTAATATATTATTAAATAATATAAAAATAAATAAAAAATATATAATTATTCCTTATTCAAAATTAACTTATTTAATTTTTTCATTATTAAAAAATTATTATATACAATCTATATATAGATTACAAAATTGGATAATAATATATTTTATATATAAAAGAAAAAAAAATTTAATTATTAAAATTTGTAATTTAAAAAATAAAAAAAATAATTTTACATATTTACAATTACAAAAAATAAAACAAAAAAATAAAGATGGAATTATTTTTACTTCTAAAGGTATTTATCTTTTATCAGAAGCACTTAGATTAAAACAAGGGGGGTTTTTATTTTGTGTAATATATTATTCTAATTAATAAATAAAAAATGAAACAAATAAATAAACAATTAATTGATTCATATAATTTATTTTTATTTTTTTCAATTTTAGATTTAAAAACTAAAATAACATATTTAAATATTATATATAATAATATATATCAAGTAGTATTATTATCTAATAAAATATTAAATTTTCCTTCTTTTTTTTATTTATATTTATTTTCTAAAAAAAAAGATATTATTAATACATATTATAATAATATAAAAAATAAAATATTATTTTTTTATATAAAATATCAATTATTTATAAAATTTATTGGAATAGGATATAAATTTATATTAAAAAATAAATATTTATATTTTATTTTAGGTTATAGTCATTTAATAAAAATTAAATTACCAAATAATTGTAATATTCATATAGATAATAATAATAAATTATTAATTTTAATACATTCAAATAAATATATATTAGGTAATATATTTTATATTATTAAATCTTGTAATAAATTAAATATATATAAAGGTAAAGGAATAAAAAATATTTTTGATCAATTAAAATTAAAATTAGGTAAAATAAAAAATATAAAAAAATAATAAATGATTTTTTTAAATAAAATAAATAAAAATATATTTTCTAAAAAAAATAATTTATTATATTCTATAAAATTATTTAATGATTTTATTTTTTTTTCTTTTTTAATTAAAGAATATATAAAAATATATAATTTATATTTAATATATTTAATAAATATGATTGCTATTAAATATATAATATATTTTATATACAAAAATATTATATATTTATATCAATATATTTATTATAAAATTTATACCTTAGAATTATTTTATTGAAAAAATAAAAATTATATATATAATAATAAATATATTCATAATATAGAACAAAAAATATTATTAATTAAAAAAATATCTAAAACTAGAGCAAAAGGAAGAATAAAAAAATATAAAATTATAATATTAATAGGTAATAAAACTGGATGATTTGGTATAGGAATTGGTAAAGATTATTATTTACAAGATGCTATTTTTAAAGCACGTTTAAATGCTTTTAAAAATATTTATCATATTCCTTTATTTTATTCTAAATTATTAAAAAATAATATATGTATAAAAAAAAAATTTAAAAAATTATATTTATCTTCTTCTATTTATAATTTAAAAGTATCTTCACATTATGTTATTAGATTATTATTTTATTTTATTGGAATTAATAATATTAATTCTAAAATTATTGGTATATATAATATATATAATATATTATCTTTAATTTTAAATATATAAAAAAATGAAAGTAAGAGTATCTATAAAACGTTTATGTAAATATTGTATATTAATTACAAGATGTAAAAAAAAATATATATATTGTTCTAAAATTTCTAAACATAAACAAAGACAAAAATAAAAAAATTAATAATTATATTATAATGAATATAAAACAACAACAAATAAATAAATTAAATATTTTTACTTTTTATATAAAAAGTACAGGTCATAATACTTTTATTTCTATTTTTAAAGAAACAATTTTAAATATAAATAATAAAATTAAACCTACTCAACAATTATTAAAAATTTTTTCTTGTGGATCTTTTGGTTTTAAAAACAAAAAAAAAGAAACTCCTTTTGCATGTAGTATATTAGCTAATAAAAGTTCCTTATATGCTTTAAAAAATGGAGCTAATTATATACATATAATATTTAAAGGAGTAAGTATTTTTAAAAAAATTATATTAAATACTATTATTAAAACTAAATATAATAAAATCAATTTACAAATATTATCTATAACAGATATAACACAATATCCACATAATGGATGTAGAGTTAAAAAAATAAAAAAACGTTAAATTATAAATTTGCTAAATTATATATAATTTATAAATGTTAACTTTAAATCAATTAATTAGAAAAAAATTACGAAAAAAAAAAAAAAAATTTAAAAAATCAATTTTAACAGAACATCCACAAATAAAAGGAATTTGTTTAAAAGTATTTACAAAATCACCTAAAAAACCTAATTCAGCATTAAGAAAAGTGATTAAAGTTAGATTATCTAATTTTAAAGAAATAATAGCTTATATTCCAGGAGAAGGATATGCAGTACAAGAACATAATTATGTTCTTATTAGAGGAGGAAAAGTACAAGATTTACCTGGAGTTAGATATAAAATAATTAGAGGAGCTTTAAATGTTTGTGGAGTTAAAAATAGAAAAAGTAGTAGATCAAAATATGGTACTAAAAAATAATTAAAATATAATTAAAAATTTAAATTTATATAATGTATTCTTTAAAAACTTTAATTTATTTTTTATTAATAAAAAAACTTATTAAATCTGGAAAACAATGTAAATCTATTAAAATAAAAAATAATTTATTATTATTAAATAATAATATTTTATTATATGCTATATTAAAATTAATAATACCTATTACTTTTAAAACTAAAAAAATAGGACATATAAAATATCAAATTCCTATTTTAACACATTATTATAAATCAATTAACTTAGCATTAATATGACTTATTAAAGCAGCTAAAATAAAAAGTTTTAATAAAATGTCTTTTATAAAAGCATTATATTTAGAATGTTATGATGTATTTAAAAAACAAGGTTTAGCATATAATTATAAACAACAATATATTAAAAAAGCATTAATTAATAGAATTTTTATATATTTAATAAAAAAATAAAATATAAAATTAATTAAAATAAATAAATTATGGCAAAAAAAATTTTTGAAAAAAATAAAACACATTTAAATATAGGAACTATTGGACATGTAGATCATGGAAAAACTACATTAACTGCAGCTATTACTTCTTATTTATCTAAAATAAATAATACAAAAGCAAAAAGTTATTCTGATATTGATTCTGCACCAGAAGAAAAAGCTAGAGGAATTACAATTAATACTTCTCATATTGAATATGAAACTTCTTTACGTCATTATGCACATATTGATTGTCCAGGTCATGCAGATTATATAAAAAATATGATTACAGGAGCAGCCCAAATGGATGGAGCTATTTTAGTTGTTTCTGCAACTGATGGACCTATGCCTCAAACTAGAGAACATTTATTATTAGCTAAACAAGTAGGAGTACCTAATATAATTGTATTTTTAAATAAAATAGATATGGTAGATGATAATGAATTATTAGATTTAGTAGAATTAGAAATAAGAGAATTATTAGATAATTATGAATTTAATGGTAATTCAGTTAATATTGTTAAAGGATCAGCATTAAAAGCTTTAGAAGCTATTGAGATGAATAATTTAGAAAATAAATGAGTAAATAATTTAAAAAAATTAATAGATGTATTAGATACTTCAATTCCTGAACCTAAAAGAGATATTAATAAACCATTTTTATTATCTATAGAAGATATTTTTTCAATTACAGGTCGTGGTACTGTAGTTACAGGTAAAATTGAAAGAGGAAAAGTTAAACTTAATGATACTATAAATATTTTAGGATTTAATTCATTAAAAACATCTACTGTAATTGGAATAGAAATGTTTCAAAAAATATTAAATGTAGCAGAAGCAGGAGATAATGTAGGAATATTATTAAGAGGTATTCAAAAAAATGATGTAAAACGTGGAATGGTATTAGCTGAACCTTCAAGTATTTTAACTTATTCTAAATTTGAAGCAGAAATATATATTCTTTCTTCATCAGAAGGAGGAAGAAAAAAACCATTTTTTGAAGGATATAAACCACAATTTTATTTTTATACTATAGATGTTACTGGAACAATTGAATTTATAGCAAATCCTAAAAAACCAGAAATGATATTACCTGGAGATAAAGTTAAATTATTAGTAACTTTAATGTATTCAATAGCATTAGAAAAAGGAATGAGATTTGCTATAAGAGAAGGTGGAAAAACTATAGGAGCTGGAATTATTACTAATTTAATTAATTAAAAATTAATACTAATGGTTATTAAATTAAGAAAAAAACAAAAAAAATGTTTATTTAATTTATATAAATATTTATATAAAAATATAAAGAATATATATATTTTAAAATTATATCTTTATATAATTAATTATTTATTATATAATTAATTTATTTATTATTTATGTTGAGAACCAGATTTGAACTGGTGACTCAAGGATCTTCAGTCCTTTGCTCTACCTACTGAGCTATCTCAACTATATATATATATAAAGAGTAGCCAAGTGGTACGGCAACGGATTTTGATTTCGTTATACATAGGTTCGATTCCTATCTCTTTAAAATTTAAATTACGTTTTTAGTTTAATGGTAAAATAAAGGTCTTCAAAATCTAAGATGAAAGTTCAACTCTTTCAAAACGTGATTATTTAATTTTAAATTAAAAATTTTATTTTAAAATATTATATATTATGAAAAAGAAATTAATTAAAATTAAATTAAATTTAGAAGCTGGTAAAGCTAGTCCTAATCCTCCTATAGGACCTATATTAGGACAATATGGAATCAATATTAATTTATTTTGTAAAGAATATAATAATAAAACACAAAAATATATAGGATTAAAAATTCCAGTAATTATTGTATTTTATAATTCTAAAAAAATAATTTTAAATTTAAAAACTCCTTCTTTATCTTATTTAATTTTATTTTTTTCAAAAAATAAAATTATTAAAATTAATGACATTAAAAAAATTTTAAAAATAAAAAAAAAAGAAATTTATCCTATTTCTATTAAAAAATATTTATATATGATAAAAGGAACATTAAAATCTATGAATATTAATATTTTATAAAAAATGAAGAAAAATATATTTTTTGAAATTTTACCAAAATTATCTAGATTAAAACTTATTAATAAATATAATAATATATGTTTATATAGAAATAAAAAAATTTCTAATAAACAATATAAATATTTTATTTCATTAATAAAACAATATCGTTATTTAGGTATATTTTCTTATAAAATTATTAAATTTATTAAAATTAAATAAAAATAATATGAATTTAATAATTAAAAAAAATTTATATAATAAATTTATAAAACAAAAATATAAATATAATATATATTCACATAATAGAATTATTTGTAATAAATTAAATTATAATATTTATAAACAAAAATTATATACAATATATATATATACACAAGATAAAAATAAATTAAATATAAAAGAAGTATTAGGAATTTTAATAAAGAAAAATAAAACACAAAATTTAACTAATTTACATTTACTATCTTTAAAAAGATATAATAATATTTATTTATCTTTTTTTAAAGAACATCCAAATTTTATAATAAAATATAAAAATATAAAATAAAATAAAATTTAATGAATAATTCAATAATTAATTATAATTTTTTAAATTGTACTAAAGAAGTTATTTATTGTTTAGAAAAATCTAAACAAATAGCTATAAAAACAAATTCTGAATATATAAAACCTATTCATTTATGTTTAAGTTTAATATTTAATTCTAAATTAATACAAAAAATATTAAATATAAATATTTCAGATATTAATCAAAAATTTATATTTGATATAATTTTTAATTCTATTAATTTACATAAAAAATATTATGTAAATTATTATTTAGATAAAAATATATTAATTATACTTAATATATTAAATAATTTAGAATATCCTTTTAATACTTTATTATTATTTTATTATTTATGAAAACAAAATATAAAATTATATTTTTATATATTTTCTATATTAAATATAAAAAATATTAATAATATTTTTTTATTAATAAAAAATTATATAAATAATTCTTTAATACAAATAAATATTCCTATTATATTAAAAGATTTTTTAAAAATACTTAATAAAAAAAATACTTTAATAGGTAGAAAAAAAGAAATAAAAAATATAATTGAAATTTTAACAAGAAAATTAAATAGAAATGTTATATTATTAGGTGATTCTGGAATAGGTAAAACAACTATAGTATATAAATTAATATCTTTATTATCTGATAAAATATTTTTAGAATTAAATATTACAAATTTAATTTCTCAATATAATAATATTGATTTAATTAAAAATTTATTTGAATTTTTAAAAAATTATAATAATATAATTTTATATTGTAAAGATTTTCATTTATTATTTAATAATTCTACAATAGATCTTAATTATATAAAAAATACAATTTATAATTTATTATTATTAAATAATATTCAAATTATAGGAACTAGCACACAAGTTTTTTATGATAAAATATTAAAAACTGAGGAACAATTTAAATTTTTATTTTCAAAAATAAATATAATTGAATTAGATAAAAATATATTATTTTTAATAATGAAATATTATCTTAATAATAATAATATTCATTGAATTAATGATAATATTTTAAACTTAATTATTGATTTAAGTAAAAAATATATTAAAAATTATGCTTTTCCTAAAATAGGATTTTTAATTTTAGATTCTATTATAAATAAATTTAATAAAACTAAAAATATTACAAAAAAAGAAATAATAAATATTATATCAGAATATAGTGAATTATCAAATACTTTAATATTAAAAGAAACTTCTAATAATATTAATGATTTAGATATAAAATTAAAAAATTATGTATTTGGACAAGATATTGTAATTGTAAAAATTGCTACTTCGTTAAAACGTGCTTATATTGGTTTAAAAGATAAAAATAAACCAATAGGAAGTTGATTATTATGTGGACCTAGTGGTACAGGTAAAACTGAATTAGTTAAATCTTTAGCTTATTTATTATTTGGATCAGAAAAAGAGATTATTAGATTTGATATGAGTGAGTTTATGGAAAAACATTCTGTTTCAAAATTAATAGGATCACCTCCTGGATATGTAGGATGTGATGAAGGAGGTTTATTAACTGAAGCAGTTAAAAAAAATCCATATTCAATTATTTTATTTGATGAAATAGAAAAAGCTCATAAAGATATCAATAATATTATGTTACAATTATTAGATGAAGGTACTTTAACAGATTCAAAAGGACAACATATAGATTTTTCAAATACATTAATTATATATACTAGTAATTTAGGATGTCCTACTTCACCTATACAATTTAAATCTTTCCAAAATGGAGAAGAATTATCTGAAGAAGAATATAAATTTTTATCTAAAAATGTAGATATAGCAGTTAAAAAATTTTTTAGACCTGAATTTTTAAATAGATTAGATTCTGTAGTTGTATTTAAACCACTTAGTATTATATGTTTAATTAATATTATTAATAAATTTATTAATAATTTAAATAATAAATTAAAAGAGAATAATATTTTATTAAAAGTAGAACTAGAAGAAAATATAAAAACATTATTAGCTAAATTAGCTTATAATCCTTTATATGGTGCTAGACCTTTAAAAAGAATAATAGAACAATTTATAGAAAAACCTATTTTAGAAATTATAATTAATTTTAATTTTAAAATACCACATTTATTTTCAATATTTATAAATAAGAAAAAAGAAACTATTAATTATTTAATACAAAAAATTTAAATTATTATTATTAATAAGCAGACATAGTTTAATGGTAAAACAATAGCCTTCCAAGTTAAAAATACGAGTTCAATTCTCGCTGTCTGCTTAAATTTAAAATATAAAAAATATTTAGTATTTTTAATAAAATGACAAAATTAAAATTATTAAAAAATAATAAAAAAAAATATAAATTATATAATTTAAAGATATCTAATTTAAAAAAAACAACTAAATTTAATAAATCATTAAATTTAGGTAATTATATTTCTAATATAAAATTATATACTTTTATATATCCAAAAATAATTTCTTATTCTAAACTAGGATCAAATATTTCAAAACAATTTTCATTAATATCTTTATATTTTTTAATATATTTTTTAAAAAAAAATATAAAATAAAAAAGGAGAAATGGCAGAGTGGGTTAATGCATCTGACTTGAAATCAGAAGAATTTTAAATTCCATGGGTTCAAATCCCATTTTCTCCTTATATTTTTATAATATTTAATAAAATATCTTTTAATTTAGAAGAAAATTATATATGATTAATATAAATAAAAAATGACTTTTTACTAAAAAAAATAATAAAAAATATAAAAAACAACAATTTATAAAAGCATTAAAATTTTCTTATATTAATAAAAAAAATCATTTAAATTTTAAATGATTTTTTATGAAATTATATAATAATATATATTTAAAATCTAAAATATATAATATATTATATTATAATATTAATTTTAATTGGTTATTAAAAAAATAAAAAATTAATTTAATTTTTAATATATTCCATGAAATATAGCTGTAGTTATTATTTTTAATATAAAATATAAAATATTAAAATTATTAATATTAATATGTATTTTAATAATATTATTATTAAAATATGTATTTATATTTTTGTTATTAATAATTATTATGTTTTTATTTAATTTTAAAATTTCTTTTATATATTTATTATTATTTAAATATATAAATATTAATGTATTAGGAATATTATTTAAATTTTTTAAACCATGATATTTTAATTTTAATTTAAGATATAAAAGATATAATATATAATATATATAAAATATATTTTTATAATTATTTTTAATAATTAAATTAGTTAAAAAAAAATATTTTAACCATTTATAAATAATTAATTTTCTTTTTAAAAAATTTCAATTTGAAAAAATACCAGGATAAATAGCATTATTATTAATATAATAATTAGAAGTTAAAAATGTAATTAATTTTAATTTACAAATATATTGTACATAATTAGTTGAAAATAATATTTTTTGTTTTAAAGAAATATATTTATATATATATAAATATAAAATACTTAAAGAATTTAATAAGTTAAAAATTTCAATAATATATTTATTTATATTATTATATAAATATTTTTCATTATAATAATTTTTTTGTTTTATTGTATATTTTATGGGTATTATTTTATTTTTTATTAAATGTAATATATTTATATTTAACATTATTTATTTATAAATAATAATATTTATATTTTAATAAAATATCTATGTCATCCAGATCCAGTTTTTATTAAATCTGTTGTAATAACATTAGATTTTAAATCAGTAAGTCAATCGATAGAATATTCTATACTTAATTTTATTAAAAATTTTATTATTTCTTGAAAACTAATTGAAGCAAAAAAACCAGTAGAAGCTAAAACACTTTTAGTAATACCTAATATAATAGGACTATATAATATTTGTCTGTATCCTAATATATATAATGTATAATTAAGTATTTTTAATTTATTAAAATCAAAAATATCATTTTCTAATAAAGAACTATCTCCTTTATAATTTATTTTTACAAAAGAAGTCATTTTTTTTGCTATTAATTCAAATTGAATACTAGGAATATTTATTCCATTTTTGAAATATTGTTTTAATAAAGATTCTACTATTAAATTATATATAAATATATGAGATAATTTAATAGATTGATCTTGAGTATAAAAATTTAAATTATGTGAAAATAATTTTAATATTAATATATTAATAGAATAATTACCTGACACAATAATATTATTTGGTATTATTATAGATGTATTATGTTCATATAAATAATTAAATGAATTATGATGTAAATTATAAAAGAGTAATAAATTTTTATTAGAAAAAGTAAATAAATTATATTTTCATAAATAATTTAAAGTATTTTCTTCATATAATAAAAATATATTAGTTAATATACTTAATTTACTTGGAATTAAATAAGTATTAGGTAATGATCTAGCTTCAAAAATAGTTTCTATAGAAATTAATCCAGATGTAATATCTTTTAAAGAATTAATAGAAAAATATTTTTTTTTTTTTAAAAATATTCCTTTAAAAAAATTAAATATATATTTATTAAAAAATAAATTTTTTCAATAAATATAATATGTTGTTATATATATATAATTTTTATATAAATAATATATATTTATAGAATTATTAATTAAATATTTATTATTAAAGAAAAAAATAGTTGAATAATTATTTATTAATTGTCTATGAATTATTTGTGATATTATATATTTAGAAAGTAATATATTTTTTTTAAATAAATAATTTATATTTAAAAAATTATATTTAATTAAAACTGTTTTATATAATAAATTATCTACTAAATATATTTTAGGTATATAAGTATTAATTAAATTAAAAATTTTATTTTTTTTTTTATAAATATTATAAGATTCTTTATATATTAAATTATTTTGAGATAATAAAATATTATTAATTTTTAAATATTTATTATAAGTATAAATATTTAATTTATTATTTATATTTATTGGAAATATAATAATATTATTATAATTTTTTATTATAATATTTTTTTTTTTATTAATTTTAATATAAAATATTTTTGACATTTTAAATTTAATTTATAATATTTTTTTTAAATTTTATTAAAATTATATTTGTTTTAAATACTTGGAATATATTTTTATAAATATAAATATATTTTAATAAAATATATTTTTCTAAATATAAATAATAATTTATAGAAAAATATATATTATATATATATATAATTTTTTTAAATATAATAATTTATTAATAAGTTTTCTATATGAAAATAAAAAACTTTTATATTTAATTAAAAATAATTTAATAAATCTTTGATTTTTTGATTTTATAAATATAAATTTTTCTATATTTATTTTATAATTTTCTGAAAAATATTTATTAAATAATATAGATATATTTAAATTTATAATTACTCATTTATAATATTTATTTTTTATAATTAATTGAAGTATATTTTTATATAAAAATTCTCCTGTATAATTTTGTTCATAATTATTATTATTTAATAATTTACGTTGATATATATTATTAATATTTAAATAGATTAATAATAAATTACTTAAATATATATTATTTTTAGAATATATTAATTTATTATTTATAGATAAAATTTTATTAAATTTATATTTTTTTAAAATAAATAATAAATAAAATGAATTTAAAAAAAAATAATATTTTTTAAGATAAATAAAAGAAAAAATTTTATTATTATATTTTTTTAATAAATTAATTTTAGTACATAATTTATATTTATTAGATTTAAATAAATAATTATAATTAAAAATAAAATTTTTTTTATATAAAGATAAATTTAAATTAGAAGCTCCTCCAGTATGAAATGTTCTTAATGTTAATTGAGTTCCTGGTTCACCTATAACTTGACTTGCTAAAATTCCTACACTTTTTCCTAAATTATTATTTTTAAAAGTTGTATGTCCAAAACAATTAGAACAAATTGTTCTACCAGAAAGACAAGTTTTAATAGAATAAATATTTATTTTAAATTTAAATTTATTTAAATTATTTATTAAATTACTTGAAATATAATTATTTTTAAATTCTATAATTTTTTTTGTAGAATAATCAATTAAATTTTTTTGTAATATTTTTCCTGAAATTAATAAAAAGAAAGGTAAAATTAAATTACCTTTTAAATTTATTTGTGAAAAATATTCAAATGAATTATTAGATCCACAATTATATTCTTTAATAATTAATTCTTGTGTAAATTCTACTAATCTACGTGTTAAATATCCTGCATCTGCAGTTTTCAATGCTGTATCTAAAATTCCTTTTCTTGCTCCATAACAAGATATAAAATATTCAAAGAAATTTAATCCTTTATTAAAACTATTTAAAACTGGTATTTTAAAAAATTCTCCTATAGCATTTGATAAATAACCTCTTACTCCTATTAATTGACAAATTTGATTTCAATTTGCTTTAGCTCCTGTATTTGACATAATATGTAAAGAATTTGAAAATGCATTTATATTATTAAATGAACTTATTAAATTTAAAAAATGTAAATATGAATTATTATTTTTTTGTATAGAATAATGTATATTATATTCTTTTATATTAAAATTTAATTTTAAAAGTTCATTAAATCTTAATAAAGGAGAAGTAAAAAAATAACCTCTTGTGCTTTCTAAAGTTAAAATTAAAGGAAAATAAAATGAATATTCAAAACCTAAAAACATAAGTTCTTTAATATATCTAGTTATATTAAAATATAATAATTTTTGTAATATACGTTGTTCTATATTAAAATAATTAGGTTCTGTAGAAAAAAAAGTAATAGCTAACATTAGAATTATATTTTTAATTATATTAATTTTTGTAATAAAAGTCTACCTAAAGAAGTTAATATATATTTTTTATATATATTATTATTATAATAAATATTTATTTTTAAAATAAAAATTGTATTTATTTTTAATATTAAATGATAATAAGCATTTAATACATCTTCAATATTATTAAATATTAAATTTTTATAATTATTTCCCTTAAATGATAATAATGTATTTAATCCTAAAATAATATTTTGAGAATATTTAAATATATTTTTTTGTGAAGAAGGAGAAAATAAATTTTTATCAAATATCATATTTTTTTTAGCTTCTTTTTTAGCACTATGTGATAATATTAAAAAAATACCCATTTGATCTCCATCAAAATCTGCATTAAACCCAGAACAAGCTAAAGGAAATAATTTTATTATTTCATTTTCTATTAAAAAAGGTTTAAATGTTTGAATATTCATTCTATGTAAGGTTGGAGCTCTATTAAACATAATAATTTCTTTAGTTAAAATAAATTTTAAAAGTCTTTTTAAAATAATAGGACTATAATCAATAAAATAAGAAGCACGTAATAAAGTATTTATATATTTATTTTTTTTTAAAAAATTTAATAATATAGGTTTAAAAAGTTCTATACTTAAATTTGTTGATATTCCTATTTTATTAAAAGTTAATGAAGGACCAGAAACTATAACAGATCTTCCAGAAAAATCTACTCTTTTACCTAAAATATATTGTCTAAAATAATTAAATTTACCTTGTAAATGTGATGATAAAGAAGTTAAATTTCCTTTTTTTATATTATTATTTTCTATTAATAAATCTATTGTTTGTTGTAAATTACGTTTTATTGTAATTTCAAAAGATATAGGAAATCTACGTCGTAAAATTTGTAATTGTTTTAATTTATTATTTATTATAATAATAGTTTTATATAATTCATTTAAAGAAGAAGATACAAAATTAGTTTTATTTAATTGTATTAAAGGTCTTAGTCCTGCTGGTATTATAGGTAATAAATCTAACATTATTCATTGTGGTTGTATATTATTTATAATACATAAATTTAATAAATTTATTGTTTTAATAATATTTTTTCTTTTATTTAAATTTAAATTATTATTATATAATAATAATTTTATTTTTAAAATTTTATTAAAAATATTAAATTGTTGTAATAAATGTTGAATATAATTAGATGCAAAAATAAGTTGAGTTATTGTTATTTTTTTTAAATTATTTATTTTTTTATTATTTTTTATTATAAATTTATAATATAATAAAAATTCTAATATATTAAAAGGTAAATTTAATATATAAGGTAATAATTCATGTAAATATCAAATATGTATAATTGGAGTATATAAATATATATATCCCATTCTATATCTTCTTACTTGATTAGTAGTATTTTCAGAACCACATAAAGGACAAAAACAAGTATATTTTATAGGATTTATATTTTTAAATAAACCACATTTACATTGTCAAGAAATTAAAGGACCAAAAATTTTTTCACAAAATAATCCATTTAATTTTGGGTTTCCTGTTTTAAAATTAATAGTATAAGGTTCAGATATTTGTCCAGAAATAATAATATTATTAATTTTTCTTCAAGATCATTTAATAATAGTTAATGGTGAAGATATAGATATTTTAAATCCTATATTAAAATTTAAATATTTTAAAGAATTATAAATATTCATATATATATTATATATATTATCTAAATTTTATTGCTAAAAATTTATATTTATAGGTAAAATTTGTCCTTCTAATTGATCTATATTTGAAAAAGCTTCAATATTTAAATTCATACTATGTATTTCTCTAATAAGAACACGAAAAGATTCTGGTATTGATATATTATCTAATATAGTATTATTAGTTAAATTAGAAATTAATGAAGATCTAGAAAAAATATCATCAGATTTATAATTTAAAAGTTCTCTTAAATTATAAGAATTTCCATATGCTTCTATAGCTCATATTTCCATTTCTCCAAATCTTTGTCCACCAATTTTATTTCTACCTTTTGTAGGTTGTTGCATTAATTCAGTATAAGGTCCTATTGTTCTATAATGTACTTTATCTTTTATCATATGAATTAATTTAGAATATTTAGATATTCCTAAAAAAGAAGGTTCTGATAATTTATAACCTGTTCTACCATCTCTTAATAAAATTTTCCCAGGACTATATGAATTATATATTCATAAATTACCTGATTTTTCTTTTAAATTATTAATATAATTATATAATAATGTTTTAATATAAAATTTAGGTAAATTAAATGTATTATTTAT
>CAWUCD010000001.1:10000-14700 GCA_963920595.1 Eimeria praecox | reverse complement strand
ATATAGATATAGATATAGATATAGATATAGATATAGATATAGATATAGATATAGATATAGATATAGATATAGATATAGATAATAGATATAGATATAGATATAGATATAGATATAGATATAGATATAGATATAGATATAGATATAGATATAGATATAGATATAGATATAGATATAGATATAGATATAGATATAGATATAGATATAGATATAGATATAGATATAGATATAGATATAGATATAGATATAGATATAGATATAGATATAGATATAGATATAGATATAGATATAGATATAGATATAGATATAGATATAGATATAGATATAGATATAGATATAGATATAGATATAGATATAGATATAGATATAGATATAGATATAGATATAGATATAGATATAGATATATAGATATAGATATAGATATAGATATAGATATAGATATAGATATAGATATAGATATAGATATAGATATAGATATAGATATAGATATAGATATAGATATAGATATAGATATAGATATAGATATAGATATAGATATAGATATAGATATAGATATAGATATAGATATAGATATAGATATAGATATAGATATAGATATAGATATAGATATAGATATAGATATAGATATAGATATAGATATAGATATAGATATAATATAGATATAGATATAGATATAGATATAGATATAGATATAGATATAGATATAGATATAGATATAGATATAGATATAGATATAGATATAGATATAGATATAGATATAGATATAGATATAGATATAGATATAGATATAGATATAGATATAGATATAGATATAGATATAGATATAGATATAGATATAGATATAGATATAGATATAGATATAGATATAGATATAGATATAGATATAGATATAGATATAGATATAGATATAGATATAGATATAGATATATAGATATAGATATAGATATAGATATAGATATAGATATAGATATAGATATATAGATATAGATATAGATATAGATATAGATATAGATATAGATATAGATATAGATATAGATATAGATATAGATATAGATATAGATATAGATATAGATATAGATATAGATATAGATATAGATATAGATATAGATATAGATATAGATATAGATATAGATATAGATATAGATATAGATGTAGATATAGATATAGATATAGATATATAGATATAGATATAGATATAGATATAGATATAGATATAGATATAGATATAGATATATAGATATAGATATAGATATAGATATAGATATAGATAGATAGATATAGATATAGATATAGATATAGATATAGATATAGATATAGATATAGATATAGATATAGATATAGATATAGATATAGATATAGATATAGATATAGATATAGATATAGATATAGATATAGATATAGATATAGATATAGATATAGATATAGATATAGATATAGATATAGATATAGATATAGATATAGATATAGATATAGATATAGATATAGATATAGATATAGATATAGATATAGATATAGATATAGATATAGATATAGATATAGATATAGATATAGATATAGATATAGATATAGATATAGATATAGATATAGATATAGATATAGATATAGATATAGATATAGATATAGATATAGATATAGATATAGATATAGATATAGATATAGATATAGATATAGATATAGATATAGATATAGATATAGATATAGATATAGATATAGATATAGATATAGATATAGATATAGATATAGATATAGATATAGATATAGATATAGATATAGATATAGATATAGATATAGATATAGATATAGATATAGATATAGATATAGATATAGATATAGATATAGATATAGATATAGATATAGATATAGATATAGATATAGATATAGATATAGATATAGATATAGATATAGATATAGATATAGATATAGATATAGATATAGATATAGATATAGATATAGATATAGATATAGATATAGATATAGATATAGATATAGATATAGATATAGATATAGATATAGATATAGATATAGATATAGATATAGATATAGATATAGATATAGATATAGATATAGATATAGATATAGATATAGATATAGATATAGATATAGATATAGATATAGATATAGATATAGATATAGATATAGATATAGATATAGATATAGATATAGATATAGATATAGATATAGATATAGATATAGATATAGATATAGATATAGATATAGATATAGATATAGATATAGATATAGATATAGATATAGATATAGATATAGATATAGATATAGATATAGATATAGATATAGATATAGATATAGATATAGATATAGATATAGATATAGATATAGATATAGATATAGATATAGATATAGATATAGATATAGATATAGATATAGATATAGATATAGATATAGATATAGATATAGATATAGATATAGATATAGATATAGATATAGATATAGATATAGATATAGATATAGATATAGATATAGATATAGATAATAGATATAGATATAGATATAGATATAGATATAGATATAGATATAGATATAGATATAGATATAGATATAGATATAGATATAGATATAGATATAGATATAGATATAGATATAGATATAGATATAGATATAGATATAGATATAGATATAGATATAGATATAGATATAGATATAGATATAGATATAGATATAGATATAGATATAGATATAGATATAGATATAGATATAGATATAGATATAGATATAGATATAGATATAGATATAGATATAGATATAGATATAGATATAGATATAGATATAGATATAGATATAGATATAGATATAGATATAGATATAGATATAGATATAGATATAGATATAGATATAGATATAGATATAGATATAGATATAGATATAGATATAGATATAGATATAGATATAGATATAGATATAGATATAGATATAGATATAGATATAGATATAGATATAGATATAGATATAGATATATAGATATAGATATAGATATAGATATAGATATAGATATAGATATAGATATAGATATAGATATAGATATAGATATAGATATAGATATAGATATATAGATATAGATATAGATATAGATATAGATATAGATATAGATATATAGATATAGATATAGATATAGATATAGATATAGATATAGATATAGATATAGATATAGATATAGATATAGATATAGATATAGATATAGATATAGATATATAGATATAGATATAGATATAGATATAGATATAGATATAGATATAGATATAGATATAGATATAGATATAGATATAGATATAGATATAGATATAGATATAGATATAGATATAGATATAGATATAGATATAGATATAGATATAGATATAGATATAGATATAGATATAGATATAGATATAGATATAGATATAGATATAGATATAGATATAGATATAGATATAGATATAGATATAGATATAGATATAGATATAGATATAGATATAGATATAGATATAGATATAGATATAGATATAGATATAGATATAGATATAGATATAGATATAGATATAGATATAGATATAGATATAGATATAGATATAGATATAGATATAGATATAGATATAGATATAGATATAGATATAGATATAGATATAGATATAGATATAGATATAGATATAGATATAGATATAGATATAGATATAGATATAGATATAGATATAGATATAGATATAGATATAGATATAGATATAGATATAGATATAGATATAGATATATAGATATAGATATAGATATAGATATAGATATAGATATAGATATAGATATAGATATAGATATAGATATAGATATAGATATAGATATAGATATAGATATAGATATAGATATAGATATAGATATAGATATAGATATAGATATAGATATAGATATAGATATAGATATAGATATAGATATAGATATAGATATAGATATAGATATAGATATAGATATAGATATAGATATAGATATAGATATAGATATAGATATAGATATAGATATAGATATAGATATAGATATAGATATAGATATAGATATAGATATAGATATAGATATAGATATAGATATAGATATAGATATAGATATAGATATAGATATAGATATAGATATAGATATAGATATAGATATAGATATAGATATAGATATAGATATAGATATAGATATAGATATAGATATAGATATAGATATAGATATAGATATAGATATAGATATAGATATAGATATAGATATAGATATAGATATAGATATAGATATAGATATAGATATAGATATAGATATAGATATAGATATAGATAGATATAGATATAGATATAGATATAGATATAGATATAGATATAGATATAGATATAGATATAGATATAGATATAGATATAGATATAGATATAGATATAGATATAGATATAGATATAGATATAGATATAGATATAGATATAGATATAGATATAGATATAGATATAGATATAGATATAGATATAGATATAGATATAGATATAGATATAGATATAGATATAGATATAGATATAGATATAGATATAGATATAGATATAGATATAGATATAGATATAGATATAGATATAGATATAGATATAGATATAGATATAGATATAGATATAGATATAGATATAGATATAGATATAGATATAGATATAGATATAGATATAGATATAGATATAGATATAGATATAGATATAGATATAGATATAGATATA
>CAWUCD010000001.1:2500-5000 GCA_963920595.1 Eimeria praecox | reverse complement strand
TAGATATAGATATAGATATAGATATAGATATAGATATAGATATAGATATAGATATAGATATAGATATAGATATAGATATAGATATAGATATAGATATAGATATAGATATAGATATAGATATAGATTAGATATAGATATAGATATAGATATAGATATAGATATAGATATAGATATAGATATAGATATAGATATAGATATAGATATAGATATAGATATAGATATAGATATAGATATAGATATAGATATAGAATATAGATATAGATATAGATATAGATATAGATATAGATATAGATATAGATATAGATATAGATATAGATATAGATATAGATATAGATATAGATATAGATATAGATATAGATATAGATATAGATATAGATATAGATATAGATAGATATAGATATAGATATAGATATAGATATAGATATAGATATAGATATAGATATAGATATAGATATAGATATAGATATAGATATAGATATAGATATAGATATAGATATAGATATAGATATAGATATAGATATAGATATAGATATAGATATAGATATAGATATAGATATAGATATAATATAGATATAGATATAGATATAGATATAGATATAGATATAGATATAGATATAGATATAGATATAGATATAGATATAGATATAGATATAGATATAGATATAGATATAGATATAGATATAGATATAGATATAGATATAGATATAGATATAGATATAGATATAGATATAGATATAGATATAGATATAGATATAGATATAGATATAGATATAGATATAGATATAGATATAGATATAGATATAGATATAGATATAGATATAGATATAGATATAGATATAGATATAGATATAGATATAGATATAGATATAGATATAGATATAGATATAGATATAGATATAGATATAGATATAGTAGATATAGATATAGATATAGATATAGATATAGATATAGATATAGATATAGATATAGATATAGATATAGATATAGATATAGATATAGATATAGATATAGATATAGATATAGATATAGATATAGATATAGATATAGATATAGATATAGATATAGATATAGATATAGATATAGATATAGATATAGATATAGATATAGATATAGATATAGATATAGATATAGATATAGATATAGATATAGATATAGATATAGATATAGATATAGATATAGATATAGATATAGATATAGATATAGATAATAGATATAGATATAGATATAGATATAGATATAGATATAGATATAGATATAGATATAGATATAGATATAGATATAGATATAGATATAGATATAGATATAGATATAGATATAGATAAGATATAGATATAGATATAGATATAGATATAGATATAGATATAGATATAGATATAGATATAGATATAGATATAGATATATAGATATAGATATAGATATAGATATAGATATAGATATAGATATAGATATAGATATAGATATAGATATAGATATAGATATAGATATAGATATAGATATAGATATATAGATATAGATATAGATATAGATATAGATATAGATATAGATATAGATATAGATATAGATATAGATATAGATATAGATATAGATATAGATATAGATATAGATATAGATATAGATATAGATATAGATATAGATATAGATATAGATATAGATATAGATATAGATATAGATATAGATATAGATATAGATATAGATATAGATATAGATATAGATATAGATATAGATATAGATATAGATATAGATATAGATATAGATATAGATATAGATATAGATATAGATAGATATAGATATAGATATAGATATAGATATAGATATAGATATAGATATAGATATAGATATAGATATAGATATAGATATATAGATATAGATATAGATATAGATATAGATATAGATATAGATATAGATATAGATATAGATATAGATATAGATATAGATATAGATATAGATATAGATATAGATATAGATATAGATATAGATATAGATATAGATATAGATATAGATATAGATATAGATATAGATATAGATATAGATATAGATATAGATATAGATATAGATATAGATATAGATATAGATATAGATATAGATATAGATATAGATATAGATATAGATATAGATATAGATATAGATATAGATATAGATATAGATATAGATATAGATATAGATATAGATATAGATATAGATATAATAGATATAGATATAGATATAGATATAGATATAGATATAGATATAGATATAGATATAGATATAGATATAGATATAGATATAGATATAGATATAGATATAGATATAGATATAGATATAGATATAGATATAGATATAGATATAGATATAGATATAGATATAGATATAGATAGATATAGATATAGATATAGATATAGATATAGATATAGATATAGATATAGATATAGATATAGATATAGATATAGATATAGATATAGATATAGATATAGATATAGATATAGATATAGATATAGATATAGATATAGATATAGATATAGAT
>OY986960.1:1781458-2078958 GCA_963920595.1 Eimeria praecox | reverse complement strand
CTAAACCCTAAACCCTAAACCCTAAACCCTAAACCCTAAACCCTAAACCCTAAACCCTAAACCCTAAACCCTAAACCCTAAACCCTAAACCCTAAACCCTAAACCCTAAACCCTAAACCCTAAACCCTAAACCCTAAACCCTAAACCCTAAACCCTAAACCCTAAACCCTAAACCCTAAACCCTAAACCCTAAACCCTAAACCCTAAACCCTAAACCCTAAACCCTAAACCCTAAACCCTAAACCCTAAACCCTAAACCCTAAACCCTAAACCCTAAACCCTAAACCCTAAACCCTAAACCCTAAACCCTAAACCCTAAACCCTAAACCCTAAACCCTAAACCCTAAACCCTAAACCCTAAACCCTAAACCCTAAACCCTAAACCCTAAACCCTAAACCCTAAACCCTAAACCCTAAACCCTAAACCCTAAACCCTAAACCCTAAACCCTAAACCCTAAACCCTAAACCCTAAACCCTAAACCCTAAACCCTAAACCCTAAACCCTAAACCCTAAACCCTAAACCCTAAACCCTAAACCCTAAACCCTAAACCCTAAACCCTAAACCCTAAACCCTAAACCCTAAACCCTAAACCCTAAACCCTAAACCCTAAACCCTAAACCCTAAACCCTAAACCCTAAACCCTAAACCCTAAACCCTAAACCCTAAACCCTAAACCCTAAACCCTAAACCCTAAACCCTAAACCCTAAACCCTAAACCCTAAACCCTAAACCCTAAACCCTAAACCCTAAACCCTAAACCCTAAACCCTAAACCCTAAACCCTAAACCCTAAACCCTAAACCCTAAACCCTAAACCCTAAACCCTAAACCCTAAACCCTAAACCCTAAACCCTAAACCCTAAACCCTAAACCCTAAACCCTAAACCCTAAACCCTAAACCCTAAACCCTAAACCCTAAACCCTAAACCCTAAACCCTAAACCCTAAACCCTAAACCCTAAACCCTAAACCCTAAACCCTAAACCCTAAACCCTAAACCCTAAACCCTAAACCCTAAACCCTAAACCCTAAACCCTAAACCCTAAACCCTAAACCCTAAACCCTAAACCCTAAACCCTAAACCCTAAACCCTAAACCCTAAACCCTAAACCCTAAACCCTAAACCCTAAACCCTAAACCCTAAACCCTAAACCCTAAACCCTAAACCCTAAACCCTAAACCCTAAACCCTAAACCCTAAACCCTAAACCCTAAACCCTAAACCCTAAACCCTAAACCCTAAACCCTAAACCCTAAACCCTAAACCCTAAACCCTAAACCCTAAACCCTAAACCCTAAACCCTAAACCCTAAACCCTAAACCCTAAACCCTAAACCCTAAACCCTAAACCCTAAACCCTAAACCCTAAACCCTAAACCCTAAACCCTAAACCCTAAACCCTAAACCCTAAACCCTAAACCCTAAACCCTAAACCCTAAACCCTAAACCCTAAACCCTAAACCCTAAACCCTAAACCCTAAACCCTAAACCCTAAACCCTAAACCCTAAACCCTAAACCCTAAACCCTAAACCCTAAACCCTAAACCCTAAACCCTAAACCCTAAACCCTAAACCCTAAACCCTAAACCCTAAACCCTAAACCCTAAACCCTAAACCCTAAACCCTAAACCCTAAACCCTAAACCCTAAACCCTAAACCCTAAACCCTAAACCCTAAACCCTAAACCCTAAACCCTAAACCCTAAACCCTAAACCCTAAACCCTAAACCCTAAACCCTAAACCCTAAACCCTAAACCCTAAACCCTAAACCCTAAACCCTAAACCCTAAACCCTAAACCCTAAACCCTAAACCCTAAACCCTAAACCCTAAACCCTAAACCCTAAACCCTAAACCCTAAACCCTAAACCCTAAACCCTAAACCCTAAACCCTAAACCCTAAACCCTAAACCCTAAACCCTAAACCCTAAACCCTAAACCCTAAACCCTAAACCCTAAACCCTAAACCCTAAACCCTAAACCCTAAACCCTAAACCCTAAACCCTAAACCCTAAACCCTAAACCCTAAACCCTAAACCCTAAACCCTAAACCCTAAACCCTAAACCCTAAACCCTAAACCCTAAACCCTAAACCCTAAACCCTAAACCCTAAACCCTAAACCCTAAACCCTAAACCCTAAACCCTAAACCCTAAACCCTAAACCCTAAACCCTAAACCCTAAACCCTAAACCCTAAACCCTAAACCCTAAACCCTAAACCCTAAACCCTAAACCCTAAACCCTAAACCCTAAACCCTAAACCCTAAACCCTAAACCCTAAACCCTAAACCCTAAACCCTAAACCCTAAACCCTAAACCCTAAACCCTAAACCCTAAACCCTAAACCCTAAACCCTAAACCCTAAACCCTAAACCCTAAACCCTAAACCCTAAACCCTAAACCCTAAACCCTAAACCCTAAACCCTAAACCCTAAACCCTAAACCCTAAACCCTAAACCCTAAACCCTAAACCCTAAACCCTAAACCCTAAACCCTAAACCCTAAACCCTAAACCCTAAACCCTAAACCCTAAACCCTAAACCCTAAACCCTAAACCCTAAACCCTAAACCCTAAACCCTAAACCCTAAACCCTAAACCCTAAACCCTAAACCCTAAACCCTAAACCCTAAACCCTAAACCCTAAACCCTAAACCCTAAACCCTAAACCCTAAACCCTAAACCCTAAACCCTAAACCCTAAACCCTAAACCCTAAACCCTAAACCCTAAACCCTAAACCCTAAACCCTAAACCCTAAACCCTAAACCCTAAACCCTAAACCCTAAACCCTAAACCCTAAACCCTAAACCCTAAACCCTAAACCCTAAACCCTAAACCCTAAACCCTAAACCCTAAACCCTAAACCCTAAACCCTAAACCCTAAACCCTAAACCCTAAACCCTAAACCCTAAACCCTAAACCCTAAACCCTAAACCCTAAACCCTAAACCCTAAACCCTAAACCCTAAACCCTAAACCCTAAACCCTAAACCCTAAACCCTAAACCCTAAACCCTAAACCCTAAACCCTAAACCCTAAACCCTAAACCCTAAACCCTAAACCCTAAACCCTAAACCCTAAACCCTAAACCCTAAACCCTAAACCCTAAACCCTAAACCCTAAACCCTAAACCCTAAACCCTAAACCCTAAACCCTAAACCCTAAACCCTAAACCCTAAACCCTAAACCCTAAACCCTAAACCCTAAACCCTAAACCCTAAACCCTAAACCCTAAACCCTAAACCCTAAACCCTAAACCCTAAACCCTAAACCCTAAACCCTAAACCCTAAACCCTAAACCCTAAACCCTAAACCCTAAACCCTAAACCCTAAACCCTAAACCCTAAACCCTAAACCCTAAAACCCTAAACCCTAAACCCTAAACCCTAAACCCTAAACCCTAAACCCTAAACCCTAAACCCTAAACCCTAAACCCTAAACCCTAAACCCTAAACCCCTAAACCCTAAACCCTAAAACCCTAAACCCTAAACCCTAAACCCTAAACCCTAAACCCTAAACCCTAAACCCTAAACCCTGAAACCCTAAACCCTAAACCCTAAACCCTAAAACCCTAAACCCTAAACCCTGAAGCTTAAAGCCCTTAAGCGTTAGACCCGAAAATCTTGTACCCTAGGGGGTGAAAGCCTCAAAGGCTAAACGGCTGAACAGTGGAGCGTCATCCTAAGGCAGGAGGCCGAATATGGGTGCGACTGCGCTATTCTGGATTCGAGCATCAGAATGTAGCTGAACCCGTGTACTGTAATGTTGGAGCTGAGTGCTAAATTTTTCTTTTTTTCTCCTAAGGTGTTTCTGCAACTAATGGTTAATGGTTAATTTACATCCATTTAATTCTAGGAGGTAGGCGCAAGACGGAGAAAGACTGTGGGACGTCAGTAGTGTAGGCGGATGCAGGACGGCCGCTATGCTCTTTAGAGTCATGCCGACGTGGCCTGTGGCGCAACTGAAACGAGGGGCATTCAACCAGGAATTAAAATCCCCTGCAAACTTTTTAAGTTCATAGGGTGTCATGTTCGATAGGAGTGCTCCCAACTAGTGAATGAGCGTAGCCTCCTTTGGGCGGAAAGAATTCGTTAAAAGGCTCTGTAAGCCTAATAATTTCGGGATACACACAGTTGAAGGCCGAGTATGACCTTTGGGAAAAATATAGGCGGTGTCAAAAGAATGGGCCACTTTTAACAGCAGTATGATCAGCAACCTCGACATCCACAGTAAGCCACGCATATAAGAGCCAATCGGAGGACGATTTTACGCTATCCCGGCCCCTCAGGCAGATCCACACCGGAGTTGGGAGGCTATTGTGCACAAAGACAACATCTGTAGAACCAATGAATGTCAGATGCTCCCCTCATACTCACTTACTGAATCCACCGAAAGGCACATCAGGCGCAAAAGCCCCCTCAATCGGACTTTGTCCAGTATTAAAGCTCCACCTAATGCTTACTTACAATTCAATGCCTGAAAAACGAGGAAAGGACGTCTTCACCGATAACCATGAAATTGCTACTTGCCTGAAGGTGCCACAGTATTGTCACGCCTATACAAAATCGCTTGAAATAGCAGAAGTAATGCAGTTGCACAAGAATCATTCGGTTCGTTTCTCGGTAAATCCGACAGCCGAGAGCGGCACGGCGCCTAGAACCATGGTTCGTTGGATTGCGAAACCAAGCAATGCAGTGTCGTGGTACAGAGTGCTGGCGAAACTCCGACCGGCTGCACCATCGCACACCTTATGCTTCGACTAACGGCTTTGCGTTCACATAAGCAAGGCCCATAGCGGTGTTTTGTTTGCAATGCAAGCCATAACTCCTGCAAGCAAATCCCAACGATGTTCATTATGCATGGCAACAGGCGATAGGCCTACCACGTAACGGTTTTCCTTGATGTACATTGAAAATTGTGTTGCGATTTCGGAGTGAAAATAAGCCGCGCGTAAGAATCAATTCGCACCGTAGGTCTGTGTGCAGTTCTTCCACCAAGAGGCTCCCCACCCCTTGTCTCGCCAGATAATTGCAAAATATCTGTCAAGCTAAATACTTCCTCTGCACAAATGCAATGGACTTCACCACACCACAACAGATGTGCAAAAAGCACAAAAGGAAGCAAATGGCCTCCAGCACGTTAGCTCTGATTGCATACACTTCCATCAATGAACAAATCATGTGCCGCTGCCTTCCAATTTCAGCAGCTAAAGTCCGCATGTCATCTTGGTACATTGGGTCATCTAGGTATCACAATGACAGCAACGGCGTCCTAGAGTGCGCGGGAAGTTGCCGATTGGAACAAACGGATGGCTTTATAGACTAATGATATTTATTTAAATCACTACTAGTGGCAATTGCTGTACTTTAACTGATTTTAGAAGCCGAGCCAAGCGCTTTATGCGTGAAGCTCGCGTAGCGTACTTTGTGGACAGGTCCCCTCGAATTGAGGGAAGTGTCAGATCCCACCTATGCTTTATGATTCAGAAGCATTGCAGCCATTCGAACACCGTCATTGATTAGTAAGCATACGTTAAACAAATAGTAGCATATGCAATAAATCGATGCCGCGTCTCCTCACTGCCTTTCCTCTTTCCCATAGCGGTGCATCTGTCAAGTGAAGAACGCCAGGATTTTTGCAGGGGTTTCTCCCTCACGCCCTCGTGAATTAGTGCTGCAAAGGGGATTATTTTGTGAAGCGTCTATTCTCTAAGCAGTGCTTTTACTTGTTGTTTCATGGGTACACACTCGATCTGAGGCTCGCTAATACCACAGAGCAACTGACTTCAAACCAGCACCTTGTTCGATGGTATCCACTAGTTGTGGTGTGTGCAATACTTGCATTCTTGTGCCGTTCTACCAGTTACGCCCAACTTCACGATAGGGCATCATCTCTGAATTTGGTTACCCATCAAGAAGCGTCCCAGCCTAGACTGCTGCCTAAATAAATACGTGTTGTCAGGACACATATGACGCTCCGCCACCACTAAACGTTTACCAATAGGAATCAGCCTTGCGATGTGCCACTTCGACAGCAACTGCAAGTGGAGGCTAGCCAGATCTTCTGAAACGTTCAAAAATCAGCTCTTCGCTTTGCACTGACTTGGTGGCTAGGTGCTAGGGCCCACGAAACAGACATACATCCTGCTCATACGCAGATCAATCCTCCACACGCCAAGCATACAAACACCACTCAAGCGAAAGTCCGAGTCGTGTAAGCTACACCTCAGCCGGGAGGTCAAGGGTATAAACTAGCACGTCTCCTGCACCTACGTCCTGTATGCGGCTTGCTTCTTCCTAGCAATGGACGTTCTGGAAAGATAGCGCATGAAACTCCACGCCGTATAGCTTAGGTTCGCGCCTGATACGTTCACAAATGTAGCAGACACGAAACTAAACGGTACGGCTTCAACATCGCCGTAGCCGTTGGCAGCCTCATAGTGAAGCAGGCCTGTTTCCACTAGCCCACTAATGACCTGCTGCATGGCTCTTAACCAGTAGGCATGCTGGGCACATATATCCTGGGACGTTGCACGACACGCCAGTTACAGCTATCACCGCGCCGCTCTAACAACTGCTATGCACACCTTTAGGATTCCCGGACAGGATGTGCTTAACCACTCATGTCCCTGGAGATTCCTTGGGTGCACTATTTGCCAAACAAGGAACACACGTCCTGTTCGTGCGTGGATCAGCGCCCCACAGAGCCAGCACACACACTTGTGCATCACAAGCCTGCGCGATCTCTTACTTACACTGCAACTGTAAAGTGAAGGCTAGCCAGATCTTCTGAAACGTTCAAAAATCAGCTCTTCGTTTTGCACTGACTTGGTGGCTAGGTGCTAGGGCCCACGAAACAGACATACATCCTGCTCATACGCAGATCAATCCTCCACACGCCAAGCATACAAACACCACTCAAGCGAAAGTCCGAGTCGTGTAAGCTACATCTCAGCCGGGAGGTCAAGGGTATAAACTAGCACGTCTCCTGCACCTACGTCCTGTATGCGGCTTGCTTCTTCCTAGCAATGGACGTTCTGGAAAGATAGCGCATGGAACTCCACGCCGTATAGTTTAGGTTCGTGCCTGCTACGTTTGCAAATGTAGCAGACACGAAACTAAACAGTACAGCTTCAACACCGCAGTAGCCGTTGGAAGCGTCCTAGTAAAGCAGGCCTGCCTCCAGTACCCCAGTAATGACCCGCTGCATGGCCCTTAAGCAATGGGCATGCTGGGCACATATATTCTAAGACGTCCCACGACACCCCAGTCAGGCCTATTACCGCGCCGCTCTAACAACTGCTACGCATGCCTTTAGGATTTGTGAACAGGATGTGTGTAAGCATTCATGCCCTTAGCAACTCCTTGGGTGCACTAGATGCCAAACAAGGAACACACTTCCTGTTCGTGCATGGATCAGCGCCCCACAGAGCAAGCACACACACTTGCACATCGCAAACCTGTGCGATATGCTACTTGGACAGCAACTGCAAAGTGGAGGCTATCCAGATTTTCTGAGGCGTTCAAAAATCAGCTCTTCGCTTTGTAGTTACTTTGGAATAACTTGGTTCTAGAGCCCACACACAACAGACATACAGTCTATCCATGTGTGGAGCAAGCATCTGTACGCCCAGCATTCAAACATCAGATGTGCAGGCATGCAAGCATTCTGAAAAAACACAGAAGACACGCCAAACTCCACTCAAAGCACGAAGCTGCGGTATCTGTCACGTTGATGGTGACTCTGTGCCTGCAGTTTCCGTGGCAGCAATCGATATAACAATATGCCGAAGCATCCTTTTAATACGTTGACGTACCTCACGCGGATAGCATGCCATTACCGTGTAAATGGGTTTCCAACAAAGCACACAAATGACCAGGGAGAGGACGAAACTGCTAATAAACAGGCACGCAGCTCAAAAGGCATGGAATCCACGTGCTGGAAGCAGACAGGGCTTGCTTCTTTTGAAGAAAGTCCCTTTATGCGCCTACCTACGCAGAAATTTGTGTGTACCCCCTCATCATCCAACAAGGCTCAAAAGGGAAATCAAGGCCTTCACGACACCCGCATGTGGGGCTAAAGCGTGGTTAGCAAAGAAACATCAGCACCAGTTTGCCGGAAAAGCATGGACTGCACAGCGGAGGCTCCCAGCGTACCCCCTAAGTCGCAAAAACCCATTCAACTGCAGGACACATGGCTTCAGATAAAGTCATGAAGTATGCACACATACAGAAACGCCAAATGCTACGTTTTGAAGACCGAACTGCAAGCGTAAAGCGGGAGAGTAGGTGAGCTGCTCCATGCCGTAAATAGCGGGCAGGGAACGCCCTCCTGCGACCCAATTTTGGGTGAAACGAAAAGTGCTTTCACCCTTTGTGGATCATCAATATCGTAGGTTATGCAAAATATATGGCGCATGCTATCATGCGCGCTTGCACATGCTCCTCTGAACGGATCAGGTTTCGTCCTGCAGCAGCTGGCTTACACACGGAAGTCCAGCTAGTTCAAAGTCGTTCTTAGGTCATTCAGCAAAAGCCTCTTTATGCAACAGCCATGAGGGTGAACGCATCATGGCTGAGGGCGCTCACATACATTGCCTTCCAGGCCCCATAGGCCACACATTCATGCCAACCAGATAATCGAATTAAACGCCCACATGGATTGGGAGGCTCAGGAACCAGCCGAATTCTACAAGAACGCAGGCTGCCGTTGCTCGAATCTCCGCTGCAATGAGTCATAGCTACATACAATCTTATTACAGAAACGCACACAGTCGTTGCACCATGCCTCTAGAAGAATTTGACGGAGCTATGACCTTCTCTTTTGTGTCGCGGAATTCAGGATGCCTCGATGCTCTGTCATTGAACTCCCTTTGCAGTGACCACAAGAGGGAGAGCATCTAGCTGATAAATCCTTCTGCATTGTCTCGCTGGAGAATCGGACCGCATCCACAAGTCCTAAGTAATATTACAGATTGTTAGACCCGCTCCTGTGCTTTCGTGCTCATTTGCATGAATGCTTCAGATACGCTTAGAAAGACGCAGTACAATGCTATGGCGTAGATGGCCATCGCCTGTGCACAGCGCTTAGAGAAACCAGTGCATTATGCATGCACTGCCCTGCATGGATAACGAAAATGGAGTGCCACTGTGTCCCCGCCGGCTGCACTCACTCCCTGCAAGTCATCAGGAGTCACAGGGATGGCTGATCGGGCAAACGCTGACTGTTAACGATAAGCTTGCAGCATTCCGCAACCTGGATATGGACTGCCAACAGCAATACAAAGGCTTGCCGCCACTTGAAGCATATACAATACCCACATCCAAGGCCAACAGCCTATATTTCAGCTCCAAAGGCACTGAGCCTCTCGCCGCTTTCCTTCCGCAATCTGATGCCCTGAATACACCTGAAGGTGTTGGGGAATAGTAGCAAGAAACCTACTGTCTGCGGCGTAGCAGGAACGAATCCCATCCAAGGCAGCGGTAAACCCTTCTCGTTGAATCTGTCCATTTGGGACAAAACGTACTGCCCAACTTTGAAGCCCCCCGTTCCCCCTTGTCCGTGCTCGCCTGCGAGCTAGGGCTGCTATTTCCGCATATTTGGCTATGATAAAGTTGCCGTAACTGCCCATCATTGGCATCGCCTGTGGCATTGCTGCAGCGCGTGCAACAGAGTTAATGGCATGAGGGTGCCACTAACGCTAAAAACCGTTACTCTGCTCTGGGGAGCATACCACCACAAAACAACGGTGCATAGAATCCTGCGGCGTGACGCCTAGCCTACTGCAAACAGCAACTATGCTTCTTCATACCAGTAGCACCTCAAAAGTGATTGAGGAATCGTCTTTATCTACTAACAGCCTGCAGAAAAAAAAGAAGTTTGAGATACCATGAAGATACTGCACTTACGAATGCAACACTGCATATATCCGAGAATAGGCTTCCGCAAAAGCCCGTAAGCTACGAAGAGCTTTTCTGCGGCAATCGTGCGGTGCCGCTGCTCTACTACGTACAGACTGACGTGAAAAAAGCAGTTCACTCGCCAGTTGATGTCATGCGCGGTACGGAACAATGTGGCCTCCTTCAAATCCAGCTGCTATCTCACCCTTTTTCTACCCTAGCAGCACTTCGTGTATTTCATCCACCCCCGCAGAAAAAGTGGCTGCAATACTATGCACTCTGCCTATCCAAAATTCAATGGAACACAGTCTGCCTAGCGCTGCATGCAGATTAGAAGGTTCAGAAAGGCTTCACAAATATTAGATCGTGACCATCTGTGATTTCAGAGACAATAAAAACATAGTGGCCTACTATAGTAAGCCGTACCAAGCTCAGCACATTTTCGGTCCATCACAGCAGTCGCATGGCATTCCAACCACAATGCCTCTACAAAAGCCCCATCATAGATGCGCAACTGTTGCGAACCAAAGTCAAAACTAAATGGCATGCAAGTAGCTCTAGCCCACAAATCACTACACACGGGAAGCAGCAGCACGCATAAATGTACATGGGCAGAATGAGATAGAGATATGCATTCGCTTACAAAGCGCCTTCCGGTGCAATCCATCAGGCACCGGCCTTATCTGTAAGCCACGCGTTCCTCCAAAAAGGGCAACATTTGTATTGCAGCCCAGCAGCGGAGCATCTAACCAAATAATTCTGGAAAACTACTTGTGCGGGAGACTTGCCAAAGACAGCTGAATGATCGGAGTACGAATGCCTTTATAACCGGCTCTCCCAGGCACCTGCGCTCACTTACATCCCCTCTGAAACGTCGGCTGTTTCCAGCGATGGGCTGCTAAGCAACCTCCTGAGCAGCCTGCGCCCAAACAACGTGCGCCCCAGCGTCTTCGGGAACTTTCTACGCACAGTCTGTATCGGTTTATGGGGACCAAGGACCGTACTCTGGCGGCCTCACATGAATAGATTCCATGGTATAATGTAGGCAATATCCCCATATCCCCCACATCGCTCACCTTTGACACCAAATGGGTAGGCGGCATCGTAGGCTGTCAATTGGCGTTTTCGTGCATCCTGTAGCAACTACGTAGAGGATTCTGCAAAGCTCCAAATGCTCCGCGTATTGGTCGCATGACCGTTACCTCTGACCGGTTTATAACATGATCTCTTGAGCTGCAGCATGTCCTGTAAACGACCAAGAATTCAGCACCCAGGGATTTAGTGCTTAGGGCTTCGATGTGTAATCGTTACGCACAAACTGTGTCAAGCAGAGAGCGAATGGTGCTTTATTGAACATCACATCCAGAAACCAACCAGTAGATTCCACAATTTGTAGTACTGCGATGGACGGCTGCTGAGCTGCATATGCTGGTCCAGCGTCGCTTGCCTGCACGTGTGTTCACAAAGTGGGTAAGCGACTGCATCTCGTCGCTTGCGCCGCAGAGCACAACACAAGCACTGCTGTTATCATTACTCCCCTTAAGTGTTATGGAGCGCATAACACCATTAGACACTATCTTCAGGCCACCAAGCCCCAGGCAGAGCTGCATACTACCAGCATAGTAACAGCCTGCAAGGAGAGCTGAACGTCATTTTTGCACGCATCCGAACAATTCACGAACAGCTACAGTATCCACGACTAGGCTGGACCTGGTAGAGCTTTGCACGGAAGAGTTCGCCCCCGCGTTGTGCAGTATTAGGTGGTTCTGCCCTTCAGTTACGTACGGTCTGTTAGACATCAAGGGATCAGTGATAATAAGCCTCACTTGCATGATCAACGGGAGTCCTTCAAAAAGCTTCTAATACACGCAAGTAAGACACACAGGCGTTTCATCCAATTCTGGTTTTCACCCAGCTGAACGGCACAACAGAATGGCCTAGTTGTGGCTATTTTCCACAGCTGTGCACCATTCCGATTTGGAGATGCCTCTGCTGTACCTGATGCACAGAATCTCAGCGTCAATTAGTATAAAATACTATCGCGTTACTGGACAGCGTCGCAAAAAACCGCTGCGCTCGATGTGAAGCATTCATCGGTTTTAAGCACTTGTTTCCTATTCGTACTCCCTAAAGCACCGCAAGTTCCAACTTGCAAATAACTCTCCCTTTAATCCCGTTGCTGGGCTAGAAAATTACGAGCCACCTTGTCAAACTCTCATTTTTCTCGGCAAATTCGCTCTTTGTTCACTCGCCGGTGGGAGTCAAAAAGGTCCTTGAGTACAGATGGCTGCTGGCATGGAATGAAAGGCCCTGGAGCCTTTACATGAGGAGCACCGCGAACACGCAGACGAGCTGTATACAGCCTCTGCAGCAGATATGCATCTGAAGAAGACTTCCTCGCAATACTTCCTACCAACATTGGGGGGGTGGGCCACGCACGTCCTGCGCAAACACGGAGGTGAGTAACTGGTTGATGGACGCCTTCACTGACTATAACCCGCTTGGAGCTTGTGCTTGGAAATCCCGCATATCAAAGAGAATTCTTGAACAGTTGCAGTTTCGGGTTCGTAGTTTCAGTATTTTTACTGTTACGACGCCCATCATTAGAGGTGCTTAAGCTTTGCAAACGACCCTTTGCGGGCGCAGGCATGCAGTGCAGCAGCTGGCTCCTGAGCGTTCCTTCGGATCCATCTCGACACGATTAGGCAACTAACGAAAACTCTTGTTCGGCCATGCCTTACCAGCTGGGCAGCGCATTCCCCTCGGCGCCCTTCTTCGGCCTGCCTCCGTATCTCCTGATTCACTGATTCATGCCATCGTCGTGGCGATACTAATATGGTATGAAGCAGTTTAAGGCATAGCTGGTTAGGATATACAGCTAAACGCAATATGGGGTTTGCAGAGTCCATCGCAGCACAGGTGAGTCTGAAAAGACATCCGATACGGACATGCAAAGCGCTCTGGTGCCTACTATCTGGTGGAGCAGACAGTGCGCTTTAAGGAGCGCATATGGACTGCTTTCCCGAAGCACTGGAAGATGCCGTTTATCTCAATGCCCGTACCCTTCTAGGGGAGCGTCTCCACCTGGGATCGACTGCTCGGCATCTTCCTCGGCGAAATGCCAATCCAGGTATTAAGTACGGCGTCTATACGCACGCAACTCGGGGAGATCATCTGCAGAGAGACCAACTGCAATATGCTGCCTTTCCAGAATATGCATTACTCAGACGTTTGACGGCTCTAAATCATGAAAACAAGATAGAGGATATTCTACTTGCATATGGCACAATGCGCAGCAATCTATGCATTGCACAAGTGAACAAGGGCATTCTACTTTCGGGGTCTTCTTTAAAGCAAAAGTGCTTTTTGCCGCACTTGCTAGATATTCACCTGCTTACAGGCAGCATGTACTGCGACGAGGAACCGAACTGAATATTTGCAGCAGTAAGTAGGCCACCAAATTCCTTGCACAGGCCATCAGTGCAAGACCCAGGTTCTCGACAGTCTAAGCACGCAATCCTTTCCCATGTTCTGCAAGCAGGGCACCAATACCCGCTATTGACCGCCCACAACCAGTTTTCGACACCCTTTTTCCAGTTGCACAAAGCGAATGTGATCCTGAAAGGAATAGGCAGTGTGATGCGGTGATACGATTCAAAGTGCTCACAAACACGTATATTCAAACTAAACGCACTTGCTATATTCAGGAACATGATGCAGCTAACTTCTAGAATTAGCACATGGTCCTGGAAAAAGAGCCATGCAAATACAAATGATCACTAAGCTGGGTATGGCTACACTTCTGTGCCTTTCCTCAATGCAGTCGCATGCATATCAGCAGTTGCCGATCTCCTTCTGCAACTGGCGTAGCCAACAGGATAATCCCATGAGCATGCTGCGAAGCAGCCTCTACCTATGGTTGCTTGCCAAGCGAATTGCTTAGCTTAGTTGGAAAAGGCCAGCATGGTTTGGTGTGCTTGTCGAAGGCACTGCTATGCGGCAGATAACGGCCTCCACTACGTACCAACTGTGGTGCGTTGGGTCAAGGTGTCCGGTAGGTTATTGTTTCAACCGTTTTCAAAGGACTAGTGTACTACAAGCCGGCAAGAGGACATGCAAGGCGTGTTGATACAAACGTGTCTATCATTCCTGCGCTGTTAGAGAGCCATGCGCTACCTGGCTTGAGACTGCTAGCAGATGACCCTGGAGATAACCGAGCAGGGCCTACCTCACGGGAGAGGGTTCACCCAAAATATGCATATACGTGCATTTTCGGAAGCATAGTGTAATCACTGTGTGCGTCCTCTGCGTTGCCCTAGTATGGAGCTGCAATAAATGCTGCAGCCGGCTGCCTGAGGGAGGCTCAGCATACCGTCTGCCAAAAATATTCTTAACCCTGCGTTAAAGCGATCAATTAGAAAGCAAATCGCTGCACCGCATTTGGCAACTTCCAGGATCCTCTTCGTCGGTATGGTTAAGCCTCTGCGGTAAGCGGGTGCACAAAGTCTCCAATACTGGTTTCTGAGGCCTTGCTGTTTCCCCGGTGCTTTCGCGCTTGTCAGTACAGGCAAGCCAGGATCTCCGTGGAGGCTATCCTTGAAACCCAATGCAAAGCAGAAAGCGGAAGAGGAGCATCTTAAACTATCAGAGCAACAGCTGTTTCACTGAGTACCCTAAAGTATCCGATTTGCCATACAGTCTGAAATTTCGCACACCAGGAGCTGATTGGCTTATGCATACCTCAGGCTATACCAAACACTTGTAGCTAAGGTGCAGCGGTACCGAAGCCATTTGTTATTGTGGCTTGGTGAAGCGAAAGCGAGCGCAGCCAAAAGCACTGCGCGAAAGCATTCGCCAATACAAAATTGAGCTCAATGATAACACACCTTCTGCATATACGGTAAGCGGCGTATGCAGGACAGCTACAATTTATAACCAACTATTGAAGCAGCATTTCAAAAAAAATCGACCAAGCGCAAGTGATCTATATGCACACTACCTTAATTTTTGCTGATATCTCAGTTGCAGAAGAGGATACTGTAGAGCAGCAGTGCGTGCTCTACCTACTGCCACTCCCAGCTATGCTCCAAACTTGCATGCAATTGCTTCAAGGGTAACTACACATAGAGCAAAAGACGTTAGAGCGATACTCAGCTGGTGTCAGGCCCCACCCGCATATTAAATGCTGAAAAGATGTGGAGCTTCTAGAGTACGCCATGGTGCAACGTGCCAAAATTCACAGTGCAAACCTGCAATCGACGCTCACAACCTGCCTCGGGGAACTAGAGAGTTTCTTGACGCAGTTGAGCACCGCCGTGGCCTTCATGTTTCATGCTTAGAATCACCTAGACTTGAAAGGCCGGATGCGCAACCTAGCAGCAACAAAATCGCCAGCTTGCCACCAGCCACGTCAGCCGTTTCATATGTTTTCCTTCGGCAGTGGAGCTCACAATCTGCATGGGGAAGTCAAAGAACACATCTGATTCACTGGTGCGTGTCGGTGTGTGTGGCTAACAAACATGAGAGCGTCAGCAAGTTGCATGCTATCAGGTGCGCTCATGCCTATCTCAGGAAAATCCTAAACTGCATACCTAATTAAACTGAAGTTAGCAAATTGATCTAGCAAGTACGGAGCCGGCATGCGGGGATGGTGCTGGAAAGCACGTCCCAATACGTGGGCAAGTTTGCATGAGATGGATTGGACCGACGGTGTGCTTACTTGGTCACTAAAGAATCAAAGGCAGAACTTTAGAAGCTACCTATTCGTCCGCAGTTTAATGAGCTGCTTGTTTGCAAATACTCCCGCACTGCCCCGGATCTAACGGAGTATTTGTAGCACCAGCAATCCGCAGTACACCGGTTACGCAGATTACGCAGAAGCTGGTCAGCCACAAAATGGCTTTGTACTACAGGACGATAGATTGGGCAAGCAACCGATGACTACGTGGCGGGATGTCCACACAAATTCTCACGGGCTTTCGCAAGATGGTTTCCACCAGTGCCGAACATTCCAGGCATCCGCGTGTGAATAGCAGACGATAGCTGATACTTGCCTTGCCGACAATCAGCACGCCTGTTTATCCCACTCTCCCCAAAGCGATCAAAAATATCTACTTGCGAGTATCACGTTCCTGAGGGATCGCAGGAGGGATCCCTCAGGAACGAGAAACTCGCAAGTAGATGCAGATAGGCGGCGCGTGGTGCTTCACGTCCAAGCATTATGCGATCCCGCTCAGGGATCGCATAATGCTTGGACGTGAAGCACCACGCGCCGCGACCTCATAAAAGGAAGGCAGGACGGGACTTCTTCATGCTCTGGGTTCCTGACAAGAACTTTAAAACTGCGTTCAAATAGGGAAACAGTGTCGGCGTGCATCATTATAACATGCATACAACGATATAGGAAGACTACTGTGGCATGTGTAACGGCGTGCAAAGCATACATGTCTACGTGAATGATGAGAATGAATTGTAGGGCGGGCGTATTTGTAGTACACTTGACGACACTTTGTAGATGCAGTTTGAACGTTAGCCAGCAGCACTGTGCTTTCTTTACCAGCTCAGAAAGTTACTGAGTCGCCACACCAATATAAAGCAGCAGGCTATGCAACAACCGTAAGGGACACTAGAATGAAGTATTCAGGACGGGTCGCGTCAAGCGTGGGTGATGTGAGACGAAGCACGCATTATACAGCGCACTGTCTACAGGGCAGCAAAAGCCTGCAGATCTCATAAAACCAAGATGCGTTTGTTATGTCTACCACTGTGCAGGTGCTTCATGCGAACATAACACTTGGGTGAGTTTCTTACAACGTCTAGCGATAACGTGACCATTTCTTGAACTGTCCACGTAGCCTTACCACCTGCGCCGTCATTAAGTAGAAAGCATGCGCATTGTTCATAATACTTAATTTTGAATCTTGAAATATTACTGCTTTTAGTGACTAAGCCGCAACTGGGAAACTGCACCTGGTGTCTAGAAACCCCTTGGAAACCCTTTGAAAAAACGCGATGGGGGAGGACGTCGGCAGGGAACAAAGTACCGCTACAATCTGGAGTACTGGCCAAAAGGCATTTCGCTCCAGCATGGTCTGTGCAAAAGCAACCCATGCGGTACAGGGCAGCTGACAGTGAGACACCCGCACGCATATACAGGAAAAAAACGCTGAGGTCATAGAAACGCCAATTTGCGAAACCGGATTTTTTGTATTCAGTACCCTTGAGTTGGCTTCACCAGCGATTGAAACGTCATGCGCACACCCCAACTCCCCTAAAAGCCATGGACGAAACTGCAATAGACAGCCAGCTAGACGGTCAGACAAGGCTGAGAAGCTTTAACACATGTCCCTGTTGTCATATGTGCAACATGGAATGAGGCATTCAGGTCTAGACCACAGGCCGCAACGCTACAATATCACATAAACAGCCCCTTAGGAATCTTCTTGAGCTGCCTTCGGACTTTTGAAAGCGGGACCTACTTTTGAGAACTTTATAACGTGCCAAGAAATATATCTTCGATTTCATTAGATCGCTTGCAAGAACACTATAAAATAAAATGTTTCATGGAGCAATCACGCACGTGCTGTTCCAGTGTAGGCATTGTGCGGCATCAATGCACAGTGGAAGCACTTCAGAAATGCACGAAGCCGCAAGATTTGCATACAAATCCTGCCCTGCATCACGGAAAAATTACGTTCACGCAACATACAGCAGCATTATCCTGCGCGTACATTCTGAGCGAAACCGATATACAAATGCCACCCGAACACACTTAACTCCAGATGCACAGACTGGACCAATCCTGCGGACAGCTTCCGTTTTGTGATAAAGGAAAGCAGCATACCCTCCATGCTAATCTTCCATGCTAATAAACGTGCCCATTCTGGTGCGCCCCTAAATGACACAGCTAGAGGTCACCGATAGATTGCGTAACTTGGGGATTGCTCCAGTTATGCCTGGCCGTTCCCTGTGGTGTGGGGAAAGCATGAGCATTCACAAAACTAAACGACAGCCCCACAAATCGCTTAAGGCGAACCGCGAATGGAGAAGTACAATCGTGACTAGCACCTCTGCTGTCGGCGAACCTTTGAAGCAAACGGTAATCCAAACACATTCACTACGCATTCAAAAAGCACAAAGACGTTACCAAGAAAGTACTGACACCCTTGAGCGCTCCTACGCATGCCTCAAAGCCCTAAGAAAGCACTGGTCAAACCAGGAATTCTCCTCTCCCCATACGCCGCCCAAGCATGCCCACGCAGCACAAGCACCTACGGGAATTCGAAACCTGTGGTCGTCCTATACCGGGAATGCTTGCAGCACCTTAGGGCAATTTCCGCCCTTCGCCCAAATTCCGCCGGCATATGGACTCACCGCCTTGTCACGTGGAGCTCCAAGGCGTTCTTTCAACCTTTGAGACAAACCGCCACATGCTAGAGCAAGGCGACAGCGCAGCAAAATGGCACAAAACTTTGTTCAGCACCCCGACGAGCCATGGACCCTCAGCAAGCAAACAACGTGACATTCAACTCTGTGTCCCCAACGTTAATTTTACTGAGCCAGTACTCCACTTAAACGCCCCAATATGCGCAGCAGATGCGCAATGCTAGGAACTGCATCTGCCACAGCACAAGCAAGCACACGGCAGCGATGTCAGAACGACGGTGAGAGGAGCCAACACACCATTCAGCCGCCATGCCCATCCTGCGTTCTCCAACCATGCTGCCTAATTACTTTGCAACAGGCCACAGACGGACGTGGAGCAAGGTGGGACAATCCTGCAGGCGCCGTGGCTTGCACAGAGCAAACCAAAAGATTCTCATACAATCTATGAACTGCTAAGTGTAGACCTAGCAATTAGCAGCGTCATTAAACACTAGCGTACTAGTGAGCACAACACTAATATTGATCACCGGTGGACCCAAGCGCAAGCCTCTTGCAAGCAATCAAAGAACGGCCGGATCTCGGGCAACCAACCAGAACCACCGCAAACCGTCCGCAACCACATACAGCCTGTGCGCATTTAAAGAGCGCAAACGGGTTGCGCAACCACAGCCATGGGTAACTACAGCTCAGTCGCAAAGCGCATGTGAGCGCAGGCTGCGGCCTTTCTCCAGATTTCCTCAATAATTCCCTCCCTAACCCTCTCCCTCTCACTCAGCGCGGTGCTGGGGCGGAAACAAAGAAGACAGATTCTATTACGTAGTTACTGCTCATAACAGAGTAATGAACACATCTGCATACTGCAAACGCAGGGCCACTTAACCCAGCAACGGCTAACCACTCGGGCTCCTGTACAGGCATGCCAAGCGCCAAGAGCATTCTTAACCAAGCATGTGCATGCCACAAACAGCAAAGTTCAAAACCTAGCCAACAGTTCAATATGCACAACAGATGCGCAATGCTAGGAACTACATCTGCCACATCTGCTGACGTCATAGTAGCCCACGCGCACGACGCAATATGACAGCCTTGCATCTGCAGTCGAGACGCCAAAGCGCCCACTCAGTACAAATTAATGGAACTATCGGTAGCCCAAATGTGGCACGATGCGACCACAATGCACTGGGAGCGGCCTAGCCTGATACCAGATCAGCGTGGATCTATGCGAAGGCCACTCACAAAGCACGGTCTCAGCCAATCCCAACAACACAAGAGCCACATAATGGTAAAATAGCCACGACCCAAATATGTCACCCGTTGCGTTCTTCAACAGGCATTCTTCGGGCACAACCAAAAACTAGCACTAACTGGAGCCACACGCGCAGATATGCGATCGGGCCAAAGCTACAACCCTGTCCGCATTGCAAACAAAACAGCAATCACATAGAACGTCTTCACCCCCACAAAGAAGGACCGTATCTTCAAGGCATCACTTTCAACGGCTAACATAAACCTTGCATATGCATCTTGCAGCAACGTGGACTTCCTACACTGCACCGCCGCACAAGCAGACAACACCGACGTTAGAGCGACCGTGAGAGGAACCAACACACCATTCAGCCGCGATGTCGATCCTGTCGTTTCCAACGTTGTTGTCTAATTGCTGTGCAGCAGGCACTGGGCAAGCTCGCAATGACCTGACGCGATTCTGCAGGCGGCGTCGGTTGCACAACGCAGATCACGACTTGAGTATACAAAACAATCAATGAACTATTAAGTGTCGAACAAGCACGCTGCAAGGCTGATCGTCGCTGAGGCACTAGTGTAGCTGCAGTTAATGGTCTCAATAACCAAACGTAGCTCCCAACGCAAACCTCACGTGAGTAATCCATCTGCGGCAAGATTTGGGTCGAGCAGCTCGCCAACACGAACGTGCTCCCCAACCACATACTTCCTACGACCATTTCAAAAAAGCACGGAAGGATTCTTTAAACACAGCCATGTGTTTGACGTCAACACAGGTGTAAAACATTCTTCCAACCCACGGATGCACCTTTTCAAATGTACCTAGCATTAGCGTCGTTAACATATTGCCTGCTATTCAGCCCAGCAGTCAAGCAACTAAACGACAGAAATGTATTAGGAGCGACCTACTGCACAAAACAGAGCAACAAACGTATCTGCACACAGCAAACGCAGGGCCACTTAACCCAGCAACGGCTAACCACTCGGGCTCCTGTACAGGCATGCCAAGCGCCAAGAGCATTCTTAACCAAGCATGTGCATGCCACAAACAGCAAAGTTCAAAACCTAGCCAACAGTTCAATATGCACAACAGATGCACAATGCTAGGAACTACACCTGCCACATCTGCTGGCGTCATAGTAGCCCACGCGCACGACGCAATGTGACAGCCTTGCATCTGCAGTCGAGACGCCAAAGCGCCCACTCAGTACAAATTAATGGAACTATCGGTAGCCCAAATGTGGCACGATGCGACCACAATGCACTGGGAGCGGCCTAGCCTGATACCAGATCAGCGTGGATCTATGCGAAGGCCACTCACAAAGCACGGTCTCAGCCAATCCCAACAACACAAGAGCCACATAATGGTAAAATAGCCACGACCCAAATATGTCACCCGTTGCGTTCTTCAACAAGCATTCTTCGGGCACAACCAAAAACTAGCACTAACTGGAGCCACACGCACAGATATGCGATCGGGCCAAAGCTACAACCCTGTCCGCATTGCAAACAAAACAGCAATCACATAGAACGTCTTCACCCCCACAAAGAAGGACCGTATCTTCAAGGCATCACTTTCAACGGCTAACATAAACCTTGCATATGCATCTTGCAGCAACGTGGACTTCCTACACTGCACCGCCGCACAAGCAGACAACACCGACGTTAGAGCGACCGTGAGAGGAACCAACACACCATTCAGCCGCGATGTCGATCCTGTCGTTTCCAACGTTGTTGTCTAATTGCTGTGCAGCAGGCACTGGGCAAGCTCGCAATGACCTGACGCGATTCTGCAGGCGGCGTCGGTTGCACAACGCAGATCACGACTTGAGTATACAAAACAATCAATGAACTATTAAGTGTCGAACAAGCACGCTGCAAGGCTGATCGTCGCTGAGGCACTAGTGTAGCTGCAGTTAATGGTCTCAATAACCAAACGTAGCTCCCAACGCAAACCTCACGTGAGTAATCCATCTGCGGCAAGATTTGGGTCGAGCAGCTCGCCAACACGAACGTGCTCCCCAACCACATACTTCCTACGACCATTTCAAAAAAGCACGGAAGGATTCTTTAAACACAGCCATGTGTTTGACGTCAACACAGGTGTAAAACATTCTTCCAACCCACGGATGCACCTTTTCAAATGTACCTAGCATTAGCTTCGTTAACATATTGCCTGCTATTCAGCCCAGCAGTCAAGCAACTAAACGACAGAAATGTATTAGGAGCGACCTACTGCACAAAACAGAGCAACAAACGTATCTGCACACAGCAAACGCAGGGCCACTTAACCCAGCAACGGCTAACCACTCGGGCTCCTGTACAGGCATGCCAAGCGCCAAGAGCATTCTTAACCAAGCATGTGCATGCCACAAACAGCAAAGTTCAAAACCTAGCCAACAGTTCAATATGCACAACAGATGCACAATGCTAGGAACTACACCTGCCACATCTGCTGGCGTCATAGTAGCCCACGCGCACGACGCAATGTGACAGCCTTGCATCTGCAGTCGAGACGCCAAAGCGCCCACTCAGTACAAATTAATGGAACTATCGGTAGCCCAAATGTGGCACGATGCGACCACAATGCACTGGGAGCGGCCTAGCCTGATACCAGATCAGCGTGGATCTATGCGAAGGCCACTCACAAAGCACGGTCTCAGCCAATCCCAACAACACAAGAGCCACATAATGGTAAAATAGCCACGACCCAAATATGTCACCCGTTGCGTTCTTCAACAGGCATTCTTCGGGCACAACCAAAAACTAGCACTAACTGGAGCTACACGCACAGATATGCGATCGGGCCCAAGCTACAACCCTGTCCGCATCGCAAACAAAACAGCAATCACATAGAACGCCTTCAACCCCATAAACAAGGACCCAACCTTCCAAAACAGTAGTCTAAACGGCTAGCATAAATCGTGCATTTGCATCTTGGAGCGACTTGACTTTTCTACGGTGCGCCGCTGCACAAGCAAACACACGGCAGCGATGTCAGAACGACGGTGAGAGGAGCCAACACACCATTCAGCCGCCATGCCCATCCTGCGTTCTCCAACCATGCTGCCTAATTACGTTGCAACAGGCCACAGACGGACGTGGAGCAAGGTGGGACAATCCTGCAGGCGCCGTGGCTTGCACAGAGCAAACCAAAAGATTCTCATACAATCTATGAACTGCTAAGTGTAGACCTAGCAATTAGCAGCGTCATTAAACACTAGCGTACTAGTGAGCACAACACTAATATTGATCACCGGTGGACCCAAGCGCAAGCCTCTTGCAAGCAATCAAAGAACGGCCGGATCTCGGGCAACCAACCAGAACCACCGCAAACCGTCCGCAACCACATACAGCCTGTGCGCATTTAAAGAGCGCAAACGGGTTGCACAACCACAGCCATGTGTAACTACAGCTCAGTCGCAAAGCGCATGTGAGCGCAGGCTGCGGCCTTTCTCCAGATTTCCTCAATAATTCCCTCCCTAACCCTCTCCCTCTCACTCAGCGCGGTGCTGGGGCGGAAACAAAGAAGACAGATTCTATTACGTAGTTACTGCTCATAACAGAGTAATGAACACATCTGCATACTGCAAACGCAGGGCCACTTAACCCAGCAACGGCTAACCACTCGGGCTCCTGTACAGGCATGCCAAGCGCCAAGAGCATTCTTAACCAAGCATGTGCATGCCACAAACAGCAAAGTTCAAAACCTAGCCAACAGTTCAATATGCACAACAGATGCACAATGCTAGGAACTACACCTGCCACATCTGCTGGCGTCATAGTAGCCCACGCGCACGACGCAGTATGACAGCCTTTCATCTGCAGTCGAGACCCCAAAGCGCCCACTCAATACAAATTAATGGAACTATCGGTAGCCCAAATGTGGCACGATACAACCACAATGCACTGGGAGCGGCCTAGCCTGATATCAGATCAGCATGGGCCCAGTTAGTGCAACAGCCAGCACTAACTGGAGCAACACGCAAAGATATGTGATCGGGCCAAAGCCCCAACCCGATCCACAACGCAAAGAAAACCGCAAGCACATAGAACGTATTTAACCCCACAAAGAAGGACCCTCTGGAGAAACGATTATTCTCAAGGGCTAACACAAATCTTGCACTTGCATATTGCAGCAGCTTGAATTATTCACGTTGAACACGGAGGTGGAAGTTACACTGATACAGTTGTGGAAGGCAACACACCATGTCCGCTCAATACCTAGCGTCGCGTTTCCAATCCTGTTCCCTCACTGATTTGCAGCAGGACATAAGCAAACGAGCAGAGGCCTAAAGCAAGCCTGCATGTGCCATGTCTTGCACCAAGCAAGCCGCGTCACGACTACACACACAGCACACTAAACACTACTAAGTGTAGACCGAACACGCTGCAGCGTCACTAACCACTGATGTCACCCCATCAGTGGTTAATGGCGCTCCAGAGAGTGAGCTAGCACGAACAATAGCCCAGCGTAGCTCGCGACACAAGACGTATTGTGGCAGGGATGAGCAACCAGCCTCACCCGAAACCGTCCCCAACCCCATACCGCCTGGGCAAAAAGTATAGAACCCCAACGGGATCCACAAACACAGCCATGAGTTTTCCCACACAGCCAACAATGTTTCGAGTGCCAGCACAGCGGTAAAACGGTTCTGCTGAAGCTTGCCGCCCGCCCCTTCAAAGCGTACCTTGTAGTCGTTTCGTGCGCACGCTTCCTGCTAGTCAGTGTGATAGAAAAGAAGTACGTAATCCATCCACGCTCAATTAGGAATGTGAAAAAATTATGTGCACAAGGCATTAATACACAGCGGCAACAGACGCATGGGGGGCACCGCCTGCAGGTACAACGCCGCCATGAAACCCCTAGATCGAAATCGCCTCCCGCCAGCGTTAAGCAACCTTCCAGCTACGCTCAGAACCCAGCCGTTACCTAGTTGTCAACGAGGAACATCTGCAGGCTCGTAGACCACTAAAAACGAACCGCAAGGCAAGATAGCTAAACTGAGCTTATCAAATGCGACGTGGATAGTGTACAAAGTGTGAGGCGTCCAACCTCCTCGCGGAGCGTGTGCGCACCCCAACACTGACCCAGCGGGGCACTTCACAACTTTCCTTGCATCTGAACTGCCTTTTTGAACATTTTACGCCATGTAGAGCCTCCAACATTTGACGCGCCACTGGAGCGCCTCGGTAAGTCTCTTAATGTCGATCAACGAATAAATCTGCCTCCACAAACAAGGCAAGCCGCGCGCAAATTCAAGAGAATCTCCATCGACGGTTCTGAGCTTCAAACCATGAGGTGCTGAGGTCGTTTTTAACAAACCACCATTAACCGGCAGATTCAGTGCCCGTTGAATCGTCTAAGCTCGCGCGCGAATATCAAACCGTTAATGAGCAACCAACTGCCACACGAGTGAACTGCACGGAAATCGTGCCTGACTGAATGGGCTGCAGAACCTGCAGCAGTCCACTAGCGCTATGCATACTTCTACAGAACAGCGAAGCGCAGTAACCGTCTGTTTATTATTAATGATCCGCACCCAATAGATACGCAGTGCACCATTGGGTTTTAGATATCTGCTATGTTATTATGCAGCTAGGCAGCCAACCCGAACTGTCCTTGCCTCCACGTATACTTCAGCGCACACAATAGGCAGGCACGTCCACAAGCAACACTGCAAAAAACCTTTTATACCTCCGCCCAACACACTCAGGTTCTGGACAAGGTGACGAACAAGCAACCCAAACAAAGGAACAACATGGAAACTTTAGACTGAGGTGCCATTTGCTTATTTCGCAAGTCGGAATGGATGAGTTCGCGATGCGCGTGAGAGGCTGCAAAGAGTGGGACGGCAAACGCAGACTGCGCAAGGTAAGCCAGACAGCATGCTGCCGTCAACAAGGTGCCGAAGAATTAAGGCAGGAATGCATGCATGGCGCACTGCAAAACCAAGCCGCCAAAAGACATTTCAGTCACCAGACGAAAATGGGAAATGCTCCGCCAACAGCCCTAGGAATGAGTTTGCAAGTAGTGGATAAACAGCAAAATCCGGCCTACACAGGTAACTGCGTATCTGCATAGTACTGAACCCGTACTCTCTGCATACCCACGCAAAAACAAAAATAGTTAGCGAACAAACGATTGCTGGAGCCAGACGGAGACCTCCAACCCGCTGGCGCGGACGCCTTGCGCCCTAGGCAAATGTGAGCACTCCTTGATGTCTCCTGCAGTGCATGCGCCCTTTGACGTGGACCAGCCGGATGCTGGCTTGCGAGCCTGCGAGTTTCCCAAGCCTATACGCACACGCTATATATATATATATATATATATATATATATATATATATATATATATATATATATATATATATATATATATATATATATATATATATATATGTATATATATATTCGTCTATATCTATCCATCTATCTGTCTATCTTTCTATATCTATCTATCAATATCTATCTATATCTGTCTATCTGTATCCACCTATCTATATCTATCTAAATCTATCTACCTATATCTATCTAGCTATATCTATCTACCTATCTATATCTACCTATCTCTATCTGTCTATACCTATATGCATATATATATATATATATATATATATATATATATATATATATATATATACATACATATATATATATATATATATATATATATACATATACGTATATATGTATGTAAGGGATATAACATACATTACATACATGCATTACATTACATTACATTACATTACATTACATTACATACATATATACAAACATACATACACATACATTACAGTACATTGCATTACATTACATACATACATGCATGCATGCATGCATACATACATAGCATACACACAAACATACACGTATGGATATATAAATGTGTAGCTATACTAATACAATGAGAGGGTCTATCACGGGATGCAGCCGCCTCAGTCTGTGCATAAATCCTCTACAGCATCAGCAATACACCACGAAACGAACACGATCTAGACCCTTGCCCAAACGTCATTCACCACATACCCTCTAGGTGGCAAAACGGGAAACATGAAAGTGGCTCATAGAGGCAGCGAGACGCGGCCAGACCATATCTGCTGGGTCGTGTTCGCGTTGCCACCTATGTTTGGTGCTCTACAAGACGCCTGTATGAAACGTCAAGCTACGCACTCGCTGGAACTCGCAAGAAACAGAAGTGCATGTGAAAAATTTCTTTGCGCGCCTTTGCAGGTTCAAGCCAGACGAGCGCTGCACCGCGTGAAGAGCAACCTGCTGCGGCTGGCCTGAGGTTACTGTTATTTTCGTGTCCCGGCCCCAGCCGGCACATTGCCTGCTCACGAAAAAGACAGAACAGATGGCATGGTCATAATAATATCGCACGAAAAAGCGACTACAGCGGCCGCTCGTATGAATGGCTGACATCCCCCTCAAAAACAGTAATTCGTCTGTGTGGCCGTGGCCACGTGCTTTTGCACAAACGAGTGCATCCCAAGTGGCTGATACCATACATGCGTCAGCTACGACGCTCCGGATGCAGTCCCACACTAGCCAGAAATGCGGTCGTTGGACATCCCTGCAGCGTGGCAAACAGGGGACAACCGACTGGAGCTACGCAGGACAGTTCGAAAACAGCTAGCAATATGGTCCAGCGCAGCCAAGCCGACGCGCATCCCACCGCAACACCAGTATGTGTAAGGATGACGACGGCACGAGACCAGTAGACCTGCTAACTGGTTACTAGATTACAAAACAAATGCAAGTAGTTACTTCCTGAGCATATGGCGCACCCCGTCATGAAAAACCAAAGTTTTCTTACCAGGATGCTGGAGCCACAGTGCCAGCAAGCACATCTGTTGCCTTAAGAGACGTCCAGCTGCCTGACGCCAGTGCGGGGTCATCAACATAGGTTTCAACACGCAGAGTGTGGTGGGAGTGACGGTTTCTTGAAATGCGGTTCGGTTGGACCGCGAAACAGTGGCTGTAGAATATGCTTGCTTCAGACCATCATACAGCTAGTCGAGCGCCAACGAAAACATCCCATCACTTTTGAACGAGCACTACCACAGAATTTCAAACTAGGCACACACTAGAGATGCCACCTGCACGCATCAATAACTATTCCTCTTGCGACGATGGCGTCGACACAAAGTGGGTCCACACGCACATATCTAGTCAGGAGCAGACAGCCAGCTTAACGCCATCCAACCCAACAAGGACACGAACGCTCACACCTCGAACGCCACCACAAAGAAGGCCCTTACTCAAGCAAGGTGCTAATCAAGGATTGCCACAACAGTAGTTGCTTGCCTGCAGGAAGTGCACAAACGGTCGAATTTGGCCTGCACACCTAACGACGTGTCCACAAATTATCGAGCATGGATATTCTGCGTACCGACGCAAAAACAGAAACGGTTAGCTAATAAAAGATTGCTCAAGCCGGCCAGCGGCCTTCAACCCGTTGTCGCGGGCGTCCCTCGCTCCCGGAGAACCGCAAACACCCCTACATGATTACTACAGTGCATGCGCCATTTGCAGTGTACCACTACGATACAGCCTACACATCCCATTCCCGCGCATCTTGCTGAACGCAAACATGCCAGTTTCCCACGCTGATACGCACACGCTGTATATATATCCATCCATCAATCCAAGCTACATGCTTCTCGTACACATAACAGCTCGTTGCCTCATCAAGGCGCACACGCGAAGTACCCTGCACTAACAGTATGTAGGCTGCAGCTTAACGAGCTAGAGCAGCGACCAGAGCGTGTCATCGCGCACACGGGTATGTAAGCAGGAGCCAAGGAAAGTCAAGCGCCACCAAATGTGCTGCACACAGGAGGGTTTCAGGTATTGCCGTCAAACCCCAAAATCGTCGCAGCAACGCACAAGCTGGGAAACCAATCGACAGGTTAAGGGCCACGCAGCGCGTCCACGCAACAACTCGTTTCATCATCAAAACGCACAGGCAAAATAAACTGCACTAGCACTATACAGAATGCAACTTCATGCGGTACAGCAGCCACCTAAGTTCCCCACCGCACACACGTCGACATGAGAAGGGCTATGCAGACAAGGGAAAAGCCTGCACATCACTTGCATGCTGTGTTGCAACTTTCAACAAACGCATTGCATACCGTCATTCCACACATAGTTCCCTCCAGTAATGGCGAAGCATGCGGAGACCCAGCACTAGACTGAATTGCACCCATACACAACCAACACAACCGCAGCTGCAAATGCCACAGATAAGAAGCGCCCCAAACTACTCGATACGCGCAAGCAGGCAGCGGACTCAACCAAACGCCTGCTTGACTTGTGAACACCAAAATAGACCAAAATCGGTTTCTTAGTATAGGCCGAAACCTGTTTCTGCCAAGCTCGTGCGCAGTGTGCTCCACTTCCTACAGCCACATCAACGCGCATACAGGGATGCCCAAAGCGCAAAGTTGCGTTGCTCTTCAGGCCATTTGGACGAAGGCCATGCCTATTTCTTGCAGAGGTACACTTCCTGGGCGCAACCATTATGCCTCACACCATTAGTGTGCCTCCTAGAATACGTGCCCATATGCACGATGCACAGACAAAGATTCATAAAATCTCCCTGCCCTGTGCGGCCTACTAGACATGCCCAGAATACATCCTCACCCTTGGCACACACACTTGCATTCTCGCGTTGTCTGCATCGTGAGAACAGTGTGCGAGGCAACAGAGCACTGAAGTACCAGTCAAGCAAGCGGTACCTCCGCAGAAAACGGTTGTATGGAGTGAACCTAGTCATGCCACCGTCACACTCCACAAACACGGTAAGACAAGCAGCTTGGTTGCACAAAACAAGACACACCAGACACAACGCACAGTCTGAATCGGGCCACGATTGCGAGCAAACACTCTTCCCGAATTCAGCAACTCCACGTGCACCTACAAGTGCCTTCACGCTGCAGCTTCCTCCTTACCAAACTCATCCATCCACCAATATGGCATGCATTGACCCCCTATATATGCCACATGATGAGCCCCCCCATGCACATGTGCCGCATCCAGCCAGCCTATCATACAATACAGCGCCCCAAGGGAGTCCCAATCGACGGAACCTTGCTGTCAAACCTCAAATTCGATGCACCAACACTCGTACACATAACAACTCCTTCCATCGCGACAAAACACCGGCGAAGTACAATGCACTAACTATATGCAGAATGCACCTTTGTGAGCTACAGACGCGACAAGCGCCCCGTTCGAAAGCAGCTGCATAGGACCCATCCTTGCCGTTAAATCTCGAAATCGATGCAGCGACACACAGGATGGAAAACCACTCGACCGCCTAAGCGTCATCCAGCTCGCCCACACAACAACTCCTTTCAGCACGACAAAGCACAGGCAAAGTACAATGCACTAACACTATGTAGACTGCAATATCGTGCCCTACAGGCGCGACAAGCGCCCCGCTTGAAAGCAGTTCCATACGACCCATCCCTTCCGTCAAGCCACTAGATCGATGCAGCAACGCACATGCTGGAAAAACACTCGACTGCCTAAGCGTCATGAACCTCGCCCACATAACAACTGGTTTCATAGCCACGAAGCACAGGCGAAACACGATGCACTAACATTATGTAGACTGCAGCTTCGTTAGCAACAGAAGCGGCAAGCGCCCTGTTCGAAAGCAGTTGCACACAACCAACCCTCGCCAGCTAATCCCGAAATTGATTCAGCGACGCACAGACTGGAACATCATCCTACACGCTAAGAGCCATGCAGATAGCATACATAACAACTGGTTTCATCGCGACGAAGCACAGGCGAAATACAATGCACTAACTATATGTAGACTGGAACTTCGTGACTGAAAGGCATGGCATGCGCCTTGCTAGAAAGCAGCTGCATACGACCCATTCTTGCCGTCAAACCTCGGTATCGATGCAGCAACGCACAGACTGGAAAACCAATCCACCAGCTAAGCGCCATGCAGATAGCATACATAACAACTCGGTCCACCACGACAACGCACAGGCGATGTAAGATGCACCAATAATATATAAACTGCAGCTTTCTGCGCTACAGAAGCCACCAGAGTCCGCCATCGCACATTCCTCAACAGGAGAAGAGCTCTGTAGGGAAACGGAAAGCAAACTTAACTTCCACTCATCGCGCTGCACACAGCCGATTCTCAGATATTCGTTTGTTGTAGTGGACAAGCAGGCTGAGGCGCAGGATGCAACGGACCTGCAGCCATGCATAACCAACACAACCGCAGCTGCAAATGCCACAGATAAGAAGCGCCCCAAACCACTCAATACGCGCAAGCAGGCAGCGGACTCAACCAAACGCCTGCTTGACTTGTGAACACCAAAATAGACCAAAATCGGTTTCTTAGTATAGGCCGAAACCTGTTTCTGCCAAGCTCGTGCGCAGTGTGCTCCACTTCCTACAGCCACATCAACGCGCATACAGGGATGCCCAAAGCGCAAAGTTGCGTTGCTCTTCAGGCCATTTGGACGAAGGCCATGCCTATTTCTTGCAGAGGTACACTTCCTGGGCGCAACCATTATGCCTCACACCATTAGTGTGCCTCCTAGAATACGTGCCCATATGCACGATGCACAGACAAAGATTCATAAAATCTCCCTGCCCTGTGCGGCCTACTAGACATGCCCAGAATACATCCTCACCCTTGGCACACACACTTGCATTCTCGCGTTGTCTGCATCGTGAGAACAGTGTGCGAGGCAACAGAGCACTGAAGTACCAGTCAAGCAAGCGGTACCTCCGCAGAAAACGGTTGTATGGAGTGAACCTAGTCATGCCACCGTCACACTCCACAAACACGGTAAGACAAGCAGCTTGGTTGCACAAAACAAGACACACCAGACACAACGCACAGTCTGAATCGGGCCACGATTGCGAGCAAACACTCTTCCCGAATTCAGCAACTCCACGTGCACCTACAAGTGCCTTCACGCTGCAGCTTCCTCCTTACCAAACTCATCCATCCACCAATATGGCATGCATTGACCCCCTATATATGCCACATGATGAGCCCCCCCATGCACATGTGCCGCATCCAGCCAGCCTATCATACAATACAGCGCCCCAAGGGAGTCCCAATCGACGGAACCTTGCTGTCAAACCTCAAATTCGATGCACCAACACTCGTACACATAACAACTCCTTCCATCGCGACAAAACACCGGCGAAGTACAATGCACTAACTATATGCAGAATGCACCTTTGTGAGCTACAGACGCGACAAGCGCCCCGTTCGAAAGCAGCTGCATAGGACCCATCCTTGCCGTTAAATCTCGAAATCGATGCAGCGACACACAGGATGGAAAACCACTCGACCGCCTAAGCGTCATCCAGCTCGCCCACACAACAACTCCTTTCAGCACGACAAAGCACAGGCAAAGTACAATGCACTAACACTATGTAGACTGCAATATCGTGCCCTACAGGCGCGACAAGCGCCCCGCTTGAAAGCAGTTCCATACGACCCATCCCTTCCGTCAAGCCACTAGATCGATGCAGCAACGCACATGCTGGAAAAACACTCGACTGCCTAAGCGTCATGAACCTCGCCCACATAACAACTGGTTTCATAGCCACGAAGCACAGGCGAAACACGATGCACTAACATTATGTAGACTGCAGCTTCGTTAGCAACAGAAGCGGCAAGCGCCCTGTTCGAAAGCAGTTGCACACAACCAACCCTCGCCAGCTAATCCCGAAATTGATTCAGCGACGCACAGACTGGAACATCATCCTACACGCTAAGAGCCATGCAGATAGCATACATAACAACTCGTTTCATCGCGACGAAGCACAGGCGAAATACAATGCACTAACTATATGTAGACTGGAACTTCGTGACTGAAAGGCATGGCATGCGCCTTGCTAGAAAGCAGCTGCATACGACCCATTCTTGCCGTCAAACCTCGGTATCGATGCAGCAACGCACAGACTGGAAAACCAATCCACCAGCTAAGCGCCATGCAGATAGCATACATAACAACTCGGTCCACCACGACAACGCACAGGCGATGTAAGATGCACCAATAATATATAAACTGCAGCTTTCTGCGCTACAGAAGCCACCAGAGTCCGCCATCGCACATTCCTCAACAGGAGAAGAGCTCTGTAGGGAAACGGAAAGCAAACTTAACTTCCACTCATCGCGCTGCACACAGCCGATTCTCAGATATTCGTTTGTTGTAGTGGACAAGCAGGCTGAGGCGCAGGATGCAACAGACCTGCAGCCATGCATAACCAACACAACCGCAGCTGCAAATGCCACAGATAAGAAGCGCCCCAAACCACTCAATACGCGCAAGCAGGCAGCGGACTCAACCAAACGCCTGCTTGACTTGTGAACACCAAAATAGACCAAAATCGGTTTCTTAGTATAGGCCGAAACCTGTTTCTGCCAAGCTCGTGCGCAGTGTGCTCCACTTCCTACAGCCACATCAACGCGCATACAGGGATGCCCAAAGCGCAAAGTTGCGTTGCTCTTCAGGCCATTTGGACGAAGGCCATGCCTATTTCTTGCAGAGGTACACTTCCTGGGCGCAACCATTATGCCTCACACCATTAGTGTGCCTCCTAGAATACGTGCCCATATGCACGATGCACAGACAAAGATTCATAAAATCTCCCTGCCCTGTGCGGCCTACTAGACATGCCCAGAATACATCCTCACCCTTGGCACACACACTTGCATTCTCGCGTTGTCTGCATCGTGAGAACAGTGTGCGAGGCAACAGAGCACTGAAGTACCAGTCAAGCAAGCGGTACCTCCGCAGAAAACGGTTGTATGGAGTGAACCTAGTCATGCCACCGTCACACTCCACAAACACGGTAAGACAAGCAGCTTGGTTGCACAAAACAAGACACACCAGACACAACGCACAGTCTGAATCGGGCCACGATTGCGAGCAAACACTCTTCCCGAATTCAGCAACTCCACGTGCACCTACAAGTGCCTTCACGCTGCAGCTTCCTCCTTACCAAACTCATCCATCCACCAATATGGCATGCATTGACCCCCTATATATGCCACATGATGAGCCCCCCCATGCACATGTGCCGCATCCAGCCAGCCTATCATACAATACAGCGCCCCAAGGGAGTCCCAATCGACGGAACCTTGCTGTCAAACCTCAAATTCGATGCACCAACACTCGTACACATAACAACTCCTTCCATCGCGACAAAACACCGGCGAAGTACAATGCACTAACTATATGCAGAATGCACCTTTGTGAGCTACAGACGCGACAAGCGCCCCGTTCGAAAGCAGCTGCATAGGACCCATCCTTGCCGTTAAATCTCGAAATCGATGCAGCGACACACAGGATGGAAAACCACTCGACCGCCTAAGCGTCATCCAGCTCGCCCACACAACAACTCCTTTCAGCACGACAAAGCACAGGCAAAGTACAATGCACTAACACTATGTAGACTGCAATATCGTGCCCTACAGGCGCGACAAGCGCCCCGCTTGAAAGCAGTTCCATACGACCCATCCCTTCCGTCAAGCCACTAGATCGATGCAGCAACGCACATGCTGGAAAAACACTCGACTGCCTAAGCGTCATGAACCTCGCCCACATAACAACTGGTTTCATAGCCACGAAGCACAGGCGAAACACGATGCACTAACATTATGTAGACTGCAGCTTCGTTAGCAACAGAAGCGGCAAGCGCCCTGTTCGAAAGCAGTTGCACACAACCAACCCTCGCCAGCTAATCCCGAAATTGATTCAGCGACGCACAGACTGGAACATCATCCTACACGCTAAGAGCCATGCAGATAGCATACATAACAACTCGTTTCATCGCGACGAAGCACAGGCGAAATACAATGCACTAACTATATGTAGACTGGAACTTCGTGACTGAAAGGCATGGCATGCGCCTTGCTAGAAAGCAGCTGCATACGACCCATTCTTGCCGTCAAACCTCGGTATCGATGCAGCAACGCACAGACTGGAAAACCAATCCACCAGCTAAGCGCCATGCAGATAGCATACATAACAACTCGGTCCACCACGACAACGCACAGGCGATGTAAGATGCACCAATAATATATAAACTGCAGCTTTCTGCGCTACAGAAGCCACCAGAGTCCGCCATCGCACATTCCTCAACAGGAGAAGAGCTCTGTAGGGAAACGGAAAGCAAACTTAACTTCCACTCATCGCGCTGCACACAGCCGATTCTCAGATATTCGTTTGTTGTAGTGGACAAGCAGGCTGAGGCGCAGGATGCAACAGACCTGCAGCCATGCATAACCAACACAACCGCAGCTGCAAATGCCACAGATAAGAAGCGCCCCAAACCACTCAATACGCGCAAGCAGGCAGCGGACTCAACCAAACGCCTGCTTGACTTGTGAACACCAAAATAGACCAAAATCGGTTTCTTAGTATAGGCCGAAACCTGTTTCTGCCAAGCTCGTGCGCAGTGTGCTCCACTTCCTACAGCCACATCAACGCGCATACAGGGATGCCCAAAGCGCAAAGTTGCGTTGCTCTTCAGGCCATTTGGACGAAGGCCATGCCTATTTCTTGCAGAGGTACACTTCCTGGGCGCAACCATTATGCCTCACACCATTAGTGTGCCTCCTAGAATACGTGCCCATATGCACGATGCACAGACAAAGATTCATAAAATCTCCCTGCCCTGTGCGGCCTACTAGACATGCCCAGAATACATCCTCACCCTTGGCACACACACTTGCATTCTCGCGTTGTCTGCATCGTGAGAACAGTGTGCGAGGCAACAGAGCACTGAAGTACCAGTCAAGCAAGCGGTACCTCCGCAGAAAACGGTTGTATGGAGTGAACCTAGTCATGCCACCGTCACACTCCACAAACACGGTAAGACAAGCAGCTTGGTTGCACAAAACAAGACACACCAGACACAACGCACAGTCTGAATCGGGCCACGATTGCGAGCAAACACTCTTCCCGAATTCAGCAACTCCACGTGCACCTACAAGTGCCTTCACGCTGCAGCTTCCTCCTTACCAAACTCATCCATCCACCAATATGGCATGCATTGACCCCCTATATATGCCACATGATGAGCCCCCCCATGCACATGTGCCGCATCCAGCCAGCCTATCATACAATACAGCGCCCCAAGGGAGTCCCAATCGACGGAACCTTGCTGTCAAACCTCAAATTCGATGCACCAACACTCGTACACATAACAACTCCTTCCATCGCGACAAAACACCGGCGAAGTACAATGCACTAACTATATGCAGAATGCACCTTTGTGAGCTACAGACGCGACAAGCGCCCCGTTCGAAAGCAGCTGCATAGGACCCATCCTTGCCGTTAAATCTCGAAATCGATGCAGCGACACACAGGATGGAAAACCACTCGACCGCCTAAGCGTCATCCAGCTCGCCCACACAACAACTCCTTTCAGCACGACAAAGCACAGGCAAAGTACAATGCACTAACACTATGTAGACTGCAATATCGTGCCCTACAGGCGCGACAAGCGCCCCGCTTGAAAGCAGTTCCATACGACCCATCCCTTCCGTCAAGCCACTAGATCGATGCAGCAACGCACATGCTGGAAAAACACTCGACTGCCTAAGCGTCATGAACCTCGCCCACATAACAACTGGTTTCATAGCCACGAAGCACAGGCGAAACACGATGCACTAACATTATGTAGACTGCAGCTTCGTTAGCAACAGAAGCGGCAAGCGCCCTGTTCGAAAGCAGTTGCACACAACCAACCCTCGCCAGCTAATCCCGAAATTGATTCAGCGACGCACAGACTGGAACATCATCCTACACGCTAAGAGCCATGCAGATAGCATACATAACAACTCGTTTCATCGCGACGAAGCACAGGCGAAATACAATGCACTAACTATATGTAGACTGGAACTTCGTGACTGAAAGGCATGGCATGCGCCTTGCTAGAAAGCAGCTGCATACGACCCATTCTTGCCGTCAAACCTCGGTATCGATGCAGCAACGCACAGACTGGAAAACCAATCCACCAGCTAAGCGCCATGCAGATAGCATACATAACAACTCGGTCCACCACGACAACGCACAGGCGATGTAAGATGCACCAATAATATATAAACTGCAGCTTTCTGCGCTACAGAAGCCACCAGAGTCCGCCATCGCACATTCCTCAACAGGAGAAGAGCTCTGTAGGGAAACGGAAAGCAAACTTAACTTCCACTCATCGCGCTGCACACAGCCGATTCTCAGATATTCGTTTGTTGTAGTGGACAAGCAGGCTGAGGCGCAGGATGCAACGGACCTGCAGCCATGCATAACCAACACAACCGCAGCTGCAAATGCCACAGATAAGAAGCGCCCCAAACCACTCAATACGCGCAAGCAGGCAGCGGACTCAACCAAACGCCTGCTTGACTTGTGAACACCAAAATAGACCAAAATCGGTTTCTTAGTATAGGCCGAAACCTGTTTCTGCCAAGCTCGTGCGCAGTGTGCTCCACTTCCTACAGCCACATCAACGCGCATACAGGGATGCCCAAAGCGCAAAGTTGCGTTGCTCTTCAGGCCATTTGGACGAAGGCCATGCCTATTTCTTGCAGAGGTACACTTCCTGGGCGCAACCATTATGCCTCACACCATTAGTGTGCCTCCTAGAATACGTGCCCATATGCACGATGCACAGACAAAGATTCATAAAATCTCCCTGCCCTGTGCGGCCTACTAGACATGCCCAGAATACATCCTCACCCTTGGCACACACACTTGCATTCTCGCGTTGTCTGCATCGTGAGAACAGTGTGCGAGGCAACAGAGCACTGAAGTACCAGTCAAGCAAGCGGTACCTCCGCAGAAAACGGTTGTATGGAGTGAACCTAGTCATGCCACCGTCACACTCCACAAACACGGTAAGACAAGCAGCTTGGTTGCACAAAACAAGACACACCAGACACAACGCACAGTCTGAATCGGGCCACGATTGCGAGCAAACACTCTTCCCGAATTCAGCAACTCCACGTGCACCTACAAGTGCCTTCACGCTGCAGCTTCCTCCTTACCAAACTCATCCATCCACCAATATGGCATGCATTGACCCCCTATATATGCCACATGATGAGCCCCCCCATGCACATGTGCCGCATCCAGCCAGCCTATCATACAATACAGCGCCCCAAGGGAGTCCCAATCGACGGAACCTTGCTGTCAAACCTCAAATTCGATGCACCAACACTCGTACACATAACAACTCCTTCCATCGCGACAAAACACCGGCGAAGTACAATGCACTAACTATATGCAGAATGCACCTTTGTGAGCTACAGACGCGACAAGCGCCCCGTTCGAAAGCAGCTGCATAGGACCCATCCTTGCCGTTAAATCTCGAAATCGATGCAGCGACACACAGGATGGAAAACCACTCGACCGCCTAAGCGTCATCCAGCTCGCCCACACAACAACTCCTTTCAGCACGACAAAGCACAGGCAAAGTACAATGCACTAACACTATGTAGACTGCAATATCGTGCCCTACAGGCGCGACAAGCGCCCCGCTTGAAAGCAGTTCCATACGACCCATCCCTTCCGTCAAGCCACTAGATCGATGCAGCAACGCACATGCTGGAAAAACACTCGACTGCCTAAGCGTCATGAACCTCGCCCACATAACAACTGGTTTCATAGCCACGAAGCACAGGCGAAACACGATGCACTAACATTATGTAGACTGCAGCTTCGTTAGCAACAGAAGCGGCAAGCGCCCTGTTCGAAAGCAGTTGCACACAACCAACCCTCGCCAGCTAATCCCGAAATTGATTCAGCGACGCACAGACTGGAACATCATCCTACACGCTAAGAGCCATGCAGATAGCATACATAACAACTGGTTTCATCGCGACGAAGCACAGGCGAAATACAATGCACTAACTATATGTAGACTGGAACTTCGTGACTGAAAGGCATGGCATGCGCCTTGCTAGAAAGCAGCTGCATACGACCCATTCTTGCCGTCAAACCTCGGTATCGATGCAGCAACGCACAGACTGGAAAACCAATCCACCAGCTAAGCGCCATGCAGATAGCATACATAACAACTCGGTCCACCACGACAACGCACAGGCGATGTAAGATGCACCAATAATATATAAACTGCAGCTTTCTGCGCTACAGAAGCCACCAGAGTCCGCCATCGCACATTCCTCAACAGGAGAAGAGCTCTGTAGGGAAACGGAAAGCAAACTTAACTTCCACTCATCGCGCTGCACACAGCCGATTCTCAGATATTCGTTTGTTGTAGTGGACAAGCAGGCTGAGGCGCAGGATGCAACGGACCTGCAGCCATGCATAACCAACACAACCGCAGCTGCAAATGCCACAGATAAGAAGCGCCCCAAACCACTCAATACGCGCAAGCAGGCAGCGGACTCAACCAAACGCCTGCTTGACTTGTGAACACCAAAATAGACCAAAATCGGTTTCTTAGTATAGGCCGAAACCTGTTTCTGCCAAGCTCGTGCGCAGTGTGCTCCACTTCCTACAGCCACATCAACGCGCATACAGGGATGCCCAAAGCGCAAAGTTGCGTTGCTCTTCAGGCCATTTGGACGAAGGCCATGCCTATTTCTTGCAGAGGTACACTTCCTGGGCGCAACCATTATGCCTCACACCATTAGTGTGCCTCCTAGAATACGTGCCCATATGCACGATGCACAGACAAAGATTCATAAAATCTCCCTGCCCTGTGCGGCCTACTAGACATGCCCAGAATACATCCTCACCCTTGGCACACACACTTGCATTCTCGCGTTGTCTGCATCGTGAGAACAGTGTGCGAGGCAACAGAGCACTGAAGTACCAGTCAAGCAAGCGGTACCTCCGCAGAAAACGGTTGTATGGAGTGAACCTAGTCATGCCACCGTCACACTCCACAAACACGGTAAGACAAGCAGCTTGGTTGCACAAAACAAGACACACCAGACACAACGCACAGTCTGAATCGGGCCACGATTGCGAGCAAACACTCTTCCCGAATTCAGCAACTCCACGTGCACCTACAAGTGCCTTCACGCTGCAGCTTCCTCCTTACCAAACTCATCCATCCACCAATATGGCATGCATTGACCCCCTATATATGCCACATGATGAGCCCCCCCATGCACATGTGCCGCATCCAGCCAGCCTATCATACAATACAGCGCCCCAAGGGAGTCCCAATCGACGGAACCTTGCTGTCAAACCTCAAATTCGATGCACCAACACTCGTACACATAACAACTCCTTCCATCGCGACAAAACACCGGCGAAGTACAATGCACTAACTATATGCAGAATGCACCTTTGTGAGCTACAGACGCGACAAGCGCCCCGTTCGAAAGCAGCTGCATAGGACCCATCCTTGCCGTTAAATCTCGAAATCGATGCAGCGACACACAGGATGGAAAACCACTCGACCGCCTAAGCGTCATCCAGCTCGCCCACACAACAACTCCTTTCAGCACGACAAAGCACAGGCAAAGTACAATGCACTAACACTATGTAGACTGCAATATCGTGCCCTACAGGCGCGACAAGCGCCCCGCTTGAAAGCAGTTCCATACGACCCATCCCTTCCGTCAAGCCACTAGATCGATGCAGCAACGCACATGCTGGAAAAACACTCGACTGCCTAAGCGTCATGAACCTCGCCCACATAACAACTGGTTTCATAGCCACGAAGCACAGGCGAAACACGATGCACTAACATTATGTAGACTGCAGCTTCGTTAGCAACAGAAGCGGCAAGCGCCCTGTTCGAAAGCAGTTGCACACAACCAACCCTCGCCAGCTAATCCCGAAATTGATTCAGCGACGCACAGACTGGAACATCATCCTACACGCTAAGAGCCATGCAGATAGCATACATAACAACTCGTTTCATCGCGACGAAGCACAGGCGAAATACAATGCACTAACTATATGTAGACTGGAACTTCGTGACTGAAAGGCATGGCATGCGCCTTGCTAGAAAGCAGCTGCATACGACCCATTCTTGCCGTCAAACCTCGGTATCGATGCAGCAACGCACAGACTGGAAAACCAATCCACCAGCTAAGCGCCATGCAGATAGCATACATAACAACTCGGTCCACCACGACAACGCACAGGCGGTGTAAGATGCACCAATAATATATAAACTGCAGCTTTCTGCGCTACAGAAGCCACCAGAGTCCGCCATCGCACATTCCTCAACAGGAGAAGAGCTCTGTAGGGAAACGGAAAGCAAACTTAACTTCCACTCATCGCGCTGCACACAGCCGATTCTCAGATATTCGTTTGTTGTAGTGGACAAGCAGGCTGAGGCGCAGGATGCAACAGACCTGCAGCCATGCATAACCAACACAACCGCAGCTGCAAATGCCACAGATAAGAAGCGCCCCAAACCACTCGATACGCGCAAGCAGGCAGCGGACTCAACCAAACGCCTGCTTGACTTGTGAACACCAAAATAGACCAAAATCGGTTTCTTAGTATAGGCCGAAACCTGTTTCTGCCAAGCTCGTGCGCAGTGTGCTCCACTTCCTACAGCCACATCAACGCGCATACAGGGATGCCCAAAGCGCAAAGTTGCGTTGCTCTTCAGGCCATTTGGACGAAGGCCATGCCTATTTCTTGCAGAGGTACACTTCCTGGGCGCAACCATTATGCCTCACACCATTAGTGTGCCTCCTAGAATACGTGCCCATATGCACGATGCACAGGCAAAGATTCATAAAATCTCCCTGCCCTGTGCGGCCTACTAGACATGCCCAGAATACATCCTCACCCTTGGCACACACACTTGCATTCTCGCGTTGTCTGCATCGTGAGAACAGTGTGCGAGGCAACAGAGCACTGAAGTACCAGTCAAGCAAGCGGTACCTCCGCAGAAAACGGTTGTATGGAGTAAACCTAGTCATGCCACCGTCACACTCCACAAACACGGTAAGACAAGCAGCTTGGTTGCACAAAACAAGGCACACCAGACACAACGCACAGTCTGAATCGGGCCACGATTGCGAGCAAACACTCTTCCCGAATTCAGCAACTCCACGTGCACCTACAAGTGCCTTCACGCTGCAGCTTCCTCCTTACCAAACTCATCCATCCACCAATATGGCATGCATTGACCCCCTATATATGCCACATGATGCGCCCCCCCATGCACATGTGCCGCATCCAGCCAGCCCACCATACAATACAGCGCCCCAAGGGAGTCCCAATCGACGGAACCTTGCTGTCAAACCTCAAATTCGATGCACCAACACTCGTACACATAACAACTCCTTCCATCGCGACAAAACACCGGCGAAGTACAATGCACTAACTATATGCAGAATGCACCTTTGTGAGCTACAGACGCGACAAGCGCCCCGTTCGAAAGCATCTGCATAGGACCCATCCTTGCCGTTAAATCTTGAAACCGGTGCAGCGACACACAGGCTGGAAAACCACGCGACCGCCTAAGCGCCATCCAGCTCGCCCACACAACAACTCCTTTCAGCACGACAAAGCACAGGCAAAGTACAATGCACTAACACTATGTAGACTGCAATGTCGTGCCCTACAGGCGCGACAAGCGCCCCACTTGAAAGCAGTTCCATACGACCCATCCCTTCCGTCAAGCCACTAGATCGATGCAGCAACGCACATGCTGGAAAAACACTCGACTGCCTAAGCGTCATGAACCTCGCCCACATAACAACTGGTTTCATAGCCACGAAGCACAGGCGAAACACGATGCACTAACATTATGTAGACTGCAGCTTCGTTAGCAACAGAAGCGGCAAGCGCCCTGTTCGAAAGCAGTTGCACACAACCAACCCTCGCCAGCTAATCCCGAAATTGATTCAGCGACGCACAGACTGGAACATCATCCTACACGCTAAGAGCCATGCAGATAGCATACATAACAACTCGTTTCATCGCGACGAAGCACAGGCGAAATACAATGCACTAACTATATGTAGACTGGAACTTCGTGACTGAAAGGCATGGCATGCGCCTTGCTAGAAAGCAGCTGCATACGACCCATTCTTGCCGTCAAACCTCGGTATCGATGCAGCAACGCACAGACTGGAAAACCAATCCACCAGCTAAGCGCCATGCAGATAGCATACATAACAACTCGGTCCACCACGACAACGCACAGGCGATGTAAGATGCACCAATAATATATAAACTGCAGCTTTCTGCGCTACAGAAGCCACCAGAGTCCGCCATCGCACATTCCTCAACAGGAGAAGAGCTCTGTAGGGAAACGGAAAGCAAACTTAACTTCCACTCATCGCGCTGCACACAGCCGATTCTCAGATATTCGTTTGTTGTAGTGGACAAGCAGGCTGAGGCGCAGGATGCAACAGACCTGCAGCCATGCATAACCAACACAACCGCAGCTGCAAATGCCACAGATAAGAAGCGCCCCAAACTACTCGATACGCGCAAGCAGGCAGCGGACTCAACCAAACGCCTGCTTGACTTGTGAACACCAAAATAGACCAAAATCGGTTTCTTAGTATAGGCCGAAACCTGTTTCTGCCAAGCTCGTGCGCAGTGTGCTCCACTTCCTACAGCCACATCAACGCGCATACAGGGATGCCCAAAGCGCAAAGTTGCGTTGCTCTTCAGGCCATTTGGACGAAGGCCATGCCTATTTCTTGCAGAGGTACACTTCCTGGGCGCAACCATTATGCCTCACACCATTAGTGTGCCTCCTAGAATACGTGCCCATATGCACGATGCATAGACAAAGATTCATAAAATCTCCCTGCCCTGTGCGGCCTACTAGACATGCCCAGAATACATCCTCACCCTTGGCACACACACTTGCATTCTCGCGTTGTCTGCATCGTGAGAACAGTGTGCGAGGCAACAGAGCACTGAAGTACCAGTCAAGCAAGCGGTACCTCCGCAGAAAACGGTTGTATGGAGTGAACCTAGTCATGCCACCGTCACACTCCACAAACACGGTAAGACAAGCAGCTTGGTTGCACAAAACAAGACACACCAGACACAACGCACAGTCTGAATCGGGCCACGATTGCGAGCAAACACTCTTCCCGAATTCAGCAACTCCACGTGCACCTACAAGTGCCTTCACGCTGCAGCTTCCTCCTTACCAAACTCATCCATCCACCAATATGGCATGCATTGACCCCCTATATATGCCACATGATGAGCCCCCCCATGCACATGTGCCGCATCCAGCCAGCCTATCATACAATACAGCGCCCCAAGGGAGTCCCAATCGACGGAACCTTGCTGTCAAACCTCAAATTCGATGCACCAACACTCGTACACATAACAACTCCTTCCATCGCGACAAAACACCGGCGAAGTACAATGCACTAACTATATGCAGAATGCACCTTTGTGAGCTACAGACGCGACAAGCGCCCCGTTCGAAAGCAGCTGCATAGGACCCATCCTTGCCGTTAAATCTCGAAATCGATGCAGCGACACACAGGATGGAAAACCACTCGACCGCCTAAGCGTCATCCAGCTCGCCCACACAACAACTCCTTTCAGCACGACAAAGCACAGGCAAAGTACAATGCACTAACACTATGTAGACTGCAATATCGTGCCCTACAGGCGCGACAAGCGCCCCGCTTGAAAGCAGTTCCATACGACCCATCCCTTCCGTCAAGCCACTAGATCGATGCAGCAACGCACATGCTGGAAAAACACTCGACTGCCTAAGCGTCATGAACCTCGCCCACATAACAACTGGTTTCATAGCCACGAAGCACAGGCGAAACACGATGCACTAACATTATGTAGACTGCAGCTTCGTTAGCAACAGAAGCGGCAAGCGCCCTGTTCGAAAGCAGTTGCACACAACCAACCCTCGCCAGCTAATCCCGAAATTGATTCAGCGACGCACAGACTGGAACATCATCCTACACGCTAAGAGCCATGCAGATAGCATACATAACAACTCGTTTCATCGCGACGAAGCACAGGCGAAATACAATGCACTAACTATATGTAGACTGGAACTTCGTGACTGAAAGGCATGGCATGCGCCTTGCTAGAAAGCAGCTGCATACGACCCATTCTTGCCGTCAAACCTCGGTATCGATGCAGCAACGCACAGACTGGAAAACCAATCCACCAGCTAAGCGCCATGCAGATAGCATACATAACAACTCGGTCCACCACGACAACGCACAGGCGATGTAAGATGCACCAATAATATATAAACTGCAGCTTTCTGCGCTACAGAAGCCACCAGAGTCCGCCATCGCACATTCCTCAACAGGAGAAGAGCTCTGTAGGGAAACGGAAAGCAAACTTAACTTCCACTCATCGCGCTGCACACAGCCGATTCTCAGATATTCGTTTGTTGTAGTGGACAAGCAGGCTGAGGCGCAGGATGCAACAGACCTGCAGCCATGCATAACCAACACAACCGCAGCTGCAAATGCCACAGATAAGAAGCGCCCCAAACTACTCGATACGCGCAAGCAGGCAGCGGACTCAACCAAACGCCTGCTTGACTTGTGAACACCAAAATAGACCAAAATCGGTTTCTTAGTATAGGCCGAAACCTGTTTCTGCCAAGCTCGTGCGCAGTGTGCTCCACTTCCTACAGCCACATCAACGCGCATACAGGGATGCCCAAAGCGCAAAGTTGCGTTGCTCTTCAGGCCATTTGGACGAAGGCCATGCCTATTTCTTGCAGAGGTACACTTCCTGGGCGCAACCATTATGCCTCACACCATTAGTGTGCCTCCTAGAATACGTGCCCATATGCACGATGCACAGACAAAGATTCATAAAATCTCCCTGCCCTGTGCGGCCTACTAGACATGCCCAGAATACATCCTCACCCTTGGCACACACACTTGCATTCTCGCGTTGTCTGCATCGTGAGAACAGTGTGCGAGGCAACAGAGCACTGAAGTACCAGTCAAGCAAGCGGTACCTCCGCAGAAAACGGTTGTATGGAGTGAACCTAGTCATGCCACCGTCACACTCCACAAACACGGTAAGACAAGCAGCTTGGTTGCACAAAACAAGACACACCAGACACAACGCACAGTCTGAATCGGGCCACGATTGCGAGCAAACACTCTTCCCGAATTCAGCAACTCCACGTGCACCTACAAGTGCCTTCACGCTGCAGCTTCCTCCTTACCAAACTCATCCATCCACCAATATGGCATGCATTGACCCCCTATATATGCCACATGATGAGCCCCCCCATGCACATGTGCCGCATCCAGCCAGCCTATCATACAATACAGCGCCCCAAGGGAGTCCCAATCGACGGAACCTTGCTGTCAAACCTCAAATTCGATGCACCAACACTCGTACACATAACAACTCCTTCCATCGCGACAAAGCACCGGCGAAGTACAATGCACTAACTATATGCAGAATGCAGCTTTGCGAGCTACAGACGCGACAAGCGCCCCGTTCGAAAGCAGCTGCATAGGACCCATCCTTGCCGTTAAATCTTGAAATCGGTGCAGCGACACACAGGCTGGAAAACCACGCGACCGCCTAAGCGTCATCCAGCTCGCCCACACAACAACTCCTTTCAGCACGACAAAGCACAGGCAAAGTACAACGCACTAACACTATGTAGACTGCAATATCATGCCCTACAGGCGCGACAAGCGCCCCGCTTGAAAGCAGTTCCATACGACCCATCCCTTCCGTCAAGCCACTAGATCGATGCAGCAACGCACATGCTGGAAAAACACTCGACTGCCTAAGCGTCATGAACCTCGCCCACATAACAACTGGTTTCATAGCCACGAAGCACAGGCGAAACACGATGCACTAACATTATGTAGACTGCAGCTTCGTTAGCAACAGAAGCGGCAAGCGCCCTGTTCGAAAGCAGTTGCACACAACCAACCCTCGCCAGCTAATCCCGAAATTGATTCAGCGACGCACAGACTGGAACATCATCCTACACGCTAAGAGCCATGCAGATAGCATACATAACAACTCGTTTCATCGCGACGAAGCACAGGCGAAATACAATGCACTAACTATATGTAGACTGGAACTTCGTGACTGAAAGGCATGGCATGCGCCTTGCTAGAAAGCAGCTGCATACGACCCATTCTTGCCGTCAAACCTCGGTATCGATGCAGCAACGCACAGACTGGAAAACCAATCCACCAGCTAAGCGCCATGCAGATAGCATACATAACAACTCGGTCCACCACGACAACGCACAGGCGATGTAAGATGCACCAATAATATATAAACTGCAGCTTTCTGCGCTACAGAAGCCACCAGAGTCCGCCATCGCACATTCCTCAACAGGAGAAGAGCTCTGTAGGGAAACGGAAAGCAAACTTAACTTCCACTCATCGCGCTGCACACAGCCGATTCTCAGATATTCGTTTGTTGTAGTGGACAAGCAGGCTGAGGCGCAGGATGCAACAGACCTGCAGCCATGCATAACCAACACAACCGCAGCTGCAAATGCCACAGATAAGAAGCGCCCCAAACTACTCGATACGCGCAAGCAGGCAGCGGACTCAACCAAACGCCTGCTTGACTTGTGAACACCAAAATAGACCAAAATCGGTTTCTTAGTATAGGCCGAAACCTGTTTCTGCCAAGCTCGTGCGCAGTGTGCTCCACTTCCTACAGCCACATCAACGCGCATACAGGGATGCCCAAAGCGCAAAGTTGCGTTGCTCTTCAGGCCATTTGGACGAAGGCCATGCCTATTTCTTGCAGAGGTACACTTCCTGGGCGCAACCATTATGCCTCACACCATTAGTGTGCCTCCTAGAATACGTGCCCATATGCACGATGCATAGACAAAGATTCATAAAATCTCCCTGCCCTGTGCGGCCTACTAGACATGCCCAGAATACATCCTCACCCTTGGCACACACACTTGCATTCTCGCGTTGTCTGCATCGTGAGAACAGTGTGCGAGGCAACAGAGCACTGAAGTACCAGTCAAGCAAGCGGTACCTCCGCAGAAAACGGTTGTATGGAGTGAACCTAGTCATGCCACCGTCACACTCCACAAACACGGTAAGACAAGCAGCTTGGTTGCACAAAACAAGACACACCAGACACAACGCACAGTCTGAATCGGGCCACGATTGCGAGCAAACACTCTTCCCGAATTCAGCAACTCCACGTGCACCTACAAGTGCCTTCACGCTGCAGCTTCCTCCTTACCAAACTCATCCATCCACCAATATGGCATGCATTGACCCCCTATATATGCCACATGATGAGCCCCCCCATGCACATGTGCCGCATCCAGCCAGCCTATCATACAATACAGCGCCCCAAGGGAGTCCCAATCGACGGAACCTTGCTGTCAAACCTCAAATTCGATGCACCAACACTCGTACACATAACAACTCCTTCCATCGCGACAAAGCACCGGCGAAGTACAATGCACTAACTATATGCAGAATGCAGCTTTGCGAGCTACAGACGCGACAAGCGCCCCGTTCGAAAGCAGCTGCATAGGACCCATCCTTGCCGTTAAATCTTGAAATCGGTGCAGCGACACACAGGCTGGAAAACCACGCGACCGCCTAAGCGTCATCCAGCTCGCCCACACAACAACTCCTTTCAGCACGACAAAGCACAGGCAAAGTACAATGCACTAACACTATGTAGACTGCAATATCGTGCCCTACAGGCGCGACAAGCGCCCCGCTTGAAAGCAGTTCCATACGACCCATCCCTTCCGTCAAGCCACTAGATCGATGCAGCAACGCACATGCTGGAAAAACACTCGACTGCCTAAGCGTCATGAACCTCGCCCACATAACAACTGGTTTCATAGCCACGAAGCACAGGCGAAACACGATGCACTAACATTATGTAGACTGCAGCTTCGTTAGCAACAGAAGCGGCAAGCGCCCTGTTCGAAAGCAGTTGCACACAACCAACCCTCGCCAGCTAATCCCGAAATTGATTCAGCGACGCACAGACTGGAACATCATCCTACACGCTAAGAGCCATGCAGATAGCATACATAACAACTCGTTTCATCGCGACGAAGCACAGGCGAAATACAATGCACTAACTATATGTAGACTGGAACTTCGTGACTGAAAGGCATGGCATGCGCCTTGCTAGAAAGCAGCTGCATACGACCCATTCTTGCCGTCAAACCTCGGTATCGATGCAGCAACGCACAGACTGGAAAACCAATCCACCAGCTAAGCGCCATGCAGATAGCATACATAACAACTCGGTCCACCACGACAACGCACAGGCGATGTAAGATGCACCAATAATATATAAACTGCAGCTTTCTGCGCTACAGAAGCCACCAGAGTCCGCCATCGCACATTCCTCAACAGGAGAAGAGCTCTGTAGGGAAACGGAAAGCAAACTTAACTTCCACTCATCGCGCTGCACACAGCCGATTCTCAGATATTCGTTTGTTGTAGTGGACAAGCAGGCTGAGGCGCAGGATGCAACAGACCTGCAGCCATGCATAACCAACACAACCGCAGCTGCAAATGCCACAGATAAGAAGCGCCCCAAACTACTCGATACGCGCAAGCAGGCAGCGGACTCAACCAAACGCCTGCTTGACTTGTGAACACCAAAATAGACCAAAATCGGTTTCTTAGTATAGGCCGAAACCTGTTTCTGCCAAGCTCGTGCGCAGTGTGCTCCACTTCCTACAGCCACATCAACGCGCATACAGGGATGCCCAAAGCGCAAAGTTGCGTTGCTCTTCAGGCCATTTGGACGAAGGCCATGCCTATTTCTTGCAGAGGTACACTTCCTGGGCGCAACCATTATGCCTCACACCATTAGTGTGCCTCCTAGAATACGTGCCCATATGCACGATGCACAGACAAAGATTCATAAAATCTCCCTGCCCTGTGCGGCCTACTAGACATGCCCAGAATACATCCTCACCCTTGGCACACACACTTGCATTCTCGCGTTGTCTGCATCGTGAGAACAGTGTGCGAGGCAACAGAGCACTGAAGTACCAGTCAAGCAAGCGGTACCTCCGCAGAAAACGGTTGTATGGAGTGAACCTAGTCATGCCACCGTCACACTCCACAAACACGGTAAGACAAGCAGCTTGGTTGCACAAAACAAGACACACCAGACACAACGCACAGTCTGAATCGGGCCACGATTGCGAGCAAACACTCTTCCCGAATTCAGCAACTCCACGTGCACCTACAAGTGCCTTCACGCTGCAGCTTCCTCCTTACCAAACTCATCCATCCACCAATATGGCATGCATTGACCCCCTATATATGCCACATGATGAGCCCCCCCATGCACATGTGCCGCATCCAGCCAGCCCATCATACAATACAGCGCCCCAAGGGAGTCCCAATCGACGGAACCTTGCTGTCAAACCTCAAATTCGATGCACCAACACTCGTACACATAACAACTCCTTCCATCGCGACAAAGCACCGGCGAAGTACAATGCACTAACTATATGCAGAATGCAGCTTTGCGAGCTACAGACGCGACAAGCGCCCCGTTCGAAAGCAGCTGCATAGGACCCATCCTTGCCGTTAAATCTTGAAATCGGTGCAGCGACACACAGGCTGGAAAACCACGCGACCGCCTAAGCGTCATCCAGCTCGCCCACACAACAACTCCTTTCAGCACGACAAAGCACAGGCAAAGTACAACGCACTAACACTATGTAGACTGCAATATCGTGCCCTACAGGCGCGACAAGCGCCCCGCTTGAAAGCAGTTCCATACGACCCATCCCTTCCGTCAAGCCACTAGATCGATGCAGCAACGCACATGCTGGAAAAACACTCGACTGCCTAAGCGTCATGAACCTCGCCCACATAACAACTGGTTTCATAGCCACGAAGCACAGGCGAAACACGATGCACTAACATTATGTAGACTGCAGCTTCGTTAGCAACAGAAGCGGCAAGCGCCCTGTTCGAAAGCAGTTGCACACAACCAACCCTCGCCAGCTAATCCCGAAATTGATTCAGCGACGCACAGACTGGAACATCATCCTACACGCTAAGAGCCATGCAGATAGCATACATAACAACTCGTTTCATCGCGACGAAGCACAGGCGAAATACAATGCACTAACTATATGTAGACTGGAACTTCGTGACTGAAAGGCATGGCATGCGCCTTGCTAGAAAGCAGCTGCATACGACCCATTCTTGCCGTCAAACCTCGGTATCGATGCAGCAACGCACAGACTGGAAAACCAATCCACCAGCTAAGCGCCATGCAGATAGCATACATAACAACTCGGTCCACCACGACAACGCACAGGCGATGTAAGATGCACCAATAATATATAAACTGCAGCTTTCTGCGCTACAGAAGCCACCAGAGTCCGCCATCGCACATTCCTCAACAGGAGAAGAGCTCTGTAGGGAAACGGAAAGCAAACTTAACTTCCACTCATCGCGCTGCACACAGCCGATTCTCAGATATTCGTTTGTTGTAGTGGACAAGCAGGCTGAGGCGCAGGATGCAACAGACCTGCAGCCATGCATAACCAACACAACCGCAGCTGCAAATGCCACAGATAAGAAGCGCCCCAAACCACTCAATACGCGCAAGCAGGCAGCGGACTCAACCAAACGCCTGCTTGACTTGTGAACACCAAAATAGACCAAAATCGGTTTCTTAGTATAGGCCGAAACCTGTTTCTGCCAAGCTCGTGCGCAGTGTGCTCCACTTCCTACAGCCACATCAACGCGCATACAGGGATGCCCAAAGCGCAAAGTTGCGTTGCTCTTCAGGCCATTTGGACGAAGGCCATGCCTATTTCTTGCAGAGGTACACTTCCTGGGCGCAACCATTATGCCTCACACCATTAGTGTGCCTCCTAGAATACGTGCCCATATGCACGATGCACAGACAAAGATTCATAAAATCTCCCTGCCCTGTGCGGCCTACTAGACATGCCCAGAATACATCCTCACCCTTGGCACACACACTTGCATTCTCGCGTTGTCTGCATCGTGAGAACAGTGTGCGAGGCAACAGAGCACTGAAGTACCAGTCAAGCAAGCGGTACCTCCGCAGAAAACGGTTGTATGGAGTGAACCTAGTCATGCCACCGTCACACTCCACAAACACGGTAAGACAAGCAGCTTGGTTGCACAAAACAAGACACACCAGACACAACGCACAGTCTGAATCGGGCCACGATTGCGAGCAAACACTCTTCCCGAATTCAGCAACTCCACGTGCACCTACAAGTGCCTTCACGCTGCAGCTTCCTCCTTACCAAACTCATCCATCCACCAATATGGCATGCATTGACCCCCTATATATGCCACATGATGAGCCCCCCCATGCACATGTGCCGCATCCAGCCAGCCCATCATACAATACAGCGCCCCAAGGGAGTCCCAATCGACGGAACCTTGCTGTCAAACCTCAAATTCGATGCACCAACACTCGTACACATAACAACTCCTTCCATCGCGACAAAACACCGGCGAAGTACAATGCACTAACTATATGCAGAATGCACCTTTGTGAGCTACAGACGCGACAAGCGCCCCGTTCGAAAGCAGCTGCATAGGACCCATCCTTGCCGTTAAATCTCGAAATCGATGCAGCGACACACAGGATGGAAAACCACTCGACCGCCTAAGCGTCATCCAGCTCGCCCACACAACAACTCCTTTCAGCACGACAAAGCACAGGCAAAGTACAATGCACTAACACTATGTAGACTGCAATGTCGTGCCCTACAGGCGCGACAAGCGCCCCGCTTGAAAGCAGTTCCATACGACCCATCCCTTCCGTCAAGCCACTAGATCGATGCAGCAACGCACATGCTGGAAAAACACTCGACTGCCTAAGCGTCATGAACCTCGCCCACATAACAACTGGTTTCATAGCCACGAAGCACAGGCGAAACACGATGCACTAACATTATGTAGACTGCAGCTTCGTTAGCAACAGAAGCGGCAAGCGCCCTGTTCGAAAGCAGTTGCACACAACCAACCCTCGCCAGCTAATCCCGAAATTGATTCAGCGACGCACAGACTGGAACATCATCCTACACGCTAAGAGCCATGCAGATAGCATACATAACAACTCGTTTCATCGCGACGAAGCACAGGCGAAATACAATGCACTAACTATATGTAGACTGGAACTTCGTGACTGAAAGGCATGGCATGCGCCTTGCTAGAAAGCAGCTGCATACGACCCATTCTTGCCGTCAAACCTCGGTATCGATGCAGCAACGCACAGACTGGAAAACCAATCCACCAGCTAAGCGCCATGCAGATAGCATACATAACAACTCGGTCCACCACGACAACGCACAGGCGATGTAAGATGCACCAATAATATATAAACTGCAGCTTTCTGCGCTACAGAAGCCACCAGAGTCCGCCATCGCACATTCCTCAACAGGAGAAGAGCTCTGTAGGGAAACGGAAAGCAAACTTAACTTCCACTCATCGCGCTGCACACAGCCGATTCTCAGATATTCGTTTGTTGTAGTGGACAAGCAGGCTGAGGCGCAGGATGCAACAGACCTGCAGCCATGCATAACCAACACAACCGCAGCTGCAAATGCCACAGATAAGAAGCGCCCCAAACCACTCAATACGCGCAAGCAGGCAGCGGACTCAACCAAACGCCTGCTTGACTTGTGAACACCAAAATAGACCAAAATCGGTTTCTTAGTATAGGCCGAAACCTGTTTCTGCCAAGCTCGTGCGCAGTGTGCTCCACTTCCTACAGCCACATCAACGCGCATACAGGGATGCCCAAAGCGCAAAGTTGCGTTGCTCTTCAGGCCATTTGGACGAAGGCCATGCCTATTTCTTGCAGAGGTACACTTCCTGGGCGCAACCATTATGCCTCACACCATTAGTGTGCCTCCTAGAATACGTGCCCATATGCACGATGCACAGACAAAGATTCATAAAATCTCCCTGCCCTGTGCGGCCTACTAGACATGCCCAGAATACATCCTCACCCTTGGCACACACACTTGCATTCTCGCGTTGTCTGCATCGTGAGAACAGTGTGCGAGGCAACAGAGCACTGAAGTACCAGTCAAGCAAGCGGTACCTCCGCAGAAAACGGTTGTATGGAGTGAACCTAGTCATGCCACCGTCACACTCCACAAACACGGTAAGACAAGCAGCTTGGTTGCACAAAACAAGACACACCAGACACAACGCACAGTCTGAATCGGGCCACGATTGCGAGCAAACACTCTTCCCGAATTCAGCAACTCCACGTGCACCTACAAGTGCCTTCACGCTGCAGCTTCCTCCTTACCAAACTCATCCATCCACCAATATGGCATGCATTGACCCCCTATATATGCCACATGATGAGCCCCCCCATGCACATGTGCCGCATCCAGCCAGCCCATCATACAATACAGCGCCCCAAGGGAGTCCCAATCGACGGAACCTTGCTGTCAAACCTCAAATTCGATGCACCAACACTCGTACACATAACAACTCCTTCCATCGCGACAAAACACCGGCGAAGTACAATGCACTAACTATATGCAGAATGCACCTTTGTGAGCTACAGACGCGACAAGCGCCCCGTTCGAAAGCAGCTGCATAGGACCCATCCTTGCCGTTAAATCTCGAAATCGATGCAGCGACACACAGGATGGAAAACCACTCGACCGCCTAAGCGTCATCCAGCTCGCCCACACAACAACTCCTTTCAGCACGACAAAGCACAGGCAAAGTACAATGCACTAACACTATGTAGACTGCAATGTCGTGCCCTACAGGCGCGACAAGCGCCCCGCTTGAAAGCAGTTCCATACGACCCATCCCTTCCGTCAAGCCACTAGATCGATGCAGCAACGCACATGCTGGAAAAACACTCGACTGCCTAAGCGTCATGAACCTCGCCCACATAACAACTGGTTTCATAGCCACGAAGCACAGGCGAAACACGATGCACTAACATTATGTAGACTGCAGCTTCGTTAGCAACAGAAGCGGCAAGCGCCCTGTTCGAAAGCAGTTGCACACAACCAACCCTCGCCAGCTAATCCCGAAATTGATTCAGCGACGCACAGACTGGAACATCATCCTACACGCTAAGAGCCATGCAGATAGCATACATAACAACTCGTTTCATCGCGACGAAGCACAGGCGAAATACAATGCACTAACTATATGTAGACTGGAACTTCGTGACTGAAAGGCATGGCATGCGCCTTGCTAGAAAGCAGCTGCATACGACCCATTCTTGCCGTCAAACCTCGGTATCGATGCAGCAACGCACAGACTGGAAAACCAATCCACCAGCTAAGCGCCATGCAGATAGCATACATAACAACTCGGTCCACCACGACAACGCACAGGCGGTGTAAGATGCACCAATAATATATAAACTGCAGCTTTCTGCGCTACAGAAGCCACCAGAGTCCGCCATCGCACATTCCTCAACAGGAGAAGAGCTCTGTAGGGAAACGGAAAGCAAACTTAACTTCCACTCATCGCGCTGCACACAGCCGATTCTCAGATATTCGTTTGTTGTAGTGGACAAGCAGGCTGAGGCGCAGGATGCAACAGACCTGCAGCCATGCATAACCAACACAACCGCAGCTGCAAATGCCACAGATAAGAAGCGCCCCAAACCACTCGATACGCGCAAGCAGGCAGCGGACTCAACCAAACGCCTGCTTGACTTGTGAACACCAAAATAGACCAAAATCGGTTTCTTAGTATAGGCCGAAACCTGTTTCTGCCAAGCTCGTGCGCAGTGTGCTCCACTTCCTACAGCCACATCAACGCGCATACAGGGATGCCCAAAGCGCAAAGTTGCGTTGCTCTTCAGGCCATTTGGACGAAGGCCATGCCTATTACACTTCCTGGGCGCAACCATTATGCCTCACACCATTAGTGTGCCTCCTAGAATACGTGCCCATATGCACGATGCACAGGCAAAGATTCATAAAATCTCCCTGCCCTGTGCGGCCTACTAGACATGCCCAGAATACATCCTCACCCTTGGCACACACACTTGCATTCTCGCGTTGTCTGCATCGTGAGAACAGTGTGCGAGGCAACAGAGCACTGAAGTACCAGTCAAGCAAGCGGTACCTCCGCAGAAAACGGTTGTATGGAGTAAACCTAGTCATGCCACCGTCACACTCCACAAACACGGTAAGACAAGCAGCTTGGTTGCACAAAACAAGGCACACCAGACACAACGCACAGTCTGAATCGGGCCACGATTGCGAGCAAACACTCTTCCCGAATTCAGCAACTCCACGTGCACCTACAAGTGCCTTCACGCTGCAGCTTCCTCCTTACCAAACTCATCCATCCACCAATATGGCATGCATTGACCCCCTATATATGCCACATGATGCGCCCCCCCATGCACATGTGCCGCATCCAGCCAGCCCACCATACAATACAGCGCCCCAAGGGAGTCCCAATCGACGGAACCTTGCTGTCAAACCTCAAATTCGATGCACCAACACTCGTACACATAACAACTCCTTCCATCGCGACAAAACACCGGCGAAGTACAATGCACTAACTATATGCAGAATGCACCTTTGTGAGCTACAGACGCGACAAGCGCCCCGTTCGAAAGCATCTGCATAGGACCCATCCTTGCCGTTAAATCTTGAAACCGGTGCAGCGACACACAGGCTGGAAAACCACGCGACCGCCTAAGCGCCATCCAGCTCGCCCACACAACAACTCCTTTCAGCACGACAAAGCACAGGCAAAGTACAATGCACTAACACTATGTAGACTGCAATGTCGTGCCCTACAGGCGCGACAAGCGCCCCACTTGAAAGCAGTTCCATACGACCCATCCCTTCCGTCAAGCCACTAGATCGATGCAGCAACGCACATGCTGGAAAAACACTCGACTGCCTAAGCGTCATGCAACTCGCCCACATAACAACTGGTTTCATAGCCACGAAGCACAGGCGAAACACGATGCACTAACATTATGTAGACTGCAGCTTCGTTAGCAACAGAAGCGGCAAGCGCCCTGTTCGAAAGCAGTTGCACACAACCAACCCTCGCCAGCTAATCCCGAAATTGATTCAGCGACGCACAGACTGGAACATCATCCTACACGCTAAGAGCCATGCAGATAGCATACATAACAACTGGTTTCATCGCGACGAAGCACAGGCGAAATACAATGCACTAACTATATGTAGACTGGAACTTCGTGACTGAAAGGCATGGCATGCGCCTTGCTAGAAAGCAGCTGCATACGACCCATTCTTGCCGTCAAACCTCGGTATCGATGCAGCAACGCACAGACTGGAAAACCAATCCACCAGCTAAGCGCCATGCAGATAGCATACATAACAACTCGGTCCACCACGACAACGCACAGGCGGTGTAAGATGCACCAATAATATATAAACTGCAGCTTTCTGCGCTACAGAAGCCACCAGAGTCCGCCATCGCACATTCCTCAACAGGAGAAGAGCTCTGTAGGGAAACGGAAAGCAAACTTAACTTCCACTCATCGCGCTGCACACAGCGGATTCCCAGATATTCGTTTGTTGTAGTGGACAAGCAGGCTGAGGCGCAGGATGCAACGGACCTGCAGCCATGCATAACCAACACAACCGCAGCTGCAAATGCCACATATAAGAAGCGCCCCAAACCACTCGATACGCGCAAGCAGGCAGCGGATTCAACCAAACGCCTGCTTGACTTGTGAACACCAAAATAGACCAAAATCGGTTTCTTAGTATAGGCCGAAACCTGTTTCTGCCAAGCTCATGCGCAATGTGCTCCACTTCCTACAGCCACATCAACGCGCATACAGGGATGCCCAAAGCGCAAAGTTGCGTTGCTCTTCAGGCCATTTGGACGAAGGCCATGCCTATTTCTTGCAGAGGCACACTTCCTGGGCGCAACCATTATGCCTCACACCATTAGTGTGCCTCCTAGAATACGTGCCCATATGCACGATGCACAGGCAAAGATTCATAAAATCTCCCTGCCCTGTGCGGCCTACTAGACATGCCCAGAATACATCCTCACCCTTGGCACACACACTTGCATTCTCGCGTTGTCTGCATCGTGAGAACAGTGTGCGAGGCAACAGAGCACTGAAGTACCAGTCAAGCAAGCGGTACCTCCGCAGAAAACGGTTGTATGGAGTAAACCTAGTCATGCCACCGTCACACTCCACAAACACGGTAAGACAAGCAGCTTGGTTGCACAAAACAAGACACACCAGACACAACGCACAGTCTGAATCGGGCCACGATTGCGAGCAAACACTCTTCCCGAATTCAGCAACTCCACGTGCACCTACAAGTGCCTTCACGCTGCAGCTTCCTCCTTACCAAACTCATCCATCCACCAATATGGCATGCATTGACCCCCTATATATGCCACATGATGAGCCCCCCCATGCACATGTGCCGCATCCAGCCAGCCCATCATACAATACAGCGCCCCAAGGGAGTCCCAATCGACGGAACCTTGCTGTCAAACCTCAAATTCGATGCACCAACACTCGTACACATAACAACGCCTTCCATCGCGACAAAGCACCGGCGAAGTACAATGCACTAACTATATGCAGAATGCAGCTTTGTGAGCTACAGACGCGACAAGCGCCCCGTTCGAAAGCATCTGCATAGGACCCATCCTTGCCGTTAAATCTTGAAACCGGTGCAGCGACACACAGGCTGGAAAACCACGCGACCGCCTAAGCGCCATCCAGCTCGCCCACACAACAACTCCTTTCAGCACGACAAAGCACAGGCAAAGTACAATGCACTAACACTATGTAGACTGCAATGTCGTGCCCTACAGGCGCGACAAGCGCCCCACTTGAAAGCAGGTCCATACGACCCATCCCTTCCGTCAAGCCACTAGATCGATGCAGCAACGCACATGCTGGAAAAACACTCGACTGCCTAAGCGTCATGCAACTCGCCCACATAACAACTGGTTTCATAGCCACGAAGCACAGGCGAAACACGATGCACTAACATTATGTAGACTGCAGCTTCGTTAGCAACAGAAGCGGCAAGCGCCCTGTTCGAAAGCAGTTGCACACAACCAACCCTCGCCAGCTAATCCCGAAATTGATTCAGCGACGCACAGACTGGAACATCATCCTACACGCTAAGAGCCATGCAGATAGCATACATAACAACTGGTTTCATCGCGACGAAGCACAGGCGAAATACAATGCACTAACTATATGTAGACTGGAACTTCGTGACTGAAAGGCATGGCATGCGCCTTGCTAGAAAGCAGCTGCATACGACCCATTCTTGCCGTCAAACCTCGGTATCGATGCAGCAACGCACAGACTGGAAAACCAATCCACCAGCTAAGCGCCATGCAGATAGCATACATAACAACTCGGTCCACCACGACAACGCACAGGCGGTGTAAGATGCACCAATAATATATAAACTGCAGCTTTCTGCGCTACAGAAGCCACCAGAGTCCGCCATCGCACATTCCTCAACAGGAGAAGAGCTCTGTAGGGAAACGGAAAGCAAACTTAACTTCCACTCATCGCGCTGCACACAGCCGATTCTCAGATATTCGTTTGTTGTAGTGGACAAGCAGGCTGAGGCGCAGGATGCAACGGACCTGCAGCCATGCATAACCAACACAACCGCAGCTGCAAATGCCACAGATAAGAAGCGCCCCAAACCACTCGATACGCGCAAGCAGGCAGCGGATTCAACCAAACGCCTGCTTGACTTGTGAACACCAAAATAGACCAAAATCGGTTTCTTAGCATAGGCCGAAACCTGTTTCTGCCAAGCTCATGCGCAATGTGCTCCACTTCCTACAGCCACATCAACGCGCATACAGGGATGCCCAAAGCGCAAAGTTGCGTTGCTCTTCAGGCCATTTGGACGAAGGCCATGCCTATTTCTTGCAGAGGCACACTTCCTGGGCGCAACCATTATGCCTCACACCATTAGTGTGCCTCCTAGAATACGTGCCCATATGCACGATGCACAGGCAAAGATTCATAAAATCTCCCTGCCCTGTGCGGCCTACTAGACATGCCCAGAATACATCCTCACCCTTGGCACACACACTTGCATTCTCGCGTTGTCTGCATCGTGAGAACAGTGTGCGAGGCAACAGAGCACTGAAGTACCAGTCAAGCAAGCGGTACCTCCGCAGAAAACGGTTGTATGGAGTAAACCTAGTCATGCCACCGTCACACTCCACAAACACGGTAAGACAAGCAGCTTGGTTGCACAAAACAAGACACACCAGACACAACGCACAGTCTGAATCGAGCCATGATTGCCAGCAAACACTCTTCCCGAATTCAGCAACTCCACGTGCACCTACAAGTGCCTTCACGCTGCAGCTTCCTCCTTACCAAACTCATCCATCCACCAATATGGCATGCATTGACCCCCTATATATGCCACATGATGCGCCCCCCCATGCACATGTGCCGCATCCAGCCAGCCCACCATACAATACAGCGCCCCAAGGGAGTCCCAATCGACGGAACCTTGCTGTCAAACCTCAAATTCGATGCACCAACACTCGTACACATAACAACGCCTTCCATCGCGACAAAGCACCGGCGAAGTACAATGCACTAACTATATGCAGAATGCAGCTTTGTGAGCTACAGACGCGACAAGCGCCCCGTTCGAAAGCATCTGCATAGGACCCATCCTTGCCGTTAAGTCTTGAATTCGATGCAGCGACACACAGGCTGGAAAACCACGCGACCGCCTAAGCGTCATCTAAATCGCCCACACAACAACTCCTTTCAGCACGACAAAGAACAAGAAAAGCTCAAATCAGCTACGTATATGTAGGCTGCAGCATCATGAGCTACAGACGCGAAACGCGCCCTGTTCCAACGCAATTGCACACAACCAACCCTCTCCAGCTAGTCCCGAATTCGATGCAGCGACGCACAGACTGGAACATCATGCTACAGGCTAAGCCCCATGCAGATACCACGCATAACAACCGGTTTGATCGCGACGAAGCACTGGCGAAACACGATGCACTAACATTATATAGGCTGCAGCTTCGTGAGCTACAGACGCGAAAAGCGCCCCGTTCGAAAGCAGCTGCATAGGACCCATCCTTGCCGTTAAATCTCGAAATCGATGCAGCGACACACAGGCTGGAAAACCACTCGACCGCCTAAGCGTCATCCAGCTTGCCCACACAACAACTCCTTCCGCCACAACAAAGCACAGACGAAGTACAATGCACTAACACTATGTAGACTGCAACGTCTTGTGCTACAGACGCGACAAGCGCCCTGTTCCAAAGCAGTTGCACACAACCAACCCTCGCCAGCTAATCCCGAAATTGATTCTGCGACGCACAGACTGGAACATCATCCTACACGCTAAGAGCCATGCAGATAGCACACATAACAACTGGTTTCATCTCGACGAAGCACAGGCGAAATACAATGCACTAACTATATGTAGACTGGAACTTCGTGACTGAAAGACGTGGCATGCGCCTTGCTAGAAAGCAGCTGCATACGACCCATTCTTGCCGTCAAACCTCGATATCGATGCAGCAGCGCACAGACTGGAAAACCAATCCACCAGCTAAGCGCCATGCAGATAGCATGCATAACAACTCGGTCCACCACGACAACGCACAGGCGATGTAAGATGCACCAATAATATATAAACTGCAGCTTTCTGCGCTACAGAAGCCACCAGAGTCCGCCATCGCACATTCCTCAACAGGAGAAGAGCTCTGTAGGGAAACGGAAAGCAAACTTAACTTCCACTCATCGCGCTGCACACAGCGGATTCTCAGATATTCGTTTGTTGTAGTGGACAAGCAGGCTGAGGCGCAGGATGCAACGGACCTGCAGCCATGCATAACCAACACAACCGCAGCTGCAAATGCCACAGATAAGAAGCGCCCCAAACCACTCGATACGCGCAAGCAGGCAGCGGATTCAACCAAACACCTGCCTGCTCTTTAAAAGCCAAAACGGACCACACTCATTATTTTCCACCCTTGCGCATTATCTACTGCACTTGCTACAGTCGCGCCCTTCCGCATACGCAGTTGTGCAGCGTTGAACGCGCCGCTGTTTTCTAGGTCATTCGGACAACGGGTGTCGCCATGTCTTGCAGATACGCACTCCCTGTGCAAAATTTGGATTCCTTGGACCGCGGGCGTGCCTCAGCCAATGCGCACTCACAAACGATTCACAGACAACGATTCATAAAGTGCAACATACCGTGCTCAGCTTACTACACATGTCCATAATACCTCCCCAGCCATATCACACACACTTGCCTTCCTGAGCTCCCTTACAGTGGGCAGGGCAACAGAGCACTGGCTCACCCGGCTCACCAGTCGGCCAAGCGGCACCTCCGCAGAGAGCGGCTGTATGGAGTGAACCTAGTCATGCCACCGTCACGCTCAACAAACATGGTGGCAAAAGCAGCTTGGTTGCACAAAATAAGACACCCCAGCCAAACCTACAGTTTGAATAGAGCCATGCTCGCACGCAAACACGCTTGCCGAATCATGTGCACCTACAAGAGCGTTCACGTTGCAGTTCCGCCTCACCACACACAATCACACAGCAATACGCCATACGTACCCCCCCTCATATGCCATACGATGCGCACGCCCGTGCACATGTGCCGCATATAGCCAGCACATCGTACTATAAGCCCCCTAGATTAGTTGCAGACGGCCTACCCTTCCGGCAAACCTGCAAATCGAAGCGACAACGCACAGACTGGAACATCATCCTACAGGCTAAGCGCCATGCCGCTTGCCCACATAACAACTCGTTTCATCGCGACGAAGCACAGGCGAAGTACAGTGCACTAACTATATGTAGACTGCAACGTCGTGCGCTACAGACTCGACAACCGTCCTCCTCGTGAGCAGTTGCATACGACCCATTCTTGCAGTCAAGCCTCGAAACCGATCCACCAGCGCACAGCCTGGAACATCACTCGACAGGCTAAGTGCCATGCAGATAGCGCACATACCAACACGGTTAATAACGAACACGAACAGGCGGAGCAAGCTGCACCAACAATATATAGGCTCCAGCTTTGTGCGCTACAGAAGCCACTAGACACGCCACCGCGCATTCCTCCACTGCAAATGGACTCCGTAGCTAAACAGAAAGCAAACTTAACTTCCACTCATCGCGCTGCACACAGCCGATTCTCAAATATTCGTTTGTTGTGGTGGACAAGCAGGCTGAGGCGCGGGATGCAACGGTCCTGCAGCCATGCATAACCAACACAACCGCAGCTGCAAACGCCACAAATAAGAAGCGCCCAAAACCACCTAATACGCGCAAGCAGGCAGCGGACGCAGCTAGACGCCTACTTAGCTTTTGAACACCAAAATAAACCAAAACGTGTTTCTGCCAAGCTCGTGCGCCATGTGCTCCACTTCCTACAGCCACATCAGTGCGCGATCAATACGAGGCTGCCCAAAGCGCAAAGCTGCGTTGCTCTTCAGGCCATTGAGACGAACGCCATGCCTATTTCTTGCAGAGGCGCACTTCCTGGGCGCAACCATTGTGCCTCACACCACTAGTGTATCTCCTGGCTGGAATACGTGCCCATACACGATGCACACACAAAGATTCATAAAATCCCGCCTGCCCTGTGCGGCCTAATAGACATGCCCAGAATACATCCTCCGCCATGGCACACGCACGTGCCTTCCCCCGTTCTCCGCATCGTGGGAACAGTCTGCACGGCTACAGAGGACTAATCCATCAATCGAACAAGCACCATCTTCAGCGAAGCAGGCGGTGTGGAGAGATGTGGGCCTACAAACCCCCGTTCGCTGTTGGCTCTTCCTTACCACGCATACTCACATAGATGAAGCTCATAGGTAATCCCCTTATATGCCCCACGATGCGCATTCCCATGCAGACCTCCCGCAGAGAACCAGAACACCATACTGGACGGCGCTCCAACGTATCTAAACACGGCCCGTCCGTGCTGTCAAAGCTTGCAATCGATGCATCAGTGCTCTAACTGAAAAACCATTGGACAGGCTAAGCGGCATGCGACTCGGAGCCACAACAACTTGTTTCATCATCAAAGCCCACAGCCAAAGTTCAATGCACTCACAAAATGCAGAGTTAAGCTTCGTGAGCTGCAGCAGGCATCAGACCGCGCAGCTGCACATTCCTCCAAGGGAGAAGACCATTCACGACACGCGGAATGCAAACATAAATTCCAGCCAACGTGCTGCACACGGCCGGTCCTCGGATATTCGTTTGTTGTGGTGGACAAGCAGGCTGAGGCGCAGGATGCAACGGTCCTGCAGCCATGCATAACCAACACAACCGCAGCTGCAAACGCCACAAATAAGAAGCGCCCAAAACCACCACCACAACACCACCTAATACGCGCAAGCAGGCAGCGGACGCAGCCAGACGCCTACTTAGCTTTTGAACACCAAAATAAACCAAAACGTGTTTCTGCCAAGCTCGTGCGCCATGTGCTCCACTTCCTACAGCCACATCAGTGCGCGATCAATACGAGGCTGCCCAAAGCGCAAAGCTGCGTTGCTCTTCAGGCCATTGGGACGAACGCCATGCCTATTTCTTGCAGAGGCGCACTTCCTGGGCGCAACCATTGTGCCTCACACCACTAGTGTATCTCCTGGCTGGAATACGTGCCCATACACGATGCACACACAAAGATTCATAAAATCCCGCCTGCCCTGTGCGGCCTAATAGACATGCCCAGAATACATCCTCCGCCATGGCACACGCACGTGCCTTCCCCCGTTCTCCGCATCGTGGGAACAGTCTGCACGGCTACAGAGGACTAATCCATCAATCGAACAAGCACCATCTTCAGCGAAGCAGGCGGTGTGGAGAGATGTGGGCCTACAAACCCCCGTTCGCTGTTGGCTCTTCCTTACCACGCATACTCACATAGATGAAGCTCATAGGTAATCCCCTTATATGCCCCACGATGCGCATTCCCATGCAGACCTCCCGCAGAGAACCAGAACATCATACTGGACGGCGCTCCAACGTATCTAAACACGGCCCGTCCGTGCTGTCAAAGCTTGCAATCGATGCAAGAGCTCACTAACTGAAACACCATTGGACAGGCTAAGCGGCATGCGACTCGGAGCCACAACAACTCGTTTCATCGCGGTCTGATGCCTGCTGCAGCTTCGTCAGTTGCAGCAGGCATCAGACCGCGCAGCTGCACATTCCTCCAAGGGAGAAGACCATTCACGACACGAGGAATGCAAACATAATTTCCAGCCAACGTGCTGCACACGGCCGGTCCTCGGATATTCGTTTGTTGTGGTGGACAAGCAGGCTGAGGCGCAGGATGCAACGGTCCTGCAGCCATGCATAACCAACATAACCGCAGCTGCAAACGCCACAAATAAGAAGCGCCCAAAACCACCTAATACGCGCAAGCAGGCAGCGGACGCAGCCAGACGCCTACTTAGCTTTTGAACACCAAAATAAACCAAAACGTGTTTCTGCCAAGCTCGTGCGCCATGTGCTCCACTTCCTACAGCCACATCAGTGCGCGATCAATACGAGGCTGTCCAAAGCGCAAAGCTGCGTTGCTCTTAAGGCCATTGGGACGAACGCCATGCCTATTTCCTGCAGAGGCGCACTTCCTGGGCGCAACCATTGTGCCTCACACCACTAGTGTATCTCCTGGCTGGAATACGTGCCCATACACGATGCACACACAAAGATTCATAAAATCCCGCCTGCCCTGTGCGGCCTAATAGACATGCCCAGAATACATCCTCCGCCATGGCACACGCACGTGCCTTCCCCCGTTCTCCGCATCGTGGGAACAGTCTGCACGGCTACAGAGGACTAATCCATCAATCGAACAAGCACCATCTTCAGCTAAGCAGGCGGTGGGGAGAGATGTGGGCCTACAAACCCCCGTTCGCTGTTGGCTCTTCCTTACCACGCATACTCACATAGATGAAGCTCATAGGTAATCCCCTTATATGCCCCACGATGCGCATTCCCATGCAGACCTCCCGCAGAGAACCAGAACATCATACTGGACGGCGCTCCAACGTATCTAAACACGGCCCGTCCGTGCTGTCAAAGCTTGCAATCGATGCATCAGTGCTCTAACTGAAAAACCATTGGACAGGCTAAGCGGCATGCGACTCGGAGCCACAACAACTTGTTTCATCATCAAAGCCCACAGCCAAAGTTCAATGCACTCACAAAATGCAGAGTTAAGCTTCGTGAGCTGCAGCAGGCATCAGACCGCGCAGCTGCACATTCCTCCAAGGGAGAAGACCATTCACGACACGCGGAATGCAAACATAAATTCCAGCCAACGTGCTGCACACGGCCGGTCCTCGGATATTCGTTTGTTGTGGTGGACAAGCAGGCTGAGGCGCGGGATGCAACGGTCCTGCAGCCATGCATAACCAACACAACCGCAGCTGCAAACGCCACAAATAAGAAGCGCCCAAAACCACCTAATACGCGCAAGCAGGCAGCGGACGCAGCCAGACGCCTACTTAGCTTTTGAACACCAAAATAAACCAAAACGTGTTTCTGCCAAGCTCGTGCGCCATGTGCTCCACTTCCTACAGCCACATCAGTGCGCGATCAATACGAGGCTGTCCAAAGCGCAAAGCTGCGTTGCTCTTCAGGCCATTGAGACGAACGCCATGCCTATTTCCTGCAGAGGCGCACTTCCTGGGCGCAACCATTGTGCCTCACACCACTAGTGTATCTCCTGGCTGGAATACGTGCCCATACACGATGCACACACAAAGATTCATAAAATCCCGCCTGCCCTGTGCGGCCTAATAGACATGCCCAGAATACATCCTCCGCCATGGCACACGCACGTGCCTTCCCCCGTTCTCCGCATCGTGGGAACAGTCTGCACGGCTACAGAGGACTAACCCATCAATCGAACAAGCACCACATTCAGAGGAACCAGTGGGCTGGAGGGAACCTACTCACGCTACCACAGGGTTTCGTGAACATGGTGACCCACGCAGCCTTGTCTCACAGAACAAGAAACAGGAGCCAAACACAGGCTACGCCCAGCAGTGAGTACGCGTGAAGACCCCTGCCGAACTCACCAGCTTTATGTGCACCTACCAGTGGCGTCATACTGCTGGTTCTTCCTTACCACACATACTCAAGAAGCAAACTCCAATAGGTAAAACCTTATATGCCGGGCGATGCGCGTCTCCATGCAGACCTCCCAGCAGAAAACAGAAAACCATACTGGACGGCGCTCGAATGCAGATGCGCTTGACCCGTCATTGCCGTCACACCTCCAAATCGATGCAGCTGAAGTACACTGCACTCACGATATGCATACTGAAGCTCCGTGAGATGCAGCAGCGACCAGAGCGCCCCACCCCATACACCTCCACAAAACAAGCGCTATGTGGGTCTCTTCGGAGATGCTGTCCCTAAACCTTGGAATAGATGTAGAAACGCACAAACTGGAAGACCACTGGACTGGCTAACCGCTATGCGGCTCGCACACATGACTGCTCGTTTCATCATCAAAACGCACACGCAAACTACGCTGCACTAACAGCATGTAGACTGCAGCTTCGTGAGCTATAACAGCGACCAGAACGCGCCATCGCGCACAGCTAAAGAAGGGAACAGGGTATCGAGGCAAGGCCAAAGCAAACTCAAGCCCCACCAACTGTGCTGCACACAGTTAGCTCTCAGGTATTGCCGTCAAACCCCCAAATCGGTACAGCAACGCACAGCCTGGAAAGCCAACCGGCAGCCTAAGTGACAAGGAGCTCGTAGACATAACAACTCGTCTCGTCATCAAAAGGCACAGGGCATACGATGGACAAACAGCATGCAGCCTGCAGAATCATTCGCTGCAGCAGCCGCCAGAGCCCGCCACCCCCCCCACATCCGCAAGCAAGGAACTATGTACGCAAGACAAAAGCAAACACATGTACCATCTAACGTGTGGCACACAGTCGGCCCTCGGATATTCCCTTGTTTTTACGTTTGTTGCAGTGGAGAACCAGACTGAGACACAGGATGCATCTGAACCTTGCCTGTGCATAACTAACACAACCGCTGCTGCAAAAGACACCAATAAGAAACCCATTCGTCAGTAAAGGCCTCAGCTATGCCACACACATTTGCCTTCCTGCTCTCTAAAGCGTTGCTCACGGCAACAGACCACTGACTCATCCGATTCACCAGCCGAACAAGCTGCACTGCACAGAAACCGGTTGTATAGATTGAACCTAGTCATGCCACCGTCACACTCCACAAACACGGTAGGACAAGCAGCTTGGTTGCACAAAACAAGACACACCAGACACAACGCACAGTCTGAATCGAGCCGCGATCGTGCGCGCAAACACTCTTCCCGAATTCAGCAACTCCATGTGCACCTACAAGTGCCTTCACGCTGCAGCTTCCTCCACACCATACTCATCCACCCACCAATATAGCATGCATTGACCCCCTATATATGCCACATGATGCGCACTCCCATACACATGTGCGGCATCCAGACAGCCCACCATACAATACGGCGCCCCAAGGGAGTTGCAATCGACGGAACCTTGCTGTCAAACCTCAAGTTCGGTGCAGCAACGCACACGCTGAGAGTCATTCTTCAGGCTAAGCATCATGCAGCTCGTAAATATACAAACTTCATCATCACAACAACGCACAGGGTATGGATGCGGCACTCTAACAATATGTAGACTGCTGCTGCGTAAGCTACAGAAGCGGCAAGCGCCCCGTTCTAACCCAGTTGCATAAGACCCATACTTGCCGTCAAACCTCGAAACCAACGTAGTAACGCACAGGCTGGAGAACCACTCAACCGGCTCAGCGGGATCCAGCTCGCACACACAACAATTCGTTTCATCACGACGAAGCACAGACAGTGCATAATGCACTAACTATATGTAGATTGCAGCTTCGTGAGCTACAGAAACGGCAAGCGCCCCGTTCGAAAGCACTTGCATACAACCCACCCTTGCCAACAAACCTCGAAATCGATGCAGCAACGCACAGACTGGAGCATCATCCTACAGGCTAAGCGCCAGGCAGGTCGTACACATAGCAGTTCGGCTCACAGCGAACACAAACAGCCGAAATACGATGCACTAACAATCTGCAGGCTGCAGCTTCGTGCGCTACAGCAGCCACCAGAAACCGCCACCGCACACACCTCCACAAGCGAGAGAATATGCAAGCGAGGCGAGAGCTACTTCAAGTTCCACCCAACCTACTGCACACAGCTAGTCCGCAGATATTCGTTTGTTGTAGTGAAGAAGCAGACCGAGACGCAGGATGCATCTGAAATGCAACTACACCTAACCAACACCAAAGCTGCTGGAAAAGACACCAATAAGAAACCCGAAAAACATTCGATAGGCGCATAGGCAAGTAGGGAGCGGACTCAGCCAGATTCCTGATTGGCCTGTGAACACCAAAACAGACTAAAATCACGGTTGTCTGCTAAGCTCGTGCATCATGTCCTCCACTCCCTATGGCTACATCAGTGCGCATACGAGGCTGTCCACCATGCAACGTGGTGCCATGCTCCAGATCATTCGGGAAAAGGATGCCAGATATTCCTTGCAGATCCGCATTCATGCACAAGAGACGAATTGTTCGCACCAGGCGCTTGCCTCCGGGAATGGGCGCCCATACACGATCCACAGTCAGCAATTCACCGTATCCAACAAGCCCTATGCGGCCTCCTAAGCATGTCGGCAATACTGCCTCAGCCATGGCACACGCATTTGTCTTTCTGCGATCTCCCGCGCAGCGCACGGCAACAGACCACTGACTCATCCGACTCACCAGTCGAACAAGCTGCACTGCACAGAAACCGGTTGTATAGATTGAACCTAGTCATGCCACCGTCACATTCCACAAACACGGTAGGACAAGCAGCTTGGTTGCACAAAACAAGACACACCAGACACAACGCACAGTCTGAGTCGAGCCGCGATCGTGCGCGCAAACACTCTTCCCGAATTCAGCAACTCCATGTGCACCTACAAGTGCCTTCACGCTGCAGCTTCCTCTTCACCATACTCATCCACCCACCAATATAGCATGCATTGACCCCCTATATATGCCACATGATGTGCACTCCCATACACATGTGCGGCATCCAGCCAGCCCACCATACAATACGGCGCCCCAAGGGAGTTGCAATCGACGGAGCCTTGCTGTCAAACCTCAAATTCGGTGCAGCAACGCACAGGTTGGAGAGCCATTCTTCAGGCTAAGCATCATGCAGCTCGTATACATACAAACCTCACCATCACAAGAACGCATAGGGTAAGGATGCTGCACTCTCACAACATGTAGACTGCAGCCTCTTGAGCAACAGACGCGTTAAAAGTACCGTTCGAACCCAGCTGCATAAGACCCATACTTGCCGTCAAACCTCGAAACCAACGCAGCAACGCACAGGCTGGAGGACCGCTCGACCGGCGTAGCGGAATCCAGATCGCACGCATAACAACTTTTTTCATCGCCACGAAGCACAGAGAGAGCACAATGCACTAACTATATGTAGGCTGCAGCTTCGTGAGCTACAGACGCGACAAACGTACCGTTCGAAAGCAGTTGCATAAGACCCATACTTGCCGTCAAACCTCGAAACCAACGTAGTAACGCACAGGCTGGAGAACCACTCAACCGGCTCAGCGGGATCCAGCTCGCACACACAACAATTCGTTTCATCACGACGAAGCACAGACAGTGCATAATGCACTAACTATATGTAGATTGCAGCTTCGTGAGCTACAGAAACGGCAAGCGCCCCGTTCGAAAGCACTTGCATACAACCCACCCTTGCCAACAAACCTCGAAATCGATGCAGCAACGCACAGACTGGAGCATCATCCTACAGGCTAAGCGCCAGGCAGGTCGTACACATAGCAGTTCGGCTCACAGCGAACACAAACAGCCGAAATACGATGCACTAACAATCTGCAGGCTGCAGCTTCGTGCGCTACAGCAGCCACCAGAAACCGCCACCGCACACACCTCCACAAGCGAGAGAATATGCAAGCGAGGCGAGAGCTACTTCAAGTTCCACCCAACCTACTGCACACAGCTAGTCCGCAGATATTCGTTTGTTGTAGTGAAGAAGCAGACCGAGACGCAGGATGCATCTGAAATGCAACTACACCTAACCAACACCAAAGCTGCTGGAAAAGACACCAATAAGAAACCCGAAAAACATTCGATAGGCGCATAGGCAAGTAGGGAGCGGACTCAGCCAGATTCCTGATTGGCCTGTGAACACCAAAATAGACTAAAATCACGGTTGTCTGCTAAGCTCGTGCATCATGTCCTCCACTCCCTATGGCTACATCAGTGCGCATACGAGGCTGTCCACCATGCAACGTGGTGCCATGCTCCAGATCATTCGGGAAAAGGATGCCAGATATTCCTTGCAGATCCGCATTCATGCACAAGAGACGAATTGTTCGCACCAGGCGCTTGCCTCCGGGAATGGGCGCCCATACACGATCCACAGTCAGCAATTCACCGTATCCAACAAGCCCTATGCGGCCTCCTAAGCACGTCGGCAATACTGCCTCAGCCATGGCACACGCATTTGTCTTTCTGCGATCTCCCGCGCAGCGCACGGCAACAGACCACTGACTCATCCGACTCACCAGTCGAACAAGCTGCACTGCACAGAAACCGGTTGTATAGATTGAACCTAGTCATGCCACCGTCACATTCCACAAACACGGTAGGACAAGCAGCTTGGTTGCACAAAACAAGACACACCAGACACAACGCACAGTCTGAGTCGAGCCGCGATCGTGCGCGCAAACACTCTTCCCGAATTCAGCAACTCCATGTGCACCTACAAGTGCCTTCACGCTGCAGCTTCCTCTTCACCATACTCATCCACCCACCAATATAGCATGCATTGACCCCCTATATATGCCACATGATGTGCACTCCCATACACATGTGCGGCATCCAGCCAGCCCACCATACAATACGGCGCCCCAAGGGAGTTGCAATCGACGGAGCCTTGCTGTCAAACCTCAAATTCGGTGCAGCAACGCACACGCTGGAGAGCCATTCTTCAGGCTAAGCATCATGCAGCTCGTATACATACAAACCTCATCATCACAAGAACGCATAGGGTAAGGATGCTGCACTCTCACAACATGTAGACTGCAGCCTCTTGAGCAACAGACGCGTTAAAAGTACCGTTCGAACCCAGCTGCATAAGACCCATACTTGCCGTCAAACCTCGAAACCAACGTAGTAACGCACACGCTGGAGGACCGCTCGACCGGCGTAGCGGAATCCAGATCGCACGCATAACAACTTTTTTCATCGCCACGAAGCACAGAGAGAGCACAATGCACTAACTATATGTAGGCTGCAGCTTCGTGAGCTACAGACGCGACAAACGTACCGTTCGAAAGCAGTTGCATAAGACCCATACTTGCCGTCAAACCTCGAAACCAACGTAGTAACGCACAGGCTGGAGAACCACTCAACCGGCTCAGCGGGATCCAGCTCGCACACACAACAATTCGTTTCATCACGACGAAGCACAGACAGTGCATAATGCACTAACTATATGTAGATTGCAGCTTCGTGAGCTACAGAAACGGCAAGCGCCCCGTTCGAAAGCACTTGCATACAACCCACCCTTGCCAACAAACCTCGAAATCGATGCAGCAACGCACAGACTGGAGCATCATCCTACAGGCTAAGCGCCAGGCAGGTCGTACACATAGCAGTTCGGCTCACAGCGAACACAAACAGCCGAAATACGATGCACTAACAATCTGCAGGCTGCAGCTTCGTGCGCTACAGCAGCCACCAGAAACCGCCACCGCACACACCTCCACAAGCGAGAGAATACGCAAGCGAGGCGAGAGCAACTTCAAGTTCCACCCAACCTACTGCACACAGCTAGTCCGCAGATATTCGTTTGTTGTAGTGAAGAAGCAGACCGAGACGCAGGATGCATCTGAAATGCAACTACACCTAACCAACACCAAAGCTGCTGGAAAAGACACCAATAAGAAACCCGAAAAACATTCGATAGGCGCATAGGCAAGTAGGCAGCGAACTCAGCCAGATTCCTGATTGGCCTGTGAACACCAAAATAGACTAAAATCACGGTTGTCTGCTAAGCTCGTGCACCATGTCCTCCACTCCCTATGGCCACATCAGTGCGCATACGAGGCTGTCCACCATGCAACGTGGTGCCATGCTCCAGATCATTCGGGAAAAGGATGCCAGATATTCCTTGCAGATCCGCATTCATGCACAAGAGACGAATTGTTCGCACCAGGCGCTTGCCTCCGGGAATGGGCGCCCATACACGATCCACAGTCAGCAATTCACCGTATCCAACAAGCCCTATGCGGCCTCCTAAGCATGTCGGCAATACTGCCTCAGCCATGGCACACGCATTTGTCTTTCTGCGATCTCCCGCGCAGCGCACGGCAACAGACCACTGACTCATCCGACTCACCAGTCGAACAAGCTGCACTGCACAGAAACCGGTTGTATAGATTGAACCTAGTCATGCCACCGTCACATTCCACAAACACGGTAGGACAAGCAGCTTGGTTGCACAAAACAAGACACACCAGACACAACGCACAGTCTGAGTCGAGCCGCGATCGTGCGCGCAAACACTCTTCCCGAATTCAGCAACTCCATGTGCACCTACAAGTGCCTTCACGCTGCAGTTTCCTCTTCACCATACTCATCCACCCACCAATATAGCATGCATTGACCCCCTATATATGCCACATGATGCGCACTCCCATACACATGTGCGGCATCCAGCCAGCCCACCATACAATACGGCGCCCCAAGGGAGTTGCAATCGACGGAGCCTTGCTGTCAAACCTCAAATTCGGTGCAGCAACGCACAGGCTGGAGAGCCATTCTTCAGGCTAAGCATCATGCAGCTCGTAAACATACAAACCTTATCATCACAAGAACGCATAGGGTAAGGATGCTGCACTCTCACAACATGTAGACTGCAGCCTCTTGAGCAACAGACGCGTTAAAAGTACCGTTCGAACCCAGTTGCATAAGACCCATACTTGCCGTCAAACCTCGAAACCAACGTAGTAACGCACACGCTGGAGGACCGCTCGACCGGCGTAGCGGAATCCAGATCGCACGCATAACAACTTTTTTCATCGCCACGAAGCACAGAGAGAGCACAATGCACTAACTATATGTAGGCTGCAGCTTCGTGAGCTACAGACGCGACAAACGTACCGTTCGAAAGCAGTTGCATAAGACCCATACTTGCCGTCAAACCTCGAAACCAACGTAGTAACGCACAGGCTGGGGAACCACTCGACCGGCGTAGTGGAATCCAGATCGCACACATAACAAATATTTTCATCACGACGAAGCACAGAGAGAGCACAATGCACTAACTATATGTAGACTGCAGCTTCGTGAGCTACAGAAACGGCAAGCGCCCCGTTCGAAAGCACTTGCATACAACCCACCCTTGCCAACAAACCTCGAAATCGATGCAGCAACGCACAGACTGGAGCATCACCCTACAGGCTGAGCGCCAGGCAGCTCGTACACATAGCAGTTCGGCTCACAGCGAACACAAACAGCCGAAATACGATGCACTAACAATCTGTAGGCTGCAGCTTCGTGCGCTACAGCAGCCACCAGAAACCGCCACCGCACACACCTCCACAAGCGAGAGAATATGCAAGCGAGGCGAGAGCAACTTCAAGTTCCACCCAACCTACTGCACACAGCTAGTCCGCAGATATTCGTTTGTTGTAGTGAAGAAGCAGACCGAGACGCAGGATGCATCTGAACTGCAGCTACACCTAACCAACACCAAAGCTGCTGGAAAATACACCAATAAGAAACCCGAAAAACATTCGATAGGCGCATAGGCAAGTAGGCAGCGAACTCAGCCAGATTCCTGATTGGCCTGTGAACACCAAAATAGACTAAAATCACGGTTGTCTGCTAAGCTCGTGCATCATGTCCTCCACTCCCTATGGCCACATCAGTGCGCATACGAGGCTGTCCACCATGCAACGTGGTGCCATGCTCCAGATCATTCGGGAAAAGGATGCCAGATATTCCTTGCAGATCCGCATTCATGCACAAGAGACGAATTGTTCGCACCAGGCGCTTGCCTCCGGGAATGGGCGCCCATACACGATCCACAGTCAGCAATTCACCGTATCCAACAAGCCCTATGCGGCCTCCTAAGCATGTCGGCAATACTGCCTCAGCCATGGCACACGCATTTGTCTTTCTGCGATCTCCCGCGCAGCGCACGGCAACAGACCACTGACTCATCCGACTCACCAGTCGAACAAGCTGCACTGCACAGAAACCGGTTGTATAGATTGAACCTAGTCATGCCACCGTCACATTCCACAAACACGGTAGGACAAGCAGCTTGGTTGCACAAAACAAGACACACCAGACACAACGCACAGTCTGAGTCGAGCCGCGATCGTGCGCGCAAACACTCTTCCCGAATTCAGCAACTCCATGTGCACCTACAAGTGCCTTCACGCTGCAGCTTCCTCTTCACCATACTCATCCACCCACCAATATAGCATGCATTGACCCCCTATATATGCCACATGATGCGCACTCCCATACACATGTGCGGCATCCAGCCAGCCCACCATACAATACGGCGCCCCAAGGGAGTTGCAATCGACAGAGCCTTGCTGTCAAACCTCAAATTCGGTGCAGCAACGCACAGGCTGGAGAGCCATTCTTCAGGCTAAGCATCATGCAGCTCGTAAACATACAAACCTTATCATCACAAGAACGCATAGGGTAAGGATGCTGCACTCTCACAACATGTAGACTGCAGCCTCTTGAGCAACAGACGCGTTAAAAGTACCGTTCGAACCCAGCTGCATAAGACCCATACTTGCCGTCAAACCTCGAAACCAACGTAGTAACGCACAGGCTGGAGAACCACTCAACCGGCTCAGCGGGATCCAGCTCGCACACACAACAATTCGTTTCATCACGACGAAGCACAGACAGTGCATAATGCACTAACTATATGTAGATTGCAGCTTCGTGAGCTACAGAAACGGCAAGCGCCCCGTTCGAAAGCACTTGCATACAACCCACCCTTGCCAACAAACCTCGAAATCGATGCAGCAACGCACAGACTGGAGCATCACCCTACAGGCTAAGCGCCAGGCAGCTCGTACACATAGCAGTTCGGCTCACAGCGAACACAAACAGCCGAAATACGATGCACTAACAATCTGTAGGCTGCAGCTTCGTGCGCTACAGCAGCCACCAGAAACCGCCACCGCACACACCTCCACAAGCGAGAGAATACGCAAGCGAGGCGAGAGCAACTTCACGTTCCACCCAACCTACTGCACACAGCTAGTCCGCAGATATTCGTTTGTTGTAGTGAAGAAGCAGACCGAGACGCAGGATGCATCTGAACTGCAGCTACACCTAACCAACACCAAAGCTGCTGGAAAATACACCAATAAGAAACCCGAAAAACATTCGATAGGCGCATAGGCAAGTAGGCAGCGGACTCAGCCAGATTCCTGATTGGCCTGTGAACACCAAAATAGACTAAAAGCACGGTTGTCTGCTAAGCTCGTGCATCATGTCCTCCACTCCCTATGGCCACATCAGTGCGCATACGAGGCTGTCCACCATGCAACGTGGTGCCATGCTCCAGATCATTCGGGAAAAGGATGCCAGATATTCCTTGCAGATCCGCATTCGTGCACAAGAGACGAATTGTTCGCACCAGGCGCTTGCCTCCGGGAATGGGCGCCCATACACGATCCACAGTCAGCAATTCACCGTATCCAACAAGCCCTATGCGGCCTCCTAAGCATGTCGGCAATACTGCCTCAGCCATGGCACACGCATTTGTCTTTCTGCGATCTCCCACGCTGCGCACTGCAACAGACCACTGACTCATCCGACTCACCAGTCGAACAAGCTGTACTGGACAGAAGCCGGTTGTATGCAGTGAATCGCATGCAGCAAGGAGGTTCAAAATGCATGTTGGAAGGCGCAGAGAGGCTGCACAAGGTCCAAACATGCAATGTCTGGCTGGCGTGAGTTGGAAGGTACCGCGAGCCCCACTGTGGCACCAATCCAGACCACCAAGACCGATAGCATGGCATAGAGACAGAGCCGACCAATTCTGGCTGCACCATTCAATAGCGTCACTCATTTGCGGCCTGAAAAGCGTCGCCAACGAGTGGGTTAGTATCGGTGCCTTCGCCCGTGAAGCGGGAATCTCGGCAAATCCGTCTGCATCAATGAGCTCTAAGTGTAGCCACCACGCGAATGTCCGATGCATTTCCAACCTCTGAGAAGCCATCACCCACAGTATGCTCATCATAAAATAATGCCTCACCGAGACAATAATATGGGCCCCAAGAGTACGCATGCGAGCAGCTTCCCCAGACGATTAATTCTGAATGAAACCACAGGCTTCGGCGGAGCGTCTCCTGGTGCTTGCAGCTCCTTAGCACCAACGCATTTGACGCCTTGTCAAACACATAGGTGATGAAGAGCCGCAAGTACCGACCAATTGCCGGCACGCCGCGCATCCCGTCACGGTGGGCTGAGCGAGGCAGCTGTCTGACGAGCGCGTGGCTACACACACGTCTTCAATCAAGGGAACAATAATGAATCGGTCCTTCACAGGAAACACTAACGAACCCGGGGAACTCCATATGTCAGTGGATGAGCCATGAGTTCCATGTCTGGAACCGAGCGAAGGGCGCACAGACAAATTACGGTAAAGCCGGTATGCTCCTCGTAGGCAGCATATCATTATAGCTAAACGCGATCTCCACCCACTTGCAGATGGAATAGCCGAGCAACGCGCTAACTGATGGTCCAGGCATGGCAATACTATAACACATTCTTGATTTATACTCAGACCGCTGCGGCGCCGTCTCTACTATTGTGGACTACAATCGCAGAACGTTGCCACCATTAATTGGTTCCCAGCACGACGGAGCAAGAAGCAGTAATCCATCAGAAATGCCGTAGATGCATATATTTTCCGACTAGGCAGAATAGTGGCTCACAAGCGACTGGGGCCGCACTGCGTTTGTAAAGCAGAGTGCGGCATGAAACAGTAGCCGTACAGCAGTTGCGCAATGACAGTTGGCAGCTGTGTAAGGAAGTGCAAGGAAGTGTTTTTCGGTACTACAGGCTGTGCACTGCAGAGCAGAAGAAAGAGCAGCTTTTCGCAGCTCCACCACCGGATTTAGCACGCTTGGGGATTCTATGAACGTGGAAACGCCTGGTGCCAACAACTGCTGCTTTGGCCCTCCGCGATTCGGCACATTAATACATTCAGGCCGGTGCTAGAATTCGAGGATCGTTTTCTTCAATGCGGTAACGGCGATCTAAACCCATTATTCTGAGCCTGCACTCCAAGAGCGAACCCAGCACACAAAATTGCTTCCAGCACGAACGTCCATTTCGAGGCTCTTGTTTTGCTGGAGCGGCAACCTTTACAGAAAGGCAAAACGCTCAAAGTACCTAGTTTACGCACTTAGTTCATGAATTGCACAGGCCGCTAATACCGCTCTCTTGAAACGCGCTATAACGTAAGTCTCAACTGTCACCAAAACGCACTAAATGAGTAACGGTACGCACGTCCTGCGATATTTGCAGAAAAAAAGCCCAAGACTAATTGCTTATAGCAACTTCGTTACGCATTACACTATTTCGTATGAGCCTGTGGTTTCTGATGTAACACGCATATGCTTGCTCGCGTACGGGAGACACAAGACAATTAAATTATGTGAAGGCACTCAAGGCCAGCAACACGCTTTGTGCCGCTTAAAACTTGAGCTCATCCACACTTAACTCGCAAGAATAGCAGCGTACCTTAGCGCAATGCAACAAATTAAGCAAAATATCTCACGCTTAAAGTCCCCCAGTTCAAGCAGGATCAATGTGCATTCGCGTACAGAGCCACACCGGCCTGCTGGCACATGCCTGTTGCCTACAGAGCATGCAGAGCACCGACGAGATACAATTCCTTGCTGCTCCCCATGGACGACGATGCAAATGCAAATCTGCCATTGCCGCCACAATATAGCGGACACAGCAAGCAAGGCCAACAACATGCTTTGTGCCGCTTGAAACGTTAGCCCATCCCCACTTAACTCGCAAGATCCTTCCCTTCACATAGTTGCCAGTCTTCCCAAAGCACAGGCGAATACTAGGGACCACCAGGATATGCACAAGGCGCGTGTACCAAGAACCACTTTCGATATATCCACTCCAAATCAACGAGCTTTATAAGGCTAGCGTTTGCAACGAGTGAAGCGACACCCCAGCACACTATCAGCGGTACATTGTACGCAACACAGAATCAGCACACCAGGAGCCACCAGGTGCCTAGAACATAGAGCCCGACATTACCATTATTAGCCATACCCTACACTGAACGATATCTTGGTTGGAAGCTTCTCGCTGCGCGGAGGAGCCACATCGTAGCACACAAGAAACTTCTGTTCCTGCGAGATACCTCTTCAATACTCGGGCTCCATAGACAATTCTTATTGTGTACAAGACTTTTGTTAACTAAGGGCACATTCCATATCACTGACCTTTGCAAACTTCCCAGACCTGCACTACGTCTGGGAGGTCTTACTACTAAATGGTCGTCATCTCGAGGTGCCAGGTGATCTGGCATGTGTAAATGCCGTGTCAGCGCCAAAGCAAGGCAGTTAGGCTTGCGTTTGCGCTCAAACAGGAGCTTGTGGCTGACTATTCCAGAATAAATACCTAGAGGCCGCCAGCACATTCACGTTTAAACATGAGTAGAAACTGCAAACGAGCAAACGCTAACAGCACGAGCAACAAGGAGAATAAGTATGGCGCCTGCGTGCTCCCTTTTTCTTCACAAATGTGATACAGTGGCTGCAGGCATCATCGCCGAATGGAGCTGGCAGACCCGCATTCTATAGTGGACCGAGCTACGAGAAAATGTACATACCTTTTCAGCATTCTACTCATAAAAGGCTCCTCATGGTCTTCTCTTAACATTGCGACCCCATGGCCCACTTCCCGAAGGAAAGTCGAGACATCCCAGCGAACAATCACGTGAGATCCCTCAAGAAAAGCACCCACTGAGAAACCACTGAGCATCGCTGCATGACTGCTCTGGGTAGTTAACCTAGGAGAAACAACACGTGTTCTGTAAATCAAATAATCGCACAAACCGAACGGAGATTAGCGGGAATGTACCGTGTGCACAGCAATCCTCCGAGGACCGAGGCACTGACTCTGTATAGCATCCCTCTACTACATAAAGCTGTCTGTCCGGCGGCTCGCACCTTCTGCACATTGCCAAGGCATGCCATACTGATGTCCGTAGCTCCAAACGTGTGCACACCAGACACTACGGCTGCAAGAGCTACGCCAATCGGCGCAAAGCCTGTCAGAGGGCAGAGGACCCCTGTAATAGGCAGCAAACACGCCAAATGCACACACAGCAGGCGCACACTAATTTTCTTCGTGTATCGTATGTACCAGGCGGCTTGGCATACGATCTGAGAATCCAGGGAAATCCCAGTTGGGTCAGCGTCCCACTAAAGGTTCCAATAATCTCCCCGGAAGCAGTGGTGACCAGAAGTCTGTGACAATGGCATTTAACGCCTACCGCTATTGCCGGACGCAGGAGTAACCCGCCAGCTACTGATTTGAAAAGCGAATACCTGACACAGCTGCTAATGGGCACAGTCTCTCGACAGCACTATAAGGAAATTACGTGGCGGCTGTGCCATGAGTGCAATGCTATTACAAGCAACAGTTGCTCATCGAGCATCTCACCAGCTGGAAGCAGAATGGCGGTGCCACATCACAAGTCAAACAAACCGAAATGCCCTTTCACTAACGGGACATCACTCTGAACGCACCGATGTTCTCAATCCGAAGGCGAGGCCCTCAGGGGTAGCTTCGACCCCCCTATTCACAGTGCACACGCCGGCAAGAACCTGTGCCAAAAAAAGAAAGCTTGCACCACTAATTTTCATTTCGAAGCTCCTCAGGTGTATAGGACAGCGCCCTTTACAGAAGAGCAAAAGGCGTAGGGATCAAACGCTTGTCCCTACAGTGTCAGCCTCGCACGAACGAATACTAATGTTGACAAGATTTCGAAGCAGAAAGCCGCAACAGCCAATAACCTGCGTTTCGTTTACAGGACGCACATCCTGCCATATCGTGGGAGTAGACAGAAAATGCGCGTTTCGGGCAATGGCTATCAGATTAAATTGACTCATGCAAATTCCCCCATATGTGAGAGCGCAGCTGGCAGAGCAAACACGTACATTTTCTAGCGCATGTTGCCCTTGGGACACTGCGTCGCATTGACGTTACGCAGGCGATCCTACCCATTCAACGTTAATACGAAGTTGTACAAACTGACCGCAGCAGCAAGACAGCTAATATCTGAGCACGAGCAAGGCAAGGGCAGGGACACTAGGTGCACTCATACGAAATCATGTGCGAAGCCAGGGATGGCATACGTCCTGTGCAGTCCCATGACCAACCTTGTATGCTCCTCAAGGTCTGCAAATGGCAGAATACGATGTTTGTTTGTAAATTCTGTTGGCCCTTATGACTTACGACCTGAGGAGCAAGACGCATTGCATCCCTGGTAATGCACGATTTAAGCCACTGGCGCGATATTGCACAAAGTCAGAAAAGTGGATGATATATATGCACGAGCAATTAGCTTAGACGGTGTCTCGAGCAATTAGCTTAGACGGTGTCTCACCAACTGCCAAGAATATCATTCATAATCTGCATATCTTCGTTCAGGTTCGCTTTCATGAGCCATCTAGGAGGTATTGGCATTTGCCGTGTACAAATGCAAACGCTCAATGCATCAATTCAACTTAATTTACAGGCTAACCACTCAAGATAGAAAGCTATTAAAAATGCCTGCCTGCCAACCCGGCCTGGTACGTGGATCAGATGTGAATGGTTAGCACTATTCCTCATCTACTGGTTGTTGGGTTCTGACTACGCACCGGTCTCTACCTCAGATTGCCGAGCCATGCAATGAACTCTACATATATTTATAGTGATTTCGTTAATTTACCAGGCTGCTCTATTTTTCGTGTGCAGGGCAGCTGAGCACCTACCATAAAAACGTTTAAGTGGCATCATGCGTGTTTTAGGCATAAAAAATGGTTCAAGTAAAATGTAGCATCGTTATACACAAAAGAACCACCAACCGGTCAACACGTGGCAAAGAGGTGATGTAGCATATTCACACTGTAGACGTGCTGCTAACCAAAAGCGGAGTATGTGCCAACAGAAGTAATATACACGTTACTTTCATCCAGACGCATTCGCTACCACAGACAACAGTGCACCTACAACAAGCGCCGCAGACAGCATGCATTTGTAGCAGCTACGCAACCATTTGAACTCGCAGCACGTCTCATCTGTGCCGTGTAAGTTTACAAGAAAGCAGATTTCACTGAAACTTTCAGGATCCAATACCGGGTTCCTTTTCCTCCGAAACTATCCGCAGCAGCATGTGGGCCATTACCTCGGCCAATGCGGAAACTGCAAAAATGGTGCTGGGGCAAATCACAGCTCCACGGAAATGTTTGGAATGCTAAGCAGCTTTAAAAACAGCTGCTTGTGTGTAAGCAGCTGCACATCCTGCCAATTCGCAAATGACTGGCTTAGGCCCTGCTTCGTCAGCTCACTTGAAAACTATTCTAGAGCATATGCCCCAATATCAGCAGATAATATACAGGAGGCCACCGGCTGGGTAAGGAGTCGTTTGACTACAAGCACTGTCAGTCGCATACCATGCGTCAATCCGAAGGTATCGACGTCAGAACAAAACTGCACATTATTCACTTTTTGGCACACGGCAGAACAGCACTAACCCTGCACAGCACGGAGACCACGGAAGCACGCCCCCATTATTCTGAAAAACTGCTTGAGCACCCAGTATCAGAATGTCTCGCAAGTGCAGATGCATGCATCGAAGCCTCCGCGCCAAAAGCACGTCACGGGCAGGTATTTCTACATGCCAAAGCAGATATGCCACACAGGAGCAAACCTACGTTCGAATAGCCTCGCTTCTTGAGTCCATCTACCCCAAAAGCCGACAAGAGAGAATTTGCAAGCACAATGCCAACGGGCAAACTCAGAAAGATCAAATGAAGCCCATACTTGCCCGCCCAACGAGCTCTTACCCAGGAAGTCGCCTGGGTGCATGCGTGCAACCATAAGGCGCTGGTAGGCACACAGGGAAAGCCACTGTAGATGAGGCACAGCATAGATACAAGTACAAAGCACACACCACTTCCTTGCAGTCACGCACAGTTTGCATGGATGCTGGTCTGATGCTACCGCTTGCTTTGCGCTTCACTTGGTAGGCAACCAGCAAGCAGTCTAACAAGGGAAACTGTGTTTTAGTTCCACAACGCTATACACCGTCATGCGGTGTTGTGCATGGGCGCAAACGAAAAACGAGGGTGCACGATACGCAGCACGCCCCAGTCCAAATAATACTACTCTTCACAAAACGCTTAACCCCAACGGCGCGTCTGCTTGAACGTTTGAGCACTACGTACAGCCTGTCGCAAGCCACAAAACACAAAATCGCTACACAAACAAAATAGCGCCACCCCTGTTAACTGGGTGAAGAGCCACCAGCTGTCCAGCTAGCATTCAAGCAGTTGCTTATTCTTCTGAGGATGTTCAGTCCCTAGTAATCATGACGGAGCGATAAAAATGCAGCAGAAAGCCATTTTGGGCCATACTAATATACCACGCAAAACCGTCCACTTCGGCCCTGCAGCCTGCAAGACGTTTGATTCCACAGCAGGACGCATTTCACGTGAAGCTCGAGACACCACTAGCCACCAAGGGATAGTGTGCCACGGCCAGCGCATCCTTCATTTCGTTTTGCATACACGTTTGCATTTCAGGAGCTTACTCGCGCACTATATTGCTGAGCAACACATTCATCCGCATTGTAAACGATCTGACACCTAATATGCTTTATCGTGGCTCTCTCGGAAGTAGCTGACGGCGGAAGTTGTCTCTTCCTGCCAAATTTGTCTTTCTTCGATCTGCTACGGTCACGTACGGAACGTTAAATGATGGAAAGCAGCAGGCGAGCTTCTGCAGCTCAACGAGCATTGCTCAGCTTCACGGCCGCCTAGATGCTCATCGTTTTTGCGTGGCCTCATCTTCCGGGATCTCAAATGGCAAACCACGGATGGATTTAACTCTTTGCTGCTTCACGACACATAGCAACAAAATTAGATTCAATCGAAGAAAATAACCTTGCAAGCTTGGTCGTCACAAACACGTCGCCGGCACCCGATGCTACACAACAACGCAAGCAGGCCGCAGCAGAAGAAATGCCATTTGGGTGACCTAGGCAACAATTCTCTTCGCTTCTTCAGCAAGTCCCATGCGCAAAGAAGACAGACAAGATAAACTGTGCAGCGACAACATCGCAGCCGAAACCCAGAGATGAATCGAAATTACTGGGTACTTGGCTGCTAAACGGGTTCCTACCACCACATGCATTCGACTACGCTGAATTATGCAAAGTCTCAGTGCAGCTACGCACTGCCTGTAAAACACAGCAAACCACTCAGATCTTGGATGAAGCTGAAAAACGCGTAGCAGCCAACGTCTGCTGCAGCATCTGCACTAAAATATACTACCGCGCCAGTCCTCATTCCACATGCATTTAGGGCGCAAGCACGACAAATAGAAGCACCCAATACTACTGGCGTTCACGAAGAGGTTAGGTCAGCCTGTGCTGGGAAACCCATGGAGCACAGCCTATCCCGCCAGGAGGTACCGCTGAGTGCGTACTTTCTACGGTGAATTGAAAATTGCTGCAAGGCCCTCTCCAATCCTGCAGCTTGACTGCTTTAGTTGCTGCTGGAGCTCAACTAAGTACAAGCTCACTAACGTACTGGTTTCAGCGCGGTCGGCCCCCTAAAACGGCGCAGAGGAAAACGAGTTTCCCGAGCATCTTCAACACAGCCTCACAACCCGACGGATATTCTAGTTTGAACCAAACGCCACCTCCTACCTAAGACGCTGCAGCGTTAGCCTTGGGCTTCAAAAACCAACGGTGTCAAAAACACGCCAACCTGCATCTCGGACGAGCTAGAAGGCAACCTGCAAGTTGCCCTACAGAAAACGCACCACCGCCCTTGGCACCACAGATTCGTCTGCTGCATGCATCCCATGTGGCTTTCACTTCGGTAAATTGCTCAGCAAAGCAATCAAAGTAAAACCGTCCGCTAATGCCACACCACTAGACCCCCTGCTACTCTACAGAGCAAGTAAACAAGGTATTTGTGCGTGTCCCTAAACTATGCATGTGGGGGGATTGCAAAGGAGCAAAGAATCGAACACTGCACGGCTTCGCCCACCTGTATCGTCTCAACAGTTTTTTAGGGATTTCTACCTGTACCTTTTGCTGTTTCGTATAACTCCATCAATGCATTATTATTGGTACTGCCGCTTTTGGATGCATTTACAATATGATGCTCACAAGCTGTCGGTGCACCAAAGCGTATGTGTTGTCTCTTCTCACTCACTAGGTAGGTAAGGCAAACTCAAAGGAATTTTGTGTTGGTGAGCGGCGGCTTGACCACTAGCATCATGAGCACATTTCGGACGTTCGTGGAAAAGACCGATAAAAGCGTCTTCGACTGGCTCAAGGCACGTACCATACTTAGCAAGCTTTGTATGCGCGAACTTGGCGGTGTCCTTTGGACGCGTGGAGGCCAGACACAGGAGAGAGGATTCTACTTATTTGCTTGAGCTGTCTCGATGCAGCGAGCTCCGAGATTGATAAACGCTTCGTACTAGCTACACATATCATCACCAAAACCCACTGTTTCTTCGACGGAACGTACATCCTTTTGAAAACCGAAGAAATGCCGTCAACGCATGCATTTCAACTATTGCAGTATGCCACCGTGGTAGGCTAAATCTCAGTTCACTCAGCGCAGAAGAGTGCCAGCAAAAAAGGTAGGCAATACTGGCGAGGGGCGTCATATGATACCATAAGGATTCGTGGGGCTATTTGCATATTGAAGGCATCGCTAGCCAAATAGGCGTTTCCAATTTTGACCGCATGCATTCACGCGTAGAGAAATCGACAGATGGTCATGGTAAGAAACGACCTAAATTAATTGTATTCTTGCGGTATTAGAAACGGTAGCCTTCACCCAGCTGTTACCTCACGGAACGCACCAACTGTATGTTGTCAACCCAGCCACTATGAGGTCCGCCGAAGTGCATTGAGCGCAACACACCCACCCTTTCAAGCGCGCACTCAACCCGTCAAAACCCACAACAACGGAAAAAAAGAATTGGCTTAGGGTCGTTCGCAGGCTCGCCTCACAGCAGCCCCTATCATCAACACTCGACGGATGCAGAAAGCTTGCAAAGAGCCATCCTCACCGGAGATCGATGAAGAAGCAGCTTTGAGACGTAATGTATGAACGACCTGTCCGGAGCTTCGCTTACAGGGACCGCCCTATGACATTTTAATCCTTTAAAGGGCTCTATTGACGCAACTTCCTGGCCAGCCCCAAAGTGGGGCTAGCGACTCCGATGAATTCACAGGACCCTACGATCGGTTGCAGCGACGAGCGGTGTGTTAGGCGTGCGGTTCACACTGCTTGAAGCCTAGCAAATCCTCGGAGCCATAGCATCCTTGTAAGGACAACCGCAAAGAACGTACCATCTCAAGTATGAAACCCTGCGTCGGATTAGTTAACTCGTTGCCTAAGGGCAAACGAGATCAACTCCCCATCGTTGAGAAAACAACCCGCAACCTTTGCCATGTTTAATTCGCATGCAGACGTCCCCTTCTACTTGCGAGGTGGCTGACACCCACAAAGCACAGCGGAGAGCCAGCACTGCCATAGAAACGTCCATAACAACTCCAACGATGACCATTTTTACAACAGATTCGAGACGTTCATTTCAATCCACGAGCTAGTAGTTACCACATTCCTGGCCGCAGAGGGCTCACTACTAGCAGGCAGGACTTGGAAAAACAAAACCAGGATTCCCCCCGAAGAGTAAACAATAAATGTGTCGCGCCTTGCGAGTATCCAACTGCCCTTTACTGCATCCGTCGTATTCTGCTTCTAGCTCACCATCTTGCATGCGTGCACGTTCTGAAGGTCGCCTCGGAACAGTTTGCTATGAAGGTTTAATATCGCGGAGTGCTATACTACAACCAGGAATGCTTCGCCCTCATGCCTAATCTTTAACTGTTGCTTAAGCGGAAAGGCAATTTCCTAATGAAAGAGCATACACAGTAGACCCGGCTGCTCCCATTCAGCAAAGGCTTATCACCAGGAACGAAGATTTGGGTTGACAAACATCTTACAAACACACCACCCACGCTGGTGACCACGGCCTGCAGACTTGCAAAGCGTACAGTCTGTAGAGTAGTGCGTAACCATGGCAGGCAAATGCCGGTTCGCTATCATTGTGGTAGGCCGGCATGGTCCTAGTGTGTTCACTCTCCCTTGGGGGATAACCGTATGGGTAACGCGGACTCCCCAGCAAACGACAACTTAGGCTGTGTGCCTGCGCTAGCGTCATCCCACGTTGAGGTGGAAGGTCGTGTGTCAATACAGTGCCTGAGCACTTAATGCAGAAAGAGTATGGATCGCTTCTACAAATCAAAAACCATACGAAAGAGAACGTTTGAAGCGTATGACTCGCCAAAAAAAACGAAGGCCAAGAGAAAATTCGACAGCATGGATGGGCCTGTGCCCATTGACTGGTATCCTCTGAAGCGTACTTGCTGCGCACAGTGGAGGTGGAGAATCGCGGGATATCTATTTGAAATTAAAGAAGATATCAGGTATGGCGCAATAGGTAAGCTGTGTTAGAAGCCGTCAAATTTGTCTTTAAAGGGCTTTTAACAAATGTTCAGCAGGTGCCTCAAGGGCTACACACAAACGGTGGCTACTCGAAGCATACCCCTACTTCATTGTTTCTAAAGAGCTATTCGCAAGTAGCATACCATCTGGTTCATAGGTCCTTTGGAAGAAGACACCAAGCTGAAGCGTGTCATCGGAGCCAGCTGGCCACGACAGGAAAACAGAATCCGGGGACTCGGGAACTAGCTAGGGTAGTTGCAAATTGACAACTTTAGTACCGAGGTATGAAGTATGCTGCATCTTCCACAAATGACAGTAGCACTCCGTAAAACAATGTAAGCACAGTAGATATGAAGGCATGTTACCTCATCATACGCCCCATATGTTTCATCGCTCACCATACATGCGTTGCGAACTGCAGGTGCGCAGCTGCGTGCAAGGGATTTTGCACCAAATGCAAGCGTTGCAAAAACGTTCCCTGCAGAAGCTGCAGCCCCTATTTTCAGATCCTTCACATCCACGCTATCGACAATACGACTTCATATGTGTAGCGGCTACGCGTTCGCCAGTCCTACTATGCAGCACCTGATCTTGCTCCGCGCTTGTTAATAGGTTCTTTGCGCTTAGCCCTTCCGCCTGCAGTCTATTTCACCTGGCTCACCAACTGGCCATTCGCCAAATCAACTGCAAATGAATTGCAGTTCTGAATGGTGAAAGCGTCCGTTCAAAAATTTCCTTTGGTCAAGGAATTGTATTTTCAGCTATCTCCGCCTTAACCGAAATACACGGCACACAGACAAAAAGCAACTAATGTCGTGCACTCCTTAACGGGCGTCAAGCTTGTAGCCCTCAGGAGAAAAGACACTGAGTGCCCCGGCTTACCCAGCGCGTAGTAATACAGCCGAAGAACCCGACAAAGCGTCTGCAGACATCGTGGTCGGGACGAATCATTCGAGTTACGGAGCACAAATCGGCCGAAAAGCCCAGAGGAGGCACACGCCCCTTGTCTGTCCGAAGGATACGTCATATGAGGTATCACATTACGGTGTAATGCACAACACACAACACAATGTCGTCACTGGATGCGTCGTCTGTATGCGCATTTCAAGAGAAGCAAATATTGTCACTGCACGTAACAAATACTACTAAAGCTGCTGCAACTACTACTAATACGACTACTACCACTACTACAACTACGACTGTGCACTCAACCAGCTCGCTTGATGGCAATCATATTGAATATTTTTGCGCGGTCCCTCGACAATTATATGGTGCTTCATCAGACGCACATTCTGCATATTAACAAGCCAAACGCAAATTGTAGCTGCCACCGGGCATGAAGCATCACAGCGCTCTGCATTTCAAACGCCGTCCATGAGATTAGAAGTGCTTAGTACACCCCAACTAAGATTGGCTGCAAAACCTAACACCTCCTGCATTGAGTACAAGCGTACTTCCTAGACGTCCAAGAACAGGATTGCAGCACTAGGCGTTCGTGGCATGCGGGATAACGCACTGTGATTACAGAGGCATCACTTTCGATTAGCGTAGTCTTAAAAGGGTACAGCAGGTCTGAGCCCAGTTGCCAGGCGGGATCGTCAATAGCGTCAGCGGGTTTTATATGCAGACACCTCCCTCCGCCATGCGTTGCGAACGCATTGCCGCACTCCTGACCTATCTCCTGCCCTATTGAAATTTAAGTGCGTGTCCATGGGGGCGCTTAAACTGGCTTACCGCGCCCAGTACTGCACCGCAATAAGGTGGAATATGCGCAAATAGCGTGCCCCTGCCCACGAGCGTTTTCCTTTTAGAGTTTGGAGTGTGCCCCGCGTGGCTCACTGCCTGTTCGTACAACGAAAAAGGTATGAACTATTTGCGGTTCGTCATTGCTGATAAATGAGGGGGAGCCTGCAGCAAGCAGGTCTTTTTGTGGCCCGCACGGCTTTCCAAGATCCTCCTCTCAACGCGCAAGCGTTTGGTGCCAGCAGCGGCATTACATTTTTCGTTTGATGTCTAGGTTAGGCGAAGCATATTTTAAAGCGTGAATGACTGACTTGCTGTTCCAAGCCAAGCGACGCCGAGCGCCAACGCATACATCCAAAGCATCCCAGTAGGGTCCAAGGCGCAGATCCATTTAACGCGTGCCAAATGTCCTCCGGCCCTCAGCATATAAATGTGCATCCCAACGGAGAAAGCACGTAAACCTTAGCATGGATATTATCTTAAGCCACAGCAATAGAAAATAGGTTGCTCACACAGCAGTGTACGACTACCGAGCACGCCAGGAGCATCGAGTTTGCCGGCAGCACGAGAGAGAGGTATGGGGGGGCATCTTCCCAGCGCCAGGAACCAACAAAAATGACTGAATGAGGCAGCAACCTTTCAATGGGGTAAGGTATCATATGTTTCTGTGTCGCATTGATGCTTAACGCTTTGTTGAAGTCTGTGCAATGAGACGAACGCTCTGCACGATGGGGGGACAAACTATCAAGGGACCTTCAGCCACAGATCAACTGAGGCACCAGCTTGGCAAAATCCGTACGGCGCACTGAATAACGAGAGGTCATAGGAGGAGGGAACATCAAGACACATATCTGTCAAGAATGGTACTTTCTCGGTACGTACTTTCTGACACCACGCCGCGCCTCGATCGCGTGCGCTTCCCTTGCTTGTTGGACATTGTGCATGAGATTCCTTCAGCCATGGCTAGCATTTTCAGCCACTCAATATGCTCCCAAATTTCACACACTAATCCGGAGCCTGCACCATACAATACACAGCATCTGTGCCGTACTCGTAACCACTGACGGAATTGTAAACGTAAACACGGCCAGAGACATGCTCAGAACGCTGTGCTACGCAACAACCAGCATTCACACCTTCTTCGAGCTAGACTACCACACGTAAATTAAGAAGAGCTCCTTTAGAAGATTGTTGCCTGCAGAAACCATGTGCGCACGTCAAAACAGTCAGTCGCAACGCCGGAAGCCGATCCGGGCTCGCCAGCAAAATTGTAGCACTTCGCGCTTAGCTAATTGGCCTAACCTACATCCTCCGTATTTCGTTTCTAGCTCACCAGCTGGTCGTGAAACATATTTTTCGCAGACGTCTTCGTGCAGTGCAAAGCAGGAGAAAGGATGAGGATCTACGATGAAGACGCTTTTGCGCTGGTGGGAATGCATTCCCCTCGTCTCAACCCAGCGTGCAAATGCACGTTCTGAGGGACGCCTTGAAACAACCTGCTGTGAAGATTTACTATCGAGACTTGCTTTATTACAACCAGGAAGGCTTCGTCTTCATGGATAATATTTAACTCTCGCTGAAGCGGAGAAGGACTTCCCCAATGAACGAGCTTATGTACTGGACACGACGGTCCCCATTGAGCCAGCGCATGCCAGTGCCAATACGTGAGTTCAAACACACCCTACAACCGCACGAACCAGCAAGGTAAGGACGCCTTGCAGGTCCGGTAACGCACACACTGGCGCAGAGCGGGAAAGGCGGGGGCAAGCGCTTCCGCTTTAAGCATCACTGTGGTAGGCCGGCATGGTCCTAGTGTGTTCACTCTCCCTTGGGGGATAACCGTATGGGTAACGCGGACTCCCCAGCAAACGACAACTTAGGCTGTGTGCCTGCGCTAGCGTCATCCCACGTTGAGGTGGAAGGTCGTGTGTCAATACAGTGCCTGAGCACTTAATGCAGAAAGAGTATGGATCGCTTCTACAAATCAAAAACCATACGAAAGAGAACGTTTGAAGCGTATGACTCGCCAAAAAAAACGAAGGCCAAGAGAAAATTCGACAGCATGGATGGGCCTGTGCGCATTGACTGGTATCCTCTGAAGCGTACTTGCTGCGCACAGTGGAGGTGGAGAATCGCGGGATATCTATTTGAAATTAAAGAAGATATCAGGTATGGCGCAATAGGTAAGCTGTGTTAGAAGCCGTCAAATTTGTCTTTAAAGGGCTTTTAACAAATGTTCAGCAGGTGCCTCAAGGGCTACACACAAACGGTGGCTACTCGAAGCATACCCCTACTTCATTGTTTCTAAAGAGCTATTCGCAAGTAGCATACCATCTGGTTCATAGGTCCTTTGGAAGAAGACACCAAGCTGAAGCGTGTCATCGGAGCCAGCTGGCCACGACAGGAAAACAGAATCCGGGGACTCGGGAACTAGCTAGGGTAGTTGCAAATTGACAACTTTAGTACCGAGGTATGAAGTATGCTGCATCTTCCACAAATGACAGTAGCACTCCGTAAAACAATGTAAGCACAGTAGATATGAAGGCATGTTACCTCATCATACGCCCCATATGTTTCATCGCTCACCATACATGCGTTGCGAACTGCAGGTGCGCAGCTGCGTGCAAGGGATTTTGCACCAAATGCAAGCGTTGCAAAAACGTTCCCTGCAGAAGCTGCAGCCCCTATTTTCAGATCCTTCACATCCACGCTATCGACAATACGACTTCATATGTGTAGCGGCTACGCGTTCGCCAGTCCTACTATGCAGCACCTGATCTTGCTCCGCGCTTGTTAATAGGTTCTTTGCGCTTAGCCCTTCCGCCTGCAGTCTATTTCACCTGGCTCACCAACTGGCCATTCGCCAAATCAACTGCAAATGAATTGCAGTTCTGAATGGTGAAAGCGTCCGTTCAAAAATTTCCTTTGGTCAAGGAATTGTATTTTCAGCTATCTCCGCCTTAACCGAAATACACGGCACACAGACAAAAAGCAACTAATGTCGTGCACTCCTTAACGGGCGTCAAGCTTGTAGCCCTCAGGAGAAAAGACACTGAGTGCCCCGGCTTACCCAGCGCGTAGTAATACAGCCGAAGAACCCGACAAAGCGTCTGCAGACATCGTGGTCGGGACGAATCATTCGAGTTACGGAGCACAAATCGGCCGAAAAGCCCAGAGGAGGCACACGCCCCTTGTCTGTCCGAAGGATACGTCATATGAGGTATCACATTACGGTGTAATGCACAACACACAACACAATGTCGTCACTGGATGCGTCGTCTGTATGCGCATTTCAAGAGAAGCAAATATTGTCACTGCATGTAACAAATACTACTAAAGCTGCTGCAACTACTACTAATATGACTACTACCACTACTACAACTACGACTGTGCACTTAACCAGCTCGCTTGATGGCAATCATATTGAATATTTTTGCGCGGTCCCTCGACAATTATATGGTGCTTCATCAGACGCACATTCTGCATATTAACAAGCCAAACGCAAATTGTAGCTGCCGCCGCGCATGAAGCACCACAGCGCTCTGTATTTCAAACGCCACACGTGAGGTTTAAAGTGCTAAATGTTCTTCGTAACGTCTTGCCAAACAGACTAAAATATAAGCCCACGTTCTTCAAGGTTTCCAAGTAAATGCTCGCTCAAATCCCCTTGATACAGACCGTCGCGAACATCCCTTAAGGACCTACTAGAATAACAAGAGGCTCTACCTTAGCTGCTTGTCCGCTACGAGATCAGAAGCTAGAAAAACATCAAGGGCGGGAAGCTTAAGAAGCTGAAGTATGCGCGCATTAGAGGTGGCCCTAACAAGCGTTTTCCGCCTGTTGTCTGCGGATAAGGCTCAGTCATCAGTTAGGCGACAACGAATATTTGGTCCGGCTACTGGTACACAAGCAGGGCGACGAAATATTAATTTTCCCGCGCAGGGTTGTTGTTACCATGAAAGTTCTTATCAGTCTTGTTACGATGAGGCAGCCATGCGTACGGTGTTAAGCTCTTTTTGGAAGATCAACGTTCCACGTCAATCCAGGCAGGCGCCATATCCCTCGCAGGCTGCCTATTTAAGAGATCTTCAGGGTACCGAAGAGGATGAAATCGTATGACGTCTCTCGAAAGAGTGTCCCTTGACTTAATCTCCTCTGTAATGCCATTGTAGATGGCTGCGAAATAGAACGGAAGATCGAATCCACTTGGTAAGGCCAGGAAACTAATGATGAACACTATCTTTGGCAACAAAAGGCTGGGCATCACCGGCGTCGCAGCCTCCTATAGTCAATCAAAAGCACGCACATACTTTAGCAAAATGCATCTTTTCGAATACCCTGGGGGTAAGGCCCACTAGTCTATTTTAGACTCCTCCACCTCTAAGGCAAAAAATGGAAACGGACGTAAAAGCGCTCGTAACCCTCGAGAAGAGCAGATCAGTAAAGCTAATAAGATCATTTGAGTGGACGACCGGGTTCGTGAAGACTCAACACACGTAACGTGGGGATTGGCATTGCGAACGGCATCCTTCTAGACGAAGACAGTGAGAAACGAGGTCTCCTTGTCAACAAGGAGAAATATTGCTAGTTGTATTCCAGCCCTTGTCTACTAGCTCGCACTTATCACTTCGTCTAGGAAACTCACGGGCTGCACATTAGAAAGCTGGTTGATCATGGAACCTCCATGACCAGGCAGAACAGGCCGCACATTCTGCTATTTTTAAATGCCGCCTAGCTGCTGGAGGCAAAGCAACAGACAAAGCACGAGAAGTAGAACCCTTGCGTGCCTGCTCAAGTGAGAGCTGCTTGAAATCACAGCCATGCAATTCGTACCCTCTAAAGATGAAACCGGACGTGGCGGAAAATGCCCAGAAATTGCCTGGCTTTTCAAGGTGGGCTATTCGTGGGAGAATGTGAGTAGGCACAATAGCGTAGCGGCGTCCCCCATGAATCGGCTTTAAATACAAACAATAAGGATCATTTAAATGGAAGCAGCAATTCGAGAATGCCGCCATCCCATCTCCCAGCTTGCGCTTGACAACCCTGGCCTGTCGTAGGGTGTGCGAGCCCGGCTTGGCTCAGCGCTGTGAAAGTTCCGTTGCTACAGCCACCGCATATCAAAATCGCGCAGTCAGCAGTTGCTAAACTCCACTTGTGGTCTATCGTTAAGAAAAAGAAATACAGAAGAAGCACAACATACAGGCGATGGACCACGCACCAGAAGTATGCCAATGCCGAGAGGATCAGCAAAGCTCATCCATGCTTATAGACTTCTCTGACTAGCAGCAAACAAGATAGCTGAGAAAGTTTGAATACTGGCCACGCATGCAGCATCGCGCACCATTGTCTTCGAGTCACATTCGATTCACGGAACGCACAGACTTTTGGTTGCCGAACGAATGTGACAAAGTGTCCACTACTATCGTGGGAATTGCTATAATACTGTGCATGAGTTTATGCCCAAGTGTACGCATGCGGGCTATCGCATCCAAGACACGTTAGCGTTTGTCAGGGGCGTGAAAACCGTTGAAACGTTCAACTGATGAGTTGTCCTCGTTTGGCAAAAGTGCTAGGAACCCACCGAACCAAGCAAATGGATTCCCACAGCAGACGTGGTGCGCTCGGCTCAGAGTGCCACTGGATCCTTCTACACACAAATGTAATTAAAAATACGAATTGTACTCAGCAACACTGGCGAATTAATACTTTATTGATTAGTACTGTACTTAACCCGTGAACATCATAGATGGCTTCAATGGCAAGACACACTGTAGCACAACAAGGCACGGTTTTTTGCTACGCCGCCTATTGTCGAACTGAGTGTGCCCGTCAGCGTATGCCTGCACATAGCATACGTTCTGAAAGGAGAGCGAATCCTCGTAGAACGTATTACTCTCAATTGTCAAAAGAAAGAGCTGCCTGAAACCCTAGATGCTAATTACCTAAGCGCTAAAACGTAAATTAAAGCGTGCGTACTGATCATCTCCAACAAAACAGCTCATTTGTTGTGTATTGGTCGGAGGTCGTACACGAATATGACGTCACAAAAGCTTCCGCGGTAAAGGACAACTTCGATACAGCAGCGACATCCCATCCCGAACATCGATCAATAGACCTATCTATTAATTTTAAGGGCATGGTCGTGTAAGTATCACGCGGCTTCACTCTTGCAAGAAGATCCTTTGCAGCAGTGGCATGCCTCAATGGAAGTGCCGCAACACTTAGCAGTGTAGACGAACCTTTCAAAGATTTCGTCACGCTGCCTTTGACTGCATTGCTTCTGTGTGTAGGTCTTACTTCCTTCCCAGGCACCAAAACGTTTTCGGCTCTCCCTTCATTTCCCACACAAATCAAAACGAAAGAGCAGCTCCGTACCCAGTGACTTTTCTAGCTCATGACAACTTGGTTCGACCTCCTTCAATGGCAGTGCCTTTTCGATCCTTCAACGCAGTAGTGCTTCGATTGCAATCGTACGTGCGCGTAAAGCGGGTTCTTACAGAAAATAAACTGGGGGAAATTTTCACAGTAACTTAATGGGACTACCGCAGAGGGCGAGCAAGCGCTTCCTGCCTCTTTCCGCATCACTAGCAACGTGCTGTACGCAGATTCGGACACTCACAGTCTGGCGCAAATTGAGAGAGTACGGCAACCACGTATATTTCGACTATTTTAGCGGCAAGTGCCATTAGTTCGTAGCCCTTGGTTTCACTTCCCAGAACGCAAATGCAAAAATGCGCAGGCGGCTGAAAGAATCGCAGATAGATAGATGGTTGCAACAATGTGCAACAGCGCTCCCTTCTAAGCCTTGCTACCGCTTGCGCAAAGTCATCGACGGACCTTAAGCTTTTAGCCCTATGAGCGCTGCGGATAACCCCGAGCTCACTATCTTTTCCCAAAGAAAATTCTACCCAAGTCACCTGCGATCTGCAATTAATATCAAACAAGGAGAGCCTGTTAATCTTGGTCAAGTCATTGTCGCTGGAGCGTCTAAATCCATTGGCAAGAACATTCACCATCTCAGCGCCCTGCTAAACCCATCCTTTCAGAGCGTGCGCGTTATTTGAGGCATTTAGATGATGATCAAAGCCCTCGCAGCCACGGGTTAATGACGAATATCGCTGTAACGGGACGAGCCTCTTTGAACATGAAGCAACTAGTCGGAAGCCTGGTTAGCGCTAGGCTGAGATGACCAACTGGCGCCAAGCACAGTCACTTCAACATGACTATAGTCATCAGTATAATGGGGCGTTTCGCTTTTTTCCGGGACCGACAGTCTAGAATAATTGGAAGCATTAGGTGCAACATGTTAACTCGCTACTCCCGAGCGTAGATGCTCCGCTGCCGCCACGAACGTTTGCACCCCAAAGCCCCTTTCAGGCTCTGCTGGGCATGAACGACCACGAGGTGCGGCGCATCTGTATCCTTACATCCCATGGGCAAGCAGAGCTTTAAAATCTTTCAAAAGGCAGAGGTGAATGCAGGAAACGTGCGCCCGCTAGACGAAGAAGCCCAACTGACCACAAACATTTTAGATTGACCACAGCAAAAACTTGTGATGGTGCAACACTTGGCTTGCGGAACTTACCGACTGTTGTGATTTGAAAGCATGGTACAACTATATATCTTGTGGGCGTTCACCAACAGGCTGAGTTGCCTTAGTTTGCTTCACAGATGAGGAGACATACCTGACGTCACTTAGATTGGTGCAAGCACACGTAAATCGCTGATGCATTGGAGCAAGGCAAAATCAACCACAACCCTCCAGATGTTGAACTACGTGCCACGGTTGAATCTGCAGCCTGGATGAGCGCAACGTCTCACCAGCCCTTCGTCTCGTCTGCAGCCACCACTGTTGTAAACAGACGCACAAACTAGTACAAATCAAACGCATGCTAATCTCCCACGTCCATTAACTGGAAATCCTGCGCTGGCCTATACTACCCTGTCTATAATTTCAAAACGCACACATGAATGCTCGCGCATACAGTGGACCCAATTTTGCGTGCTCGGCTACTCGTCGCCTGTATATGCGCTGAGTAAGTGCTAAAAGGCTTCGTCGTAAGTGGGGTCCTTGACTTAGTAAAGAATACAACAGTGGCAGCGGTCTTAAACTGGACAGCAATATCGCTGGTAAGCCCGCTCATCTACAGAACTGTCATGATACTCACTGCCTGCACACTCACATGACAAAAAGTTCTAATCCCCCGTTCAGCGTCGAATGCCGCGAGCTCGTATTCCCAAGGGCTTGAACAGACGTTGGGTGTTTAGGCACAGGATGGCTGCGACAGGCTAGGGGACAGCGCACTATTTGTGGATAATGAAAATTAATTGCGCTTGCTACATACGTTTACATGCAACCTACAAGCTATTTGTGTAGCGATTCATGTGCGATGCACATGATACTTGTCATAAACAAGCTGCCTTGTACATTCAGCGTTGGATAAAAAGAATGCCAAAATATTCACAATGATGCGTCGGCTCTCCCTAAAAACTCATAGGAGTGTCAGTAAGTTGAAGCCTTCAAACGTGACGTTCGAGGAGTTAGCACATCCTTCCAACAGCCAGAAACTAGGGCCGTAACTGCTGTCCAGCACCTAGAACCAGAAGGTTCAGTACATCCGGACTGCTTGCCAGGCCTGTGTTTTGCTCCACACTGGGCTGCATGGCACAGGAGCTGCCAAGCAAGCAACACTTCCTGTGTAGATATATTTTGCTTCTGCGTCTTGTGGCTCACAAGCTGCATGTGCGCCAAACCTCCCTTTGCTCAGTATCACCGCACCTTTAGAAGATTAAAAGAAGATGTGCACTCAAACAATCGGGGGCAGGCCAATGCAAACGCGAGCATGCCAACACACGCAAGCACACGGCAACTGGAGCGACTCCATTCCTCTTGCTCAGGGGCTAAATCACTTAACGCCTACCGCCGCACAAAGCAAGCGCTTATACTTTCGACGCGGGCGCTCACTGCTCGGAGCTCCCTTGCTTCAAGAAGTTCTGCATCCGACAAGCACAACACAGATGCCACACAGGCTGTTCCCCGCATGCATCGCTTAATTCACTGAACGCACAGCCTGGTGCAAATTTGGGAAAGGCGAGGCCAGAAGATGGGGAACATTCTGTCGGGACGTCCTCTTAGTCTGCATTGGCTCTTCATGCCTCCCGTGACAAGTATAATACCACAAAGTTCGCAGGCCGCTCAGCACGAGTTTCGGCGCCCTTATCACGCATGCAACGCACTTTCTGCGATCAAAAATAAAATCATTGGTAGATCCTCAAGCACATTATGGTGCACTTGTGACTTGGACCGGGAAGAGATGCAGGTGTTGGAGTGGCAAGTGGCTGGCAGCTGTTCACGGTTATACCTAGCAAAGCAGCATTGGTGAATTCCCTCACAGAAATCCGTTCTGTTTACCAGCTAATCGCAGCAAGCGAAATTAAAGTGGATACCACCAAAGGCAGTTCCACTTTATTTTAGCACTACATGTTCAGCACGTGAAGCACACGATGCAGCGCCACACCAACCAATCGACAAATCAATGGAAAATCGCTGCTTGGGACGCCAGTCACGTGAAATACGGTTTCGGTGGAATGCTCACAGTACGCTTCGGCCACTTATACGTGTAAAACGGCATTGCACAATGGCTAAGGCCGGCACAGACCCCTTTCGGCACGAACCGGGTAACGCTTCAACCTGAAGCATGCAGGAGCATTCACAAACGAAGGGCCTGCGTAAATTTCTATATACCAGAATACGTGCCGTCTCAGTTATCCTGAAAGTAAGGAGCCAACTTGCATTGTCCCCGGCAAACGTTTGCATGGTACGCGTGGCAATGAGAACCCACTTTCTGAAACTCAAGCGCCTGCTGCCTACCGCGTAGTCTTCGAGCTAGTCAACCGGTAACACGGGGAGTTGATGAAAGATCCGCCTGCATTCTCCATCCCTATTCGTGCAAGCGTCTATTTTGCAAGTCGATCAACACGCTGAGAATCGAAATCTGTTGCTTTGGCATGATCATATGAAGAAACTATACCTTCTGGGAATCATGTTATACCTATGTCGCAATACGAAAAGCGATCTACTAGGTGGAGCTTATGACGACATGTTTAAGAGACATTGTTAGAGTAATCCTTCCCATCAACGCACTTGCGGGTAACCTATGGGCAGCGATGTATGCGGCCAAATACGTCTTCTGGTGGAGCCCAGCCTGCTGTTCCATAGTCCGTGAGGCTCACATCCTATTAGTACACCGACTCATTCGGTATCCCCTATAGGCACATCAGGTGGGGCATCGCGTAACAAAGTGTACCGGCTTCGCACTTCCCATCCCTGTCCTCAAGCTCACGAAGCATGTAGGACATTGATCGTGGTTTGGCGGCGCCTTTTGTACGCCGCATAAGCACAATGTATAGAACTAAGTATATATCTATGCGTCCGATTAGCCTCCAGCCCTTCCGCTCAGATGCGTATCAGAGTCATTCAATTCCTAGCCCTCAGAAGCGATTCTGCGATACGCGTTATTCATGCCATAGTACAAAGGAGCTGGTGGGGCGTCTCCGTGCAAAACAGGCATTGCTGGTAGAGATTGCATTAGTCTCACGGTTGAAATTACCTGTGGTAGGACGCGTATGGATGCTCCTGCAACCATACCAGACACTTCAGATGCGTCGCATTAAGCGGACGCCCTAAAGCTGTGCCAGACCTCAAGGTTTGCACAACCCCAGTACCAAGACTGGGATGAACAACGAACACAGAGGAAGCAAAACAAGTTTTCGCGTTTCTAGGAGCAATGTGACGCTTTATATGTCAATGAATTGCGATAGATGCAGCTGAACGCGAGTCAGCAGACCAGCTCTCCCCTCAACAGCGCAAGTTTGCCTGCACGCGCGTACATCCTGTAGCTTCAGCGGGGAAGCCGTGCTCGAATTGTTCGCGATAGTCGTTGCGATGAAACTGCACATGGCATTAAACGTATGCAAAATGCAGAGCGGTACTATTCCTTTCTTGCCTCGAGACGTGGCAAATACAGCCCCAAATGCCGAATCCCTTAGGGACCTGACACAAGTTTCCCAGTTTTTGCAGGCAGTATCTGCTCACGCCTCCATCTGTGGCAACCGACAAGGTTCACGAAAGGCGGAAAAACATGGCTATCATGCAAAAAAGATAGTGTCACTCATGGCATTCTAACCTGAGTTTCCAGATGTCCCTGCTTGTAGAATCACGATGTAGAGGGCCGACGACTTCTGCCTGGGGCCTCTGATCCACCAGAAAACGTTCACAACAATCACGGCGCCCTGCTCCGCTGCATTGCCCACATAGGCGTATAGGGAGAAACCCAACAAAACAAACCCTACAGAGGCCCCTCACCACACGTAATGGAAATGCTTCATTATCGCCAATGCCTCCAGCAAACAGACGCGCACAAACGTTGCGCAAAGGCCATCGTTATAACGTACTTCTGTAAGCTGGTGAGTGCACAGTCAGCTGTTCTCTGAGCTAGTGAGACACTCGCATATTCTTCCACCAGCCCTTAAACAGCTTCAATTTAAGCATATGCCTCTGCTTCGCCTCCAGGGCGACACAGATGTATGCTTTCAAAGCCAGCCTATTGGAATCTACGGAAGCACGCGAAGAAAGTAAAGAAACACGGCTACTTTTGGTCCGCTGATGGGCCAAGGGAACAATAAACTTGCATGCGGCACGGTCTGCTCGAGGAACGTCAACACGAGAAACAGATGGAATAATTCAAAGGGCATCCTAGAAAAGGAAATACAATTCACTCTACCGACTGGTGCGAAATGCACCACTTGTGGTGAGTCGGTATCGTCCGGCCCAGCTGGCCATGAAACGTACGCTCTGAAGATACCCAACCAAAGTTGTCTTTCCTTAAGTCTAGGAATACAGCCGGCACGCTAAAATTCCAAGGGAACAATGATATGAAATTCAACGGACCCCTGTTATTCCACATGCTATTAATTATCCCCTACACACATGGGTTGAACCTGTTAGGAACTAGTTGCCAAATGCTTGAAGAGGGCTTCGCTTCTCTCGCGGTAACCTTCTTAGGAACCTGGATGCATATCTAACACACGCCTAGGCGCCGCAGCGGTTACGCATTTCTCCTCCTGGAGCTTCGGTATGTGTTGCCTGCACAACCTGAGCCGCACTTGCTCCTGGTACCCCAGATGATCTCCAGCGCCAATACAACTACACGAAAACGCCGAACCATGCAAAAAACGCCTCAATGCTATAAAGATCATGCAACTCAGTACAGCTTAAGCCGAGCCACCCGATATGCAAGCACACGTAGTGCTCTATAGCTGACTCAATCACTCACTTAAAGAACACAAGCACGTAACTGCATTGATGTGGTCTCCTTCATATCCTACATTTAGACAGGGCAAAAAGCATAGAACAACGGTACAACTCGACAAGGAACACACCCACCTAGTGGCGCTGTTTGGTCAGTAACACGCACTAAGGTTCTGCATGCTATGACAGCAAATCCGCGAGAAATCAACGGATGCAGGGAACGTACAATCTGGCAAAAAAGGCTACTAAATCACCCTGATATCGTCCATCCCAGCAACAGATTGCGTTATTCTATATGCGCTTCTTTCACCACTGATGCGGAACGTAATGCTTCATGACAAAACACCGCATTAAACTCATGATTTTGAACGTCTTATCGTCGTTAAATGATAGGCAGCTGTACTCCAACCTATTGCCTAACTTGCAATTCAACTGATACAGGTTAGGAACAACTTACAGCGGAGCAAGGCACCCGCGTGGGTGCCGTTGGAGCAACATGGGCTTGGGTATCAAGAAATGCATCCACCGAAGCCTTCAGATTGCAAACCAGTCCTTTCGATAACAAGCGTGACAAACGATGATAACAGAGACCCATATTTGCACCGTTCACCCCCTCATCACACTCACAGACTGCATATTGACAAAACGATGTCCTTGCAGTCAAAGCAGCTGCGCATGATATGACACAACAAAGAAGCCAACGGTATAGCCCAAGTGCACCCTACAGCAAATCAAAACATCGGGTGTTCGTCATGATAATAGTCAGCGGCTGGCCTCCTTGAGAATCCAGAAAGTGGAATGCGTGAGGTTTCATAGCATATTGCCCATATTCTAGAGAGCATTTAGACAAAAGGCGTACTTTCTGAACGACCGGCAAATACTCAGTGTGGCCGGCATCACCGAAACTCCTGCCTGTCCCTACAGGGGCACAACGACGGCACACGAAGTACTTCGTTCCAACGCCATACGGTAATCACCTAGTAAAAAGTAAAGCCCTCTAGCTGATACTACGCAGGTGTTCCTGTAGAAGCATTCGCGTGTGTGCCACTTTCTGGGGCAGGTTTTTAAAGCGTACAGCCTTGATACCAAACGAAAATCGAGACTCGGAGCTCTTCTCAGTACGAAGAGCGTATGCCTTACAGTGTGACGCAGTCACGAATCATAGTAGTACCCCAGAGGCATAATCACAATGCTGAGTACTCGCGCCCTGCAGAGAGCTTCTCACGTTTGCCGCATTGGAAACGGTTTACAACAGCACCATTAGCCCCAGCATTGCGGGAATTCCTGGTGGGCCGGTGACCTCCAAGGCCTGCGATCATAGATCTTTATATAAATTAGATGTGACTCGTGTATCGACGAACATCTAGACGTCTTAAAAAAAGGTGCTTATGAGCAGCTGTACAAGGAAGCGTGCGCCAGCATTGTGCGGATTCTACGAGTACTGTTAAGGCCTTTGGGCGATTGCTGCCCGTATTTTCTCTGCCTTTCACATTGCTTACCTCCTACTCGCCCACAGAAGAATCCTCCTACCTAACCTCCAAATTCCCCTAGATGAAGGCTCTACGCTAGCACCAAGTACATCTCCTATTCTAGAAGCGCAGTGTTCCTGCTTATAAACGTATAGGTACATCTATGCGCAGACTGCGTGCGAGAATCCTAAAAAGCAAACCAGTACTGTGTACAATGCCAAATACGGAGTACAACTGCTTAAGCAGGAGTGAATACTTCTTTTGAGACGCTCTCTGCATTCGCTGCAACTGCCCTTTCGTCTGAATGTAGTGGCGAACGACGCGCACGAACTGTTTTGACGCGAGCTAAGGCGACTACGCTGTATAATCAGAAGTTGTGTGTGCCGTGCAGCATCACCCATTCTGGGGGTCCTACCTTTATACAGAACCCATGAATGTTGAATTGCGGAATAGTCTGGACTGCAGAAGAATCCAATCTCACTTAAATCTAAGCACAAAGAATTATTGAAAATAAAAACGCATGGATGACTTGCAGCTGAACCGTGCATTGCTTGGAAGCTGAGCGCAAAGATCATAAGCGCTTCGCCAGCAGCTCCGGCACAACAGACAGCCAAGCAGGCGTTTTCTAACTTCATGTCGAATTAACAGTATATAAAATCAGGAGGCCTTGGAGGACTCAGCCTAGGTAGGCGAATGCTCCGTGTGCCGCACTTCCTACGAAGAGCCAACAACAGCCTCACAGGTTCATATGGAGAGTGACAAACGCCTTCGCCTTTTCCCCCACATATAAAACTGTCCGCGCAAAAGATTTGATGATTATAAATGAACCAGCTCTAATGCAGCCAGTAGAGTCAATCGCTCAGGAGCATGATACAAAGAAACATACATCCTAGATTCCTCATAAGCTCATATTGTCTCAGTAGTCCATGATACCTAGAACAGTCGGCCGATGCATCCAATCGCATCTTGCTGAGTATAAGGGCAAACGTCACTTGAATCTCTAACGGAGTTGCAGATAATTGTGCACCTTGAAGTACCGTTTGGGACCAGACGAGAGTAAGTGTAACTTTGAAATGCAGCTGAGCAAGAACTCACAGTCGCAGCAGAGCAGTTCTGTATCAGCTAGCCTTTTATCGAATATTGCAGGCCTCTGGCTACCCCAAAAAGCTCTGAAAAGGCATATGACGCCGCGCCTTCGCCACGGCACTCCAGTGCTGATATCCTGTGAGCCGTTTTTCATGCTGGCACTACGCACTCTCTGATCGTGCACTCATTTATACTGGATACTGCAGCGGGATGCACCGTCATAATTGGTCTCAAGTGCCCTGGCATCGCTTTGTCAGGCTTTTCAGGACACGCGGAATGCGTTGGATGAGAAGCCGCCCAAGTGTTGCGCCTGAAGTGCGTCTCCGTACGGCTTCAGCCTGCTTTGTAGGGACGTGGAAATTCAACTGCAGGACGTACTAGCTTGTACCCCACTAGCAAATGTAATAAGATCTATATTCAGACCGCCGGCGTTAGCCCCACTTAGTACCCTTGATAAGCACACAAAAGTGGTTCTTCGAACACCCAACAATGGTGCCTTTGTGCATTTAGCAGGCCTATCCCCGATGCACCTGTATTGAGAAATTTGCGTACCGTCGTCAAATGCAGTGCCCAGCTATTCCATTTGTAGTGAAACGCACCTTCTGAGCATTTTTAATACGAATAAAGGGCCTCGAACCAACAAGGTAAATCATAATGCCTCGGGAATTCATGCAATTTCATGTCTAATAAGCAAAACAGCACATCTAAAAATACCAGTGAGATATGGCATCACATCAGGCCGACCCCTGACAGCGCATTAGACCGTCTGAATTAGCTGCTTGTCCATCATGCGGGCTCGTTTGAGAAAGCAAAGGCTTTTCACGACTAAATACTACTGCGCCACCCAAAGACTATTAAGGAGCTTACCATCTTTTCATGCACTCCTGCTACACTTATGTCTCCTTTGTCCTTCATGCAAAGCAAATTCAGGAAGCATATGCGCAACAAGGGCTGCAGGCCTGCCGGCCTTCGAGGCCTGAAGCAACACTGGGTCAGCAACACCACGAATGCAATCCAGTGACAAACTTTAATGACACCTGCATTTGACTAAACATATGCGGCAAGCAGATATAAAACACACTTCAAACCGCCTATAGATATCAGATTTCACTGAGCAAAAGAAAATACTTGTTTGGCGGAGAATTAGAAGCCTGCCTAGTGAAGCCGTCTCACCAAACCAAATGCAAAGGAAAACTGACACTCCACCCCAGAAGTGAGAAATCTGAATAACGGCACTTACATACTGTTAATCACACACTGAATAGCAAAGGGATGCCAGATGAGCATCAATGCCAAGGGACATGCAGGTTAATCTCCACAACTGTTGGTAAACCACATTGGTGGTCATACAGACTACTAGACAGATTTCCCCCAGGCCTCGAAATATGGTCCACTGTGTTTGAACTAATGCCTACCTTCCATACGGAGACCGCTAGCATATTCTATCTATTATAATCGAGGAATTCGTTGACTGAAAGACTTCTGGAAAATACAATTTTACTGAAATGACCAAGTTAAAAAGCTCCAATGTTTATGATACGCATCTCATCTAAAGCATCGAAGCCGTCTGTGGTCATGTGTCACACAGCGTACATCCTTTGCGCACCCCAAAATAGTTATTCCAAACATCTTGGCTGACGCCTACCGCAGCCTGCGTTTTCCAAAACGCAACTAGAATATGGTAAATAGTAGCCACACAGGCCATGCATCTGCAGCTCTTTCAAGGAACCTCGCGCTCCGACATTTCCTTTAGGCCGAATCAAACAGCACATACTTTCTAGAGCAGCACTCCAATATTGCAAAGGCTCTTCTCAAATGCCACCCCTAGCCGCTGTTGCGTGGTCTCGATTCCCGTTAATCGCCAACGCAGAACAGTACAATTTACGTAGAAGCCTGGAAAATAAGCCAAAACTTTACTAAGTCCGGTGGGGTTTATCGTGAGAATTCTAAAGGGTTATAGGGCTGCTCCCAACCGGCGACTGCAGCAAACGCACGCTTGCAGGTCAGGTGGCCTTCGACAAACCCCACTACTATACCGTTTCCTGCAAACACCGCTGGCAACATGCCGTCCGTTCGGATGGCTAGCCAGGAGCCACGAGCTAAAGTCGGCCGCTTTTGTGTGCGTGAAACAGCTTCAGAAATCTGCGCTATTCCATAGAACCTACTGTATAATCTTGCCCCGCAGTGCAATGTTCCCGCCTAGCATGCCTTCTTGTTTCTTTTTCTCGCTTTAGACTCACTATCTATTTGTGCGTCTTTAAAAACCCAACTTGCCGACTGCGGCGCAAGCAAAGCCAAATGTGAGTAGGTTTATGGTGAGAAAATATTCAGCCTTGAGAAAACCTGTGCAGGCAAGCGGCTGGAGCTGAACCGCTCGGCCACAACGGATACAGTGCCCTTAGATGTAAGAGTTCGTTCTCTTATGCCCTTACTCATGGCGAAACAGGACCAACTAAGTTGAATCCTTCTCATCTCTCTGAAGGCTCAGCAGAAACGCGTAAACCGGGATGAACCCCTGCCGGCGGAGCTCGCATTCTTCCAGATGGCTGATGATGCTATGCAAGCATATATATATATATATATATATATATATATATATATATATATATATATATATATATATATATATATATATATATATATAGGGGGGGCACTTACTGCTTACCAACTACTGGAGGAGGCGACCAGCCTTAAAATATGGCAATTAAAAAATAGTATAGACTAGCTTAACCAACAGGTGCCAGCACCTGGCATTCGATCGACAGAACGCACTTGCTGAAACAGAGAAAGATAGGGCCATGGAGAAATGTGTTTAAGCCGGTCATCCATATCATGGGCCTCTTCGATGCAGCACCGCTCCACATGAGAATACGCTAACATACAGACCTCACAGTACTCAGACAGAGTATGTGAAAGCATTTGTACGTGCGCCGAAAAATGCTCCAATATGTTCCAGTAGTGTACGTGGCTTCGGTATGTCGAATGAAACCGTACTCCATCCACAACAAACCAGGAATTGGTAGACGCAGAGACTTCTGGAAAATACAATTTTACTGAAATGACCAAGTTAAAAAGCTCCAATGTTTATGATACGCATCTCATCTAAAGCATCGAAGCCGTCTGTGGTCATGTGTCACACAGCGTACATCCTTTGCGCACCCCAAAATAGTTATTCCAAACATCTTGGCTGACGCCTACCGCAGCCTGCGTTTTCCAAAACGCAACTAGAATATGGTAAATAGTAGCCACACAGGCCATGCATCTGCAGCTCTTTCAAGGAACCTCGCGCTCCGACATTTCCTTTAGGCCGAATCAAACAGCACATACTTTCTAGAGCAGCACTCCAATATTGCAAAGGCTCTTCTCAAATGCCACCCCTTGCCGCTGTTGCGTGGTCTCGATTCCCGTTAATCGCCAACGCAGAGCAGTACAATTTACGTAGAAGCCTGGAAAATAAGCCAAAACTTTACTAAGTCCGGTGGGGTTTATCGTGAGAATTCTAAAGGGTTATAGGGCTGCTCCCAACCGGCGACTGCAGCAAACGCACGCTTGCAGGTCAGGTGGCCTTCGACAAACCCCACTACTATACCGTTTCCTGCAAACACCGCTGGCAACATGCCGTCCGTTCGGATGGCTAGCCAGGAGCCACGAGCTAAAGTCGGCCGCTTTTGTGTGCGTGAAACAGCTTCAGAAATCTGCGCTATTCCATAGAACCTACTGTATAATCTTGCCCCGCAGTGCAATGTTCCCGCCTAGCATGCCTTCTTGTTTCTTTGTCTCGCTTTAGACTCACTATCTATTTGTGCGTCTTTAAAAACCCAACTTGCCGACTGCGGCGCAAGCAAAGCCAAATGTGAGTAGGTTTATGGTGAGAAAATATTCAGCCTTGAGAAAACCTGTGCAGGCAAGCGGCTGGAGCTGAACCGCTCGGCCACAACGGATACAGTGCCCTTAGATGTAAGAGTTCGTTCTCTTATGCCCTTACTCATGGCGAAACAGGACCAACTAAGTTGAATCCTTCTCATCTCTCTGAAGGCTCAGCAGAAACGCGTAAACCGGGATGAACCCCTGCCGGCGGAGCTCGCATTCTTCCAGATGGCTGATGATGCTATGCAAGCATATATATATATATATATATATAGGGGGGGCACTTACTGCTTACCAACTACTGGAGGAGGCGACCAGCCTTAAAATATGGCAATTAAAAAATAGTATAGACTAGCTTAACCAACAGGTGCCAGCACCTGGGATTTGATCGATAGAACGCACTTTCTGGAGCAGAGCAGGACAGGGGATAAGCTGCAGTGCGGTTTTGTTGGTTCATCCGCATGCTCGTCCGATGCAAAATTGGCCCATAGAGACCTATGTGTCTATACCAGCTCTGAGCATACAAATGTGTGTTCCAGATTGAGCCCGTAGACTCTGGGGAAGTATCATGTCGCTACGGACTTTCTGCGCACCGCCAAAACCAGTTCTCCCATAATCGTCTGGCTGTAGGTGGACCTATCAGACAGGCCACAGAGCTGGATACTGCCGGGGGCGAATAGAGTCAGCAAAATACTTCGCTGCGCAGTCTGAGAAGGCTAAGGCAAGAGCCGTACTTCCTAACGATGCCCACTTCAGGCCAGCACGGACAATGTCAGGTACTCTAGTGTTCTAGAAAAAACCTGAAACCCCTAAGATTCCCGTAAAGCAGGAAGAATACCGCACTGCCAGCCATAAGCTGACACACTGAAAAAGAGCGTTTGCGGAAGCAACCAAAGCATGTATTGTCTAACACTAGGCAGAAACACCATAAGAAACGCTCCCAGGAGGCAACGACGATCACAACTCCTGCCGCATCGAACATTACACCATTAGGTCGGATCCGTTGGCCCACTGTCTGCTGGTTGACTCGCTCATATCGTACAGCGCAACTGTTCTACAGACGAAGGAAGGTATCCAGGAAAGCGTGCATTGGTCCGACTAGGCAGACAGTGTCAGATGATAAGCTACTATTCGCACTAATTCCATCTGCCACCGCACATATGCGTCGTACCCTATGTACTAAACGCACTTCCTGACACCACCCAACGACGTAATGCATCCACGGCACGATAGAGCAAGCCATATAGATGAGCCTCTAAATACTTACACTACTTCTGAGGAGGCAGTCGAGTAAAGTCATGTTCGACTACGCCAAGTATCAGAAGCCATGTTTGCTATGCTTCTTTGGAAGAAAGGATATTTTTCATACTAAACCAAATTGTGTCCAAGCTGTCACAGTGCATACTTCTTCAGCTCAAGCTGCATCGCTCCTCAGTTAACTTTGAGTGAAGCCACAGCAGACATACTTTCTGCAGAATCCCAGGGTAATGATCCTTGCAAGTGCTAGTCTGAGGTCAACCAATGCATTGGAGGGTGGGCTCAACACCACGTTGCGGCGAATAAGACAGAGCAAGACATGGATTCTAGCTGGTGCAAGGCGCATCGTGTTTCTCAGGCTGAACGCACGACATAGAAAGCAGGCTTATGCAACTCATACTATTCCATCGGCAAGCCTTCCAATAATCCCCGAAGGTTCGCTAAATGAACCGCGACAAGGTGAGAGATGACTCCAAGCCTTGCACCCTACGCAAATATCCGTATGCCACTGCGTGCCTTCCCGGCAAAGGGGGCAACGCCAGGGCAGAGTTAAACGACGGTATACACTATGTTAGACTAGAAAGCACGGCCTTCTCTAAAATGTCTTGTCTTAACCATTTTGCGAGAGCCAAACGGATCGCACTGAATTTCGTTCTTGTGAAGGTTGCCAATGCTAATCTGTACTAAGCCCTGACGCCTTGCCACATCTAGCAACTGGTGTGCTCATTTTTCGCTGCCATTCAGCTAGGGTTCATCAAACCGACTATCTGGACGTTTACAGGCTCCTCTCTAGCTTCGCATTTGTCCAACGGAAAAAGCAAGGTTAGAACGTAGGAGTGCTAGAAGCCTCGTGCTTGCAGCGCGCACTCATCTGAACCTGGTGCGCCAAATCACACAGTTACGCGCTTAGGCTCTTACGCCCTCAAGGGGAAACTAGGGTTTCTCATCTTAACCATGCATTTGACGAGAAACAGCTCAGGCACCAAGCGAATGCGCAGTATCACGGTGAGCACAGAAATGCAACTCACGCAAGCAACGCAGGCTAATGAACAAGCAGAGTTTCAAGAATGACATTGGCGGGAACACAGTAACGCAACCCATTAGCAGCTAGCACGGTGGTTAGCTAAGGCTTCGCATGAGCTCTGCCTAACGGCACGAAAGCGTGGAATATGATGCCCAACGCTCACTTTCTGGTACCGAGCACGGATTGGCGGCACCACACCTCGATAGGCCATCCTCCTGACAGACTCGTGAGGCATTGGGCTAGCTCGCGCAGAACTGTGCTACCTCTGAGCACGCAGTTGACGGCTCACACGGCTAATCGCCTGCACGTCACACCAGCAACCCCTCGGGCCTTAAGAGCACCACATATGTAACATCGGCAAACACCCTGCCATCAAAAATAAGAGAGGTCTCAATTTGCTTTCGCGACGGCAAGCAGGTAGGTCTAGGAGTACAGCAAAACGATACCAAAATTAACATGAAACAAAACAAAAAATCAGTTTCCACACGAGGCATTTGAAGAATTAGCCGTACACTGGCTAGCGCCACACCAAACGCACTTTCTACGGATTTGGAAAAAGCGCTCCCTCGTTATCTACAGTCAGAAATTAACAACCAAATCAGCCTTCGATTTAGAGAGCATGATGCGGCAAATTACAACAAAGGCACACGCTTTTGCAGCTGCATCGATATTGCCGCTTAATAGTGCGGAGGCTATTGAAAGTACACTCATACGAAACGTGGAATTTAGAGATCCAATACCCCACAGTGACCCCCTTCGTTTTCTTAATAGGCATCGGCTCATTAGAGAATAGCGCCCACCATGAACAGCTGCGATAAACGGACACGTCCATGCGAGCGTGCTACAAGAATCGAAAATCGACGACCTTTCCAGAAGCCAGATGGCGTCAAAGAAGGAGCTACAAAATTGCTTTCTTTGTTACGAGCCACAGCGGCCGTTGGCAAATTGTCCCCAGCCGAAGCACATCTTTCTATGCCAGTTGGCCTATAGCAAACACGACCTTGCACCATCTGTCGCAAGGAGGTCTCTAGGCTCTCTCGTATACATCAGGCGGCGCCCTGATTTTGTAGTCGCCTGCACACGCGATGGAAGAAGCCTTAATGACAAGCAAGCCCTTGCGTTAAACCAAAGTGTCTTGTCATTAAACTGTCGTAGAGAGTTTCCCCACTGCCTGTATGCAAATAGAAAGAACCGTAACCCCCCTTCCCCCCCCCGCGTTTGAATGAAGAGGCATAGCCTGAGAGAATTCATGTCGCCGAAACTGCTTGTGCTCCGCTTATGGAGACCAGGGTGCCGGTGGTGCCGGCATGCAAAGTTACGGCCTCACGATCTCCCGATTGGTCGATTCGTATAGTCTGGTCATGTAGCCGACAACAATTCAAGTCGTAGCACATTGTTCGAATAGCATGTTTTCAAGGCCGGCATTCGTACGAGCAATGCAGCTGCTTGACGAGCCACGTACCAGAGAACACCCATTATGTAACGGTGCTTCCCCACCAGCATATACGGACGCTGGCAAGCGATGCGGGCTAGTTTTATCCATAGCGATCGAAGCGGTGTACTTCCTCTATGGAACGCACTTCCTGATGGGCATAATGGCTGCAGGCCACCACACCACGCTTGAGCAACATATTCGCAGGCTTGTTACCAGTCCTGTTGATCTTTATGGATTCATATTTCGCGGACAAACAGAAGCAGATGCCCACGGAAACAACGCCATAGGATTGATGAGAGCACTATGCTGCATTCTAATGCAAAAGCACACAGCCGAACTGCCGGGGAAGGCACTGTTTTGAACGTCACTACAGGAATGCTTCGGTCTGACAAAAGACAGCTTATTCTACAGAATAGACAGGAACGTATTGAAACACGAGTGTTACGGGCATTCTCAATACCAGTTTAGCTCCCTACCACGGGCAAGCCAGAGGCGGCCTGATAAGTGACGCAAGAGCCGCATCGGCTGCGAATTACTAGTGTCTACAGCTCAACGTGGACAACTAGTTAGAGCACTTATTCACAGGCGAATTCATGCCAATCTACAGTCGACCGGGGCACCTTTTGCAGCTAGCGCAGGCCGGCTTGCATTGCACCTTAGGCTCCTCCACGCAGAATCGCACGGAACCTACTTGCTAAAAAGGGAACAACAACCAGTAAAAAGATCTTTCTTTAGAACTATGCGAAACAACTGAGGCATTCTGCCAATTTCGGTAGATCAAAGGAACCAGAATGCCTCTATCCACGCACTTCAGCTCGCAGGAAGAACGGAACAAACAAATGGAGTGAAGCGATATCTTTTCAAACCCCAGCACTCCGCGCACCCCAGCCAACCGACGGCACACCGCAGAGACACTCAAACAGCCTCAGGAACGCAAAAATGACAAAATATTGTGACGTCTTGTGTGGACAACATCGTTCTCTTGCTGCAATACCCTTATCAGCTGCTTGCCCATATATTCAGATCTACGCGCATCCGTGGCGTACAAAGAACGCAACATTAGAACGTAGGAGTGCTAGAAGCCTCGTGCTTGCAGCGCGCACTCATCTGAACCTGGTGCGCCAAATCACACAGTTACGCGCTTAGGCTCTTACGCCCTCAAGGGGAAACTAGGGTTTCTCATCTTAACCATGCATTTGACGAGAAACAGCTCAGGCACCAAGCGAATGCGCAGTATCACGGTGAGCACAGAAATGCAACTCACGCAAGCAACGCAGGCTAATGAACAAGCAGAGTTTCAAGAATGACATTGGCGGGAACACAGTAACGCAACCCATTAGCAGCTAGCACGGTGGTTAGCTAAGGCTTCGCATGAGCTCTGCCTAACGGCACGAAAGCGTGGAATATGATGCCCAACGCTCACTTTCTGGTACCGAGCACGGATTGGCGGCACCACACCTCGATAGGCCATCCTCCTGACAGACTCGTGAGGCATTGGGCTAGCTCGCGCAGAACTATGCTACCTCTGAGCACGCAGTTGACGGCTCACACGGCTAATCACCTGCACGTCACACCAGCAACCCCTCGGGCCTTAAGAGCACCACATATGTAACATCGGCAAACACCCTGCCATCAAAAATAAGAGAGGTCTCAATTTGCTTTCGCGACGGCAAGCAGGTAGGTCTAGGAGTACAGCAAAACGATACCAAAATTAACATGAAACAAAACAAAAAACCAGTTTCCACATGAGGCTTTTGAAGAATTAGCCGTACACTGGCTAGCGCCACACCAAACGCACTTTCTACGGATTTGGAAAAAGCGCTCCCTCGTTATCTACAGTCAGAAATTAACAACCAAATCAGCCTTCGATTTAGAGAGCATGATGCGGCAAATTACAACAAAGGCACACGCTTTTGCAGCTGCATTGATATTGCCGCTTAATAGTGCGGAAGCTATTGAAAGTACACTCATACGAAACGTGGAATTTAGAGATCCAATACCCCACAGTGACCCCCTTCGTTTTCTTAATAGGCATCGACTCATTAGAGAATAGCGCCCACCATGAACCGCTGCGATAAACGGACACGTCCATGCGAGCGTGCTACAAGAATCGAAAATCGACGACCTTTCCAGAAGCCAGATGGCGTCAACGAAGGAGCTACAAAATTGCTTTCTTTGTTACGAGCCACAGCGGCCGTTGGCAAATTATCCCCAGCCGAAGCACATCTCTCTATGCCAGTTGGCCTACAGCAAACACGACCGTGCACCATCTGTCGCAAGGAGGTCTCTAGGCTCTCTCGTATACATCAGGCGGCGCCCTGATTTTGTAGTCGCCTGCACACGCGATGGAAGAAGCCTTAATGACAAGCAAGCCCTTCCGTTAAACCAAAGCGTCTTGTCTTTAAACGTTCATCAGCGAAGCTCCCTGTGTCCAGATCGGAAGACCGAGCAGCTAGCACACGCCAGACGCTTGCCATAGGCACATGCCTTTCCAAACACAATGCTGGCAGTGCTTCACCCTTACCTGCATCTACGCCCTGCATCCAACGTGGCAGTGCAAACCAGCAGAAACAACATTGCAAGCACTTCAAAGGCACATGCAGTACCATAAGGGACCGGCAAACCACGCCGTAGACACCGACCAGCCCAGTCAACTCGTAGCACTGGTCTCTCACCTAGACAACGCCCCATCTCCAGATACGTACAACATGCAGTGCATTGCCCCGCCTTCTCCCCAGCAGAAATGTCCCAATGTAAATACCCATTGTGGCGCCCCGCCCCAAAATCAACCTGATGCACCAACACATTTTCATACAGCCTAAGCATTGCTGCAACACACCAACGCAGCAGCAACCTGTGTGACAGCACCAGACTGCTCCTACCAACCACCGAAGGCCACGTGAATACTATCCACTGATTCGCCTCCTCCTTTGTCCTCGCAAACAGATGATCAACAAGGAAACGACCCATAACGCTCCTGAGATCCAGACACCACACAGAACCAAGCAAAGGCTTTCCACGCCCCTGAAATAGCCAGCCAACGCTGCCCACCATCCTACCCTACTAGCTACTCCGCGGACTCAGCATCAAAGGGGTCCAAAAGACCGACAAAACACGCACTCATGTGCAAACGTATCGCAATACACAAGAACGCATCCTGCCACATGGAAGCCCAATCCATATGCATATCAAACCCAAACGCTCTGCTAACGCAAAATCAAGCGCCGTCATCACAAACCACTCCACGCCAATCTCATGCCAACGATAACTAAACCGCACGCATCAACCAAGCCTTAAAACAAACAAATCGCAAGCCCTCAAAACGCAGGACATGATTGCGTCGACCCCCCCCAGCAACCTGCACCAAGCAAGTGCGGGCTCCCCTACAAGTACACTATATATCAGTAACAGCCCCCATGCACCTACCTGCTAAAATCCCCAATGTTAACGCGCACCCTTGATTCACACATACGCATCAAATCAAGCATTGGAGGGGTTTCACTTCTTCAGGATCAGCGACAGAACCCTTGGCCACCTGCTCACATCCACTGAAGCACAGCCTTTATACATACTAGCAACCTTCCTCCGCAAAATCAGCTTGGGGAATCGGCATAGAGTAAGGAAAGCCGCAATGCAAACAAAAACAAAGAAAAACAGGCAAACACTACAAGAGGTCCCGTATCCTGCATTACCCGAATAAATACACTCATGCTAATAACGTTCCACTTGGCCATGTGTTTTGGCTACACCCTTAAGAAATTCCGCAGCAATAGAAGCCGAGTGAACAAAAAACAAAACGCAACACACACCTCGCAGAATGCAATCGCCTGTAAAGCCAAGCCACAGTCGCTCAGGAGTAAAGTTGGCATCATCTGCCTCAAACCGCTCCCCACGCAAATATGCAGCAAAGACATCAAGCCAACACTGAGCATACTCAAGAACCTAAATTGCTGATTGACGCTCTTGGCGACCTTTATGAAGGAACACACGCTCTGTAAAACATCGCAGAACGCCAAATGGACGCCGAACAACACTCATACCACACGCCAGACACTTGCCATAGGCACATGCCTTTCCAAACACAATGCTGGCAGTGCTTCACCCTTACCTGCATCTACGCCCTGCATCCAACGTGGCAGTGCAAACCACCAGAAACAACATTGCAAGCACTTCAAAGGCACATGCAGTACCATAAGGGACCGGCAAACCACGCCGTAGACACCGACCAGCCCAGTCAACTCGTAGCACTGGTCTCTCACCTAGACAACGCCCCATCTCCAGATACGTACAACATGCAGTGCATTGCCCCGCCTTCTCCCCAGCAGAAATGTCCCAATGTAAATACCCATTGTGGCGCCCCGCCCCAAAATCAACCTGATGCACCAACACATTTTCATACAGCCTAAGCATTGCTGCAACACACCAACGCAGCAGCAACCTGTGTGACAGCACCAGACTGCTCCTACCAACCACCGAAGGCCACGTGAATACTATCCACTGATTCGCCTCCTCCTTTGTCCTCGCAAACAGATGATCAACAAGGAAACGACCCATAACGCTCCTGAGATCCAGACACCACATAGAACCAAGCAAAGGCTTTCCACGCCCCTGAAATAGCCAACCAACGCTGCCCACCATCCTACCCTACTAGCTACTCCGCGGACTCAGCATCAAAGGGGTCCAAAAGACCGACAAAACACGCACTCATGTGCAAACGTATCGCAATACACAAGAATACATCCTGCCACATGGAAGCCCAATCCATATGCATATCAAACCCAAACGCTCTGCTAACGCAAAATCAAGCGCCGTCATCACAAACCACTCCACGCCAATCTCATGCCAACGATAACTAAACCGCATGCATCAACCAAACCTTAAAACAAACAAATCGCAGGCCCTCAAAACGCAGGACATGATTGCTTCGACCCCCCCAGCAACCTGCACCAAGCAAGTGCGGGCTCCCCTACAAGTACACTATATATCAGTAACAGCCCCCATGCACCTACCTGCTAAAATCCCCAATGTTAACGCGCACCCTTGATTCACACATACGCATCAAATCAAGCATTGGAGGGGTTTCACTTCTTCAGGATCAGCGACAGAACCCTTGGCCACCTGCTCACATCCACTGAAGCACAGCCTTTATACATACTAGCAACCTTCCTCCGCAAAATCAGCTTGGGGAATCGGCATAGAGTAAGGAAAGCCGCAATGCAAACAAAAACAAAGAAAAACAGGCAAACACTACAAGAGGTCCCGTATCCTGCATTACCCGAATAAATACACTCATGCTAATAACGTTCCACTTGGCCATGTGTTTTGGCTACACCCTTAAGAAATTCCGCAGCAATAGAAGCCGAGTGAACAAAAAACAAAACGCAACACACACCTCGCAGAATGCAATCGCCTGTAAAGCCAAGCCACAGTCGCTCAGGAGTAAAGTTGGCATCATCTGCCTCAAACCGCTCCCCACGCAAATATGCAGCAAAGACATCAAGCCAACACTGAGCATACTCAAGAACCTAAATTGCTGATTGACGCTCTTGGCGACCTTTATGAAGGAACACACTCTCTGTAAAACATCGCAGAACGCCAAATGGACGCCGAACAACACTCATACCACACGCCAGACACTTGCCATAGGCACATGCCTTTCCAAACACAATGCTGGCAGTGCTTCACCCTTACCTGCATCTACGCCCTGCATCCAACGTGGCAGTGCAAACCAGCAGAAACAACATTGCAAGCACTTCAAAGGCACATGCAGTACCATAAGGGACCGGCAAACCACGCCGTAGACACCGACCAGCCCAGTCAACTCGTAGCACTGGTCTCTCACCTAGACAACGCCCCATCTCCAGATACGTACAACATGCAGTGCATTGCCCCGCCTTCTCCCCAGCAGAAATGTCCCAATGTAAATACCCATTGTGGCGCCCCGCCCCAAAATCAACCTGATGCACCAACACATTTTCATACAGCCTAAGCATTGCTGCAACACACCAACGCAGCAGCAACCTGTGTGACAGCACCAGACTGCTCCTACCAACCACCGAAGGCCACGTGAATACTATCCACTGATTCGCCTCCTCCTTTGTCCTCGCAAACAGATGATCAACAAGGAAACGACCCATAACGCTCCTGAGATCCAGACACCACATAGAACCAAGCAAAGGCTTTCCACGCCCCTGAAATAGCCAACCAACGCTGCCCACCATCCTACCCTACTAGCTACTCCGCGGACTCAGCATCAAAGGGGTCCAAAAGACCGACAAAACACGCACTCATGTGCAAACGTATCGCAATACACAAGAACGCATCCTGCCACATGGAAGCCCAATCCATATGCATATCAAACCCAAACGCTCTGCTAACGCAAAATCAAGCGCCGTCATCACAAACCACTCCACGCCAATCTCATGCCAACGATAACTAAACCGCACGCATCAACCAAACCTTAAAACAAACAAATCGCAAGCCCTCAAAACGCAGGACATGATTGCGTCGACCCCCCCCAGCAACCTGCACCAAGCAAGTGCGGGCTCCCCTACAAGTACACTATATATCAGTAACAGCCCCCATGCACCTACCTGCTAAAATCCCCAATGTTAACGCGCACCCTTGATTCACACATACGCATCAAATCAAGCATTGGAGGGGTTTCACTTCTTCAGGATCAGCGACAGAACCCTTGGCCACCTGCTCACATCCACTGAAGCACAGCCTTTATACATACTAGCAACCTTCCTCCGCAAAATCAGCTTGGGGAATCGGCATAGAGTAAGGAAAGCCGCAATGCAAACAAAAACAAAGAAAAACAGGCAAACACTACAAGAGGTCCCGTATCCTGCATTACCCGAATAAATACACTCATGCTAATAACGTTCCACTTGGCCATGTGTTTTGGCTACACCCTTAAGAAATTCCGCAGCAATAGAAGCCGAGTGAACAAAAAACAAAACGCAACACACACCTCGCAGAATGCAATCGCCTGTAAAGCCAAGCCACAGTCGCTCAGGAGTAAAGTTGGCATCATCTGCCTCAAACCGCTCCCCACGCAAATATGCAGCAAAGACATCAAGCCAACACTGAGCATACTCAAGAACCTAAATTGCTGATTGACGCTATTTGCGACCTTTATGAAGGAACACACTCTCTGTAAAACATCGCAGAACGCCAAATGGACGCCGAACAACACTCATACCACACGCCAGACACTTGCCATAGGCACATGCCTTTCCAAACACAATGCTGGCAGTGCTTCACCCTTACCTGCATCTACGCCCTGCATCCAACGTGGCAGTGCAAACCAGCAGAAACAACATTGCAAGCACTTCAAAGGCACATGCAGTACCATAAGGGACCGGCAAACCACGCCGTAGACACCGACCAGCCCAGTCAACTCGTAGCACTGGTCTCTCACCTAGACAACGCCCCATCTCCAGATACGTACAACATGCAGTGCATTGCCCCGCCTTCTCCCCAGCAGAAATGTCCCAATGTAAATACCCATTGTGGCGCCCCGCCCCAAAATCAACCTGATGCACCAACACATTTTCATACAGCCTAAGCATTGCTGCAACACACCAACGCAGCAGCAACCTGTGTGACAGCACCAGACTGCTCCTACCAACCACCGAAGGCCACGTGAATACTATCCACTGATTCGCCTCCTCCTTTGTCCTCGCAAACAGATGATCAACAAGGAAACGACCCATAACGCTCCTGAGATCCAGACACCACATAGAACCAAGCAAAGGCTTTCCACGCCCCTGAAATAGCCAACCAACGCTGCCCACCATCCTACCCTACTAGCTACTCCGCGGACTCAGCATCAAAGGGGTCCAAAAGACCGACAAAACACGCACTCATGTGCAAACGTATCGCAATACACAAGAATACATCCTGCCACATGGAAGCCCAATCCATATGCATATCAAACCCAAACGCTCTGCTAACGCAAAATCAAGCGCCGTCATCACAAACCACTCCACGCCAATCTCATGCCAACGATAACTAAACCGCATGCATCAACCAAACCTTAAAACAAACAAATCGCAGGCCCTCAAAACGCAGGACATGATTGCTTCGACCCCCCCAGCAACCTGCACCAAGCAAGTGCGGGCTCCCCTACAAGTACACTATATATCAGTAACAGCCCCCATGCACCTACCTGCTAAAATCCCCAATGTTAACGCGCACCCTTGATTCACACATACGCATCAAATCAAGCATTGGAGGGGTTTCACTTCTTCAGGATCAGCGACAGAACCCTTGGCCACCTGCTCACATCCACTGAAGCACAGCCTTTATACATACTAGCAACCTTCCTCCGCAAAATCAGCTTGGGGAATCGGCATAGAGTAAGGAAAGCCGCAATGCAAACAAAAACAAAGAAAAACAGGCAAACACTACAAGAGGTCCCGTATCCTGCATTACCCGAATAAATACACTCATGCTAATAACGTTCCACTTGGCCATGTGTTTTGGCTACACCCTTAAGAAATTCCGCAGCAATAGAAGCCGAGTGAACAAAAAACAAAACGCAACACACACCTCGCAGAATGCAATCGCCTGTAAAGCCAAGCCACAGTCGCTCAGGAGTAAAGTTGGCATCATCTGCCTCAAACCGCTCCCCACGCAAATATGCAGCAAAGACATCAAGCCAACACTGAGCATACTCAAGAACCTAAATTGCTGATTGACGCTCTTGGCGACCTTTATGAAGGAACACACTCTCTGTAAAACATCGCAGAACGCCAAATGGACGCCGAACAACACTCATACCACACGCCAGACACTTGCCATAGGCACATGCCTTTCCAAACACAATGCTGGCAGTGCTTCACCCTTACCTGCATCTACGCCCTGCATCCAACGTGGCAGTGCAAACCAGCAGAAACAACATTGCAAGCACTTCAAAGGCACATGCAGTACCATAAGGGACCGGCAAACCACGCCGTAGACACCGACCAGCCCAGTCAACTCGTAGCACTGGTCTCTCACCTAGACAACGCCCCATCTCCAGATACGTACAACATGCAGTGCATTGCCCCGCCTTCTCCCCAGCAGAAATGTCCCAATGTAAATACCCATTGTGGCGCCCCGCCCCAAAATCAACCTGATGCACCAACACATTTTCATACAGCCTAAGCATTGCTGCAACACACCAACGCAGCAGCAACCTGTGTGACAGCACCAGACTGCTCCTACCAACCACCGAAGGCCACGTGAATACTATCCACTGATTCGCCTCCTCCTTTGTCCTCGCAAACAGATGATCAACAAGGAAACGACCCATAACGCTCCTGAGATCCAGACACCACATAGAACCAAGCAAAGGCTTTCCACGCCCCTGAAATAGCCAACCAACGCTGCCCACCATCCTACCCTACTAGCTACTCCGCGGACTCAGCATCAAAGGGGTCCAAAAGACCGACAAAACACGCACTCATGTGCAAACGTATCGCAATACACAAGAACGCATCCTGCCACATGGAAGCCCAATCCATATGCATATCAAACCCAAACGCTCTGCTAACGCAAAATCAAGCGCCGTCATCACAAACCACTCCACGCCAATCTCATGCCAACGATAACTAAACCGCACGCATCAACCAAACCTTAAAACAAACAAATCGCAAGCCCTCAAAACGCAGGACATGATTGCGTCGACCCCCCCCAGCAACCTGCACCAAGCAAGTGCGGGCTCCCCTACAAGTACACTATATATCAGTAACAGCCCCCATGCACCTACCTGCTAAAATCCCCAATGTTAACGCGCACCCTTGATTCACACATACGCATCAAATCAAGCATTGGAGGGGTTTCACTTCTTCAGGATCAGCGACAGAACCCTTGGCCACCTGCTCACATCCACTGAAGCACAGCCTTTATACATACTAGCAACCTTCCTCCGCAAAATCAGCTTGGGGAATCGGCATAGAGTAAGGAAAGCCGCAATGCAAACAAAAACAAAGAAAAACAGGCAAACACTACAAGAGGTCCCGTATCCTGCATTACCCGAATAAATACACTCATGCTAATAACGTTCCACTTGGCCATGTGTTTTGGCTACACCCTTAAGAAATTCCGCAGCAATAGAAGCCGAGTGAACAAAAAACAAAACGCAACACACACCTCGCAGAATGCAATCGCCTGTAAAGCCAAGCCACAGTCGCTCAGGAGTAAAGTTGGCATCATCTGCCTCAAACCGCTCCCCACGCAAATATGCAGCAAAGACATCAAGCCAACACTGAGCATACTCAAGAACCTAAATTGCTGATTGACGCTATTTGCGACCTTTATGAAGGAACACACTCTCTGTAAAACATCGCAGAACGCCAAATGGACGCCGAACAACACTCATACCACACGCCAGACACTTGCCATAGGCACATGCCTTTCCAAACACAATGCTGGCAGTGCTTCACCCTTACCTGCATCTACGCCCTGCATCCAACGTGGCAGTGCAAACCAGCAGAAACAACATTGCAAGCACTTCAAAGGCACATGCAGTACCATAAGGGACCGGCAAACCACGCCGTAGACACCGACCAGCCCAGTCAACTCGTAGCACTGGTCTCTCACCTAGACAACGCCCCATCTCCAGATACGTACAACATGCAGTGCATTGCCCCGCCTTCTCCCCAGCAGAAATGTCCCAATGTAAATACCCATTGTGGCGCCCCGCCCCAAAATCAACCTGATGCACCAACACATTTTCATACAGCCTAAGCATTGCTGCAACACACCAACGCAGCAGCAACCTGTGTGACAGCACCAGACTGCTCCTACCAACCACCGAAGGCCACGTGAATACTATCCACTGATTCGCCTCCTCCTTTGTCCTCGCAAACAGATGATCAACAAGGAAACGACCCATAACGCTCCTGAGATCCAGACACCACACAGAACCAAGCAAAGGCTTTCCACGCCCCTGAAATAGCCAACCAACGCTGCCCACCATCCTACCCTACTAGCTACTCCGCGGACTCAGCATCAAAGGGGTCCAAAAGACCGACAAAACACGCACTCATGTGCAAACGTATCGCAATACACAAGAATACATCCTGCCACATGGAAGCCCAATCCATATGCATATCAAACCCAAACGCTCTGCTAACGCAAAATCAAGCGCCGTCATCACAAACCACTCCACGCCAATCTCATGCCAACGATAACTAAACCGCATGCATCAACCAAACCTTAAAACAAACAAATCGCAGGCCCTCAAAACGCAGGACATGATTGCTTCGACCCCCCCAGCAACCTGCACCAAGCAAGTGCGGGCTCCCCTACAAGTACACTATATATCAGTAACAGCCCCCATGCACCTACCTGCTAAAATCCCCAATGTTAACGCGCACCCTTGATTCACACATACGCATCAAATCAAGCATTGGAGGGGTTTCACTTCTTCAGGATCAGCGACAGAACCCTTGGCCACCTGCTCACATCCACTGAAGCACAGCCTTTATACATACTAGCAACCTTCCTCCGCAAAATCAGCTTGGGGAATCGGCATAGAGTAAGGAAAGCCGCAATGCAAACAAAAACAAAGAAAAACAGGCAAACACTACAAGAGGTCCCGTATCCTGCATTACCCGAATAAATACACTCATGCTAATAACGTTCCACTTGGCCATGTGTTTTGGCTACACCCTTAAGAAATTCCGCAGCAATAGAAGCCGAGTGAACAAAAAACAAAACGCAACACACACCTCGTAGAATGCAATCGCCTGTAAAGCCAAGCCACAGTCGCTCAGGAGTAAAGTTGGCATCATCTGCCTCAAACCGCTCCCCACGCAAATATGCAGCAAAGACATCAAGCCAACACTGAACATACTCAAGAACCTAAATTGCTGATTGACGCTCTTGGCGACCCTTATGAAAGAACACACGCTCTGTAAAACATCGCAGAACGCCAAATGGACGCCGAACAACACTCATGCCACACGCCAGACACTTGCCATAGGCACATGCCTTTCCAAACACAATGCTGGCAGTGCTTCACCCTTACCTGCATCTACGCCCTGCATCCAACGTGGCAGTGCAAACCAGCAGAAACAACATTGCAAGCACTTCAAAGGCACATGCAGTACCATAAGGGACCGGCAAACCACGCCGTAGACACCGACCAGCCCAGTCAACTCGTAGCACTGGTCTCTCACCTAGACAACGCCCCATCTCCAGATACGTACAACATGCAGTGCATTGCCCCGCCTTCTCCCCAGCAGAAATGTCCCAATGTAAATACCCATTGTGGCGCCCCGCCCCAAAATCAACCTGATGCACCAACACATTTTCATACAGCCTAAGCATTGCTGCAACACACCAACGCAGCAGCAACCTGTGTGACAGCACCAGACTGCTCCTACCAACCACCGAAGGCCACGTGAATACTATCCACTGATTCGCCTCCTCCTTTGTCCTCGCAAACAGATGATCAACAAGGAAACGACCCATAACGCTCCTGAGATCCAGACACCACACAGAACCAAGCAAAGGCTTTCCACGCCCCTGAAATAGCCAACCAACGCTGCCCACCATCCTACCCTACTAGCTACTCCGCGGACTCAGCATCAAAGGGGTCCAAAAGACCGACAAAACACGCACTCATGTGCAAACGTATCGCAATACACAAGAACGCATCCTGCCACATGGAAGCCCAATCCATATGCATATCAAACCCAAACGCTCTGCTAACGCAAAATCAAGCGCCGTCATCACAAACCACTCCACGCCAATCTCATGCCAACGATAACTAAACCGCACGCATCAACCAAACCTTAAAACAAACAAATCGCAAGCCCTCAAAACGCAGGACATGATTGCGTCGACCCCCCCAGCAACCTGCACCAAGCAAGTGCGGGCTCCCCTACAAGTACACTATATATCAGTAACAGCCCCCATGCACCTACCTGCTAAAATCCCCAATGTTAACGCGCACCCTTGATTCACACATACGCATCAAATCAAGCATTGGAGGGGTTTCACTTCTTCAGGATCAGCGACAGAACCCTTGGCCACCTGCTCACATCCACTGAAGCACAGCCTTTATACATACTAGCAACCTTCCTCCGCAAAATCAGCTTGGGGAATCGGCATAGAGTAAGGAAAGCCGCAATGCAAACAAAAACAAAGAAAAACAGGCAAACACTACAAGAGGTCCCGTATCCTGCATTACCCGAATAAATACACTCATGCTAATAACGTTCCACTTGGCCATGTGTTTTGGCTACACCCTTAAGAAATTCCGCAGCAATAGAAGCCGAGTGAACAAAAAACAAAACGCAACACACACCTCGCAGAATGCAATCGCCTGTAAAGCCAAGCCACAGTCGCTCAGGAGTAAAGTTGGCATCATCTGCCTCAAACCGCTCCCCACGCAAATATGCAGCAAAGACATCAAGCCAACACTGAACATACTCAAGAACCTAAATTGCTGATTGACGCTCTTGGCGACCCTTATGAAAGAACACACGCTCTGTAAAACATCGCAGAACGCCAAATGGACGCCGAACAACACTCATGCCACACGCCAGACACTTGCCATAGGCACATGCCTTTCCAAACACAATGCTGGCAGTGCTTCACCCTTACCTGCATCTACGCCCTGCATCCAACGTGGCAGTGCAAACCACCAGAAACAACATTGCAAGCACTTCAAAGGCACATGCAGTACCATAAGGGACCGGCAAACCACGCCGTAGACACCGACCAGCCCAGTCAACTCGTAGCACTGGTCTCTCACCTAGACAACGCCCCATCTCCAGATACGTACAACATGCAGTGCATTGCCCCGCCTTCTCCCCAGCAGAAATGTCCCAATGTAAATACCCATTGTGGCGCCCCGCCCCAAAATCAACCTGATGCACCAACACATTTTCATACAGCCTAAGCATTGCTGCAACACACCAACGCAGCAGCAACCTGTGTGACAGCACCAGACTGCTCCTACCAACCACCGAAGGCCACGTGAATACTATCCACTGATTCGCCTCCTCCTTTGTCCTCGCAAACAGATGATCAACAAGGAAACGACCCATAACGCTCCTGAGATCCAGACACCACACAGAACCAAGCAAAGGCTTTCCACGCCCCTGAAATAGCCAACCAACGCTGCCCACCATCCTACCCTACTAGCTACTCCGCGGACTCAGCATCAAAGGGGTCCAAAAGACCGACAAAACACGCACTCATGTGCAAACGTATCGCAATACACAAGAATGCATCCTGCCACATGGAAGCCCAATCCATATGCATATCAAACCCAAACGCTCTGCTAACGCAAAATCAAGCGCCGTCATCACAAACCACTCCACGCCAATCTCATGCCAACGATAACTAAACCGCACGCATCAACCAAACCTTAAAACAAACAAATCGCAAGCCCTCAAAACGCAGGACATGATTGCGTCGACCCCCCCAGCAACCTGCACCAAGCAAGTGCGGGCTCCCCTACAAGTACACTATATATCAGTAACAGCCCCCATGCACCTACCTGCTAAAATCCCCAATGTTAACGCGCACCCTTGATTCACACATACGCATCAAATCAAGCATTGGAGGGGTTTCACTTCTTCAGGATCAGCGACAGAACCCTTGGCCACCTGCTCACATCCACTGAAGCACAGCCTTTATACATACTAGCAACCTTCCTCCGCAAAATCAGCTTGGGGAATCGGCATAGAGTAAGGAAAGCCGCAATGCAAACAAAAACAAAGAAAAACAGGCAAACACTACAAGAGGTCCCGTATCCTGCATTACCCGAATAAATACACTCATGCTAATAACGTTCCACTTGGCCATGTGTTTTGGCTACACCCTTAAGAAATTCCGCAGCAATAGAAGCCGAGTGAACAAAAAACAAAACGCAACACACACCTCGCAGAATGCAATCGCCTGTAAAGCCAAGCCACAGTCGCTCAGGAGTAAAGTTGGCATCATCTGCCTCAAACCGCTCCCCACGCAAATATGCAGCAAAGACATCAAGCCAACACTGAGCATACTCAAGAACCTAAATTGCTGATTGACGCTCTTGGCGACCCTTATGAAAGAACACACGCTCTGTAAAACATCGCAGAGCGCCAAATGGACGCCGAACAACACTCATGCCACACGCCAGACACTTGCCATAGGCACATGCCTTTCCAAACACAATGCTGGCAGTGCTTCACCCTTACCTGCATCTACGCCCTGCATCCAACGTGGCAGTGCAAACCACCAGAAACAACATTGCAAGCACTTCAAAGGCACATGCAGTACCATAAGGGACCGGCAAACCACGCCGTAGACACCGACCAGCCCAGTCAACTCGTAGCACTGGTCTCTCACCTAGACAACGCCCCATCTCCAGATACGTACAACATGCAGTGCATTGCCCCGCCTTCTCCCCAGCAGAAATGTCCCAATGTAAATACCCATTGTGGCGCCCCGCCCCAAAATCAACCTGATGCACCAACACATTTTCATACAGCCTAAGCATTGCTGCAACACACCAACGCAGCAGCAACCTGTGTGACAGCACCAGACTGCTCCTACCAACCACCGAAGGCCACGTGAATACTATCCACTGATTCGCCTCCTCCTTTGTCCTCGCAAACAGATGATCAACAAGGAAACGACCCATAACGCTCCTGAGATCCAGACACCACACAGAACCAAGCAAAGGCTTTCCACGCCCCTGAAATAGCCAACCAACGCTGCCCACCATCCTACCCTACTAGCTACTCCGCGGACTCAGCATCAAAGGGGTCCAAAAGACCGACAAAACACGCACTCATGTGCAAACGTATCGCAATACACAAGAATGCATCCTGCCACATGGAAGCCCAATCCATATGCATATCAAACCCAAACGCTCTGCTAACGCAAAATCAAGCGCCGTCATCACAAACCACTCCACGCCAATCTCATGCCAACGATAACTAAACCGCATGCATCAACCAAACCTTAAAACAAACAAATCGCAGGCCCTCAAAACGCAGGACATGATTGCGTCGACCCCCCCAGCAACCTGCACCAAGCAAGTGCGGGCTCCCCTACAAGTACACTATATATCAGTAACAGCCCCCATGCACCTACCTGCTAAAATCCCCAATGTTAACGCGCACCCTTGATTCACACATACGCATCAAATCAAGCATTGGAGGGGTTTCACTTCTTCAGGATCAGCGACAGAACCCTTGGCCACCTGCTCACATCCACTGAAGCACAGCCTTTATACACACTAGCAACCTTCCTCCGCAAAATCAGCTTGGGGAATCGGCATAGAGTAAGGAAAGCCGCAATGCAAACAAAAACAAAGAAAAACAGGCAAACACTACAAGAGGTCCCGTATCCTGCATTACCCGAATAAATACACTCATGCTAATAACGTTCCACTTGGCCATGTGTTTTGGCTACACCCTTAAGAAATTCCGCAGCAATAGAAGCCGAGTGAACAAAAAACAAAACGCAACACACACCTCGCAGAATGCAATCGCCTGTAAAGCCAAGCCACAGTCGCTCAGGAGTAAAGTTGGCATCATCTGCCTCAAACCGCTCCCCACGCAAATATGCAGCAAAGACATCAAGCCAACACTGAACATACTCAAGAACCTAAATTGCTGATTGACGCTCTTGGCGACCCTTATGAAAGAACACACGCTCTGTAAAACATCGCAGAACGCCAAATGGACGCCAAACAACACTCATGCCACACGCCACACACTTGCCGCAGACACAAAATGGTTCCAGAGGCCCAACAACACACAGCCATGTGCACGCCCATCCCAATATGTACGAATGCATTCCTTGGCATGAACCACCAATACTCGTGCATAACAGGGCAAAACCCTGCTTAAACGCCAAAGCGAGGTCAGTCATCCCAAGCTTCTCGCCGCTCATCTCAAGGGATCGATAACTAAAACAGGCACCTAGGCGCCAGTGTCAAACTAAGCTGCAGGCTCACGAAAAGCAAAATGAACAGGTCGATCGACCCACCAGCCTGTAACGAAGTTGATGGGCTGCCCTGTAAGTATATAGAAACCCGCATGCGCCTACTTCCTGAAATTCCCAGTTTTGGCACGCACCCACGTCTCCGCCGTGCACGATAAATCCGGCATTGGAGACCTTGGCTGCTTCATGACAAACAAGAACACTGCCGGCCGCCTGTTCGCAATCGCCCACGCAGACTCTACACAGTAGCAGCATTCACAGTGCTTTGCCTTGTGAATGCAAAATTGCTGCGCCCGCCCAATCAGCAAGACCGCAAATACGACAAGGGTCCCGCTAGCCCCGTTAGCAAGCGGCCAATCCTGTCCTTGCACCTGTACGTCATGAGAAATGCACGCATGCGAAGATCATGCTCGGTCACTTACGTGCTGCAGACACCGAAGGACCTTCGAAACCATCATGAATTAACTGTGTGAAACCGACGAGTAGCAACAACAATGGGCAAAACGTTTTGCAGTGCCACGTGACAATGACACAAGAGTACTGGGCATCATCTGAAACAAGCCCGCGCTCGCACAAATACGCAATATAAGAATTCATGGTGAAGACGTAATCATGAACCTGAAATGCTGCATGCTGCTCCGGCCCACCAGTCCCAGGGTGCGCCCCTTCTGAAAAACCCCGCAAAATGCCAACAAAGCAACGAGGCACTCATTCCAAAGGTCGGTATTTTTCATAGACGCCTGCAGACGTCTGCCTTTCCAAAGTTAATATACGCAATGCCTTACCCTTGCCCTCACAACGTGGCCTACATGGCAGCGCAATGTAGGCAAAACGGAACCAGAGGTGCGTGCAAGTACATATAGTGCCACAAACACGTGGCGGACGGAGCTGTAAACAGAGGCCAGACCAATCGACTTTATGGTATTGACGTGCTGGTTGGGCACGGAATGGGCATCAGCTGCGTACACCGCAGAATAATTGTGCCTGCTTTCATGTACATCCCATCACTAATCGGTTTATCAGGTGGACGTCTACGTGTCCGGCCCTTGGGGGGCTCACCAGCTTATCATATGCCCAATTGTCATATACGAAGTGTGTCAACGTACTAACAATCTAGGAGTTCTTCCGTGAGTGCTCCGTACGCCAGGATACGGGATCGACGCGCTGACACACCAAATTTGGCATTCCCCGGAAGCCACGGCCCCAATCCTTTACAGGTTGCTGCGGAAGTAAGTTTGTCAGCTGCGCAGTGCACGATTCCTCAAACCAACAACTACTACACTTGAAGGGAAGTTCGTGATGATGAGATAACACAACATATTGCACAGGACGTACTGCCTTTCACACAACGAGCGAGTGGCACAAGTGCGTGGGTCCCAAACAATCTTATGGCAAGCTTTGTTAGTTTGTCTATGCGTAAGGGGGATTCAATTCAGTTCAAGCCAGGGGGTCCGATTCCATGGCCATCCGCTAATGCATAAATTCAAGAGAGACAGCCCATTAGGAAGTAAAAACGAAACAGAATGTGCAAAATGGATCTGGGATATACAAATGACAAATTCGTGGAACCTTAACTGTACTCCTGTAGCTTGGTGGAACTGCTTGCCTCTAAGCGGCTCATGGAACTTTCGTGATATGGCTCGAGACACACCTCCTGCTCAGGACCCAAGAGAAGCACCTTGAACTATACAAACTGGCACGGTGCATGACAAGTCTTGTTCCAATACTCTCCTAATCATAATACATTCGACTCACTGTCTGTAGCTCGATGCAACCTGCGGCATTTCTTGATCACTTTCTCCGCCACGCCTTTACTTAAAGAGTGACCAAAGGAGTTCCGCCAGCATTGCAAACGTCATGGACTACTAGCCTGCTGTACTGCAACGAAACAAGCTGCGACAGCAAGGGGCTGCCATTCCAGAACACTCCACCGACAAAGCCTCATACATGCATATGCAGCTCAAGTCCAGGAGCCATGAGCCTCAAAAAAGCCGCTTTCTTGCTCATGCTTGTTGAGCGCACCAGCTTTACGGAGAGCAGAAGATGCCACTTGATAGTCCTTTCGCCGTGCGCCGGGCACATGAATAGAAATCAGCCTATAGAACAACGTGGCCATCCAAACGTCTGCAATGACCTCTCAGAGATGCAGATTTGGTGCTGACGAAGCATGCATCAAACCGTTGAACTGGCATACACTCATAAAAAGCTTAAAAAAAAGAGTCGGCTCATCCGAGCCGACTCTTTTTAAGCAAGCATTAAGGCAGCAATCGCCCTTTCGGATGGTTTGTACGGCAATAAAACACCATTCCCTGAAATGCAGGCGCTTGTTTCCTCCAACGCACTTGCTAGAGTGGGATTTAACGGTGTTAGGGGCCTTAAGTACAAATGCATCAATATGGGGCCTTCCCCCGTGGAAGCGCTCATGCCTCGCGTTCAGCAATCTGCTGTGCTGCAAATGGTACTTTGCGTCCATGCATGATAGTGACACACTTGCTGTAGAAGCAGAGTGCTCTCTTTATATGACGCACGCATAAATGGAATTTAATTTTAAGTGCTTCTAGCTTGCTGGAAATACTTAGGGTTCCTGTGTGCCTGGCAGGATACCTCGGGATAAACCCTGTGGTTGGAATAACCAGCACAGCATGTCCAGGTGCTGCTGTCACAATGAAGCACATTTAACATAAATCATAAATATGCGTTACACAGAAGACGAATTGGCGGGGATTTGATGCATCGTGCCTGGCGACCTCTCACGCGCTGCCGAATATCCAGTATACAATGCTGAACAACGCCATCTCCAGAGCAGATCCGACACATTTTTTCCATTCGCTGCACTAGGAAGCTTCGTTATAGCCGGCATGAAGTTGAGGCTAGCAGATTACACAGCTGTAAAGGAGGATTAAAGCATCGGCGCATATGACTGGATTCCACACGCAAGAAGCTGCGGCCCTGTGCTATCATGAACGAATTCGGCTCAACAATATGTTTCAACTCCTGTAAATAATTCTGCAGCGGCCACCTGGGCCCAACTCTACTATCGTGTGTGCTTGCATTCCCAAAATCAGCCCTGAAAAGAGTTTGCATAATGTGCAGGGCACTGAGTGCCGTCATCAAGCGGCACACACATGAACTCCTTCACTTTCAACAGTAGTGCCCGTCACCTGAAGCCTAGATGAACAGCAGTAAGCCAACGCCGGACTAGGCTTCTGCGCAGCTACGAAGCAAACAAAGTAGTCTACGCAGGCGTCTGCTAGACACTGCTTTGAATGCACCTTGGAGACACCCGCAGAATGGGTGAACCACTTTTTTCGGGGGGCCTCGTTCGCCGAAGGCATATTAGCTGTATCACCAGGTGCGACTGTGCCACCACAGCCAGACGCAGTGCTGCCAGAGCCGCTACATATGCAGGCATTTGCACCGGCGACGCTCTCAGTAGAGATTCCTTGATGCTCCGTTTCGCAAACGCAAGGCTGAATAGGAGGTTGATCACATTTCACAGCTTAGGCACCCTGTCTACCGAGGACAGTCAAAACAGATCAGCAAACTACGAGTGCCATGCAGCAGCACCGCCGCATCAAAAGAGACGGCAGAGGCAGTTGTCGGGACCACAAAACTGTAGTAACAAGTTGGTAATACAAGCCTTGAAAATATACCCACTCGCGCTAGGGTGCTTCGCACACCCCGCAGCATAGAAAAGCCAACGCCTTTAAAGTGCTGCCCAACGTAAGAAGCCTGTTTCCTTCGCCACGCAGAAATGCGCCCCTTCACGACGAAACGGAAGCCATCCGTATCTCGGTACAGCTAATGAAACGGTGCATACAAAAGCTGAAACAAATGAAACGCCGTCACTGCGCACAGGGAAGTACCTAAAACTGGGCAGCAACGGTAGTGAAAATAACGACGAATCTACGAGGCGCTATCCTCAAGCGCAGGAACTTCCCAAAGTCAGTAGCTTGGCCAGAAGGCGAAATAAAGCCAGGAATATTGGATCAGGCAGCCTTAGATGCATGATTGCACGATGCACGAAAGGCCCCGCCCCAACTGTTCACGCCGATTACTCAGGAAACTCTACAAAGTAGGAAACTGCTCATGCTTGAGGACGGAGAACACCCTATCTGATTTGCTAGCAACCTTTGCGTGCTTCTTGTCGTCACGAAGGATGTCTCAAGAGCGAGAGCGAGCGAGAGAGAGACAGAGACAGCGAGCGAGCCGCAGCGAGAGAGAGACTGAGAGCGATATATATATATATATATATATATATATATATATATATATATATATATATATATATAGATAGATAGATAGATAGATAGGCTGAGGGGAAGGGAGAGAGAGAAAGAGAGAGAGAGAGACTGGTTTATGGAGAAGTCTCTACAATAAACGCCTTCGTGCGATTACGCAAACATTATCCAATAGCCCAACAGAAAGGGTAGAGGCGTATTACGCTAGCTCGCACTTTCTGCGTAGCAGGGGAAGCAACCCAAGATACCTGTACTGAGAGTTGCCGTCAAAAACAGTGATACAGGAGCGAGCATGCAGATGCCTGCTGCCGTTGCGCTACCACCATTCTCAAAAGGCATTGCTTCGCATGTACTCTTGTACGAGCCACAAAATACCATGCCCTAAGACTCGCATAGTGGTAAACGCACCCTTGCGTAGGCGGAGCCAACAACCCAGCATTTGTTCCCATACAGATAAGGCAGACAACCTTCCTTATCAACCGCTTTATGCGAACCCTAAAGTAGCACTGCGAGCGGCTTGAGAGCAGTCACACAAATACGTATACATGAGAACGTAGACTACCCCCAACCGCATGACAGACGCAGCCGTCGAAAACGGCCATGCCAGAAGGCTCTTGGCAGTGCTCTGCTCTGTCGGCAGCGAAAGGCCCCTAGATGCATACAGCATGCAATATTTGATCTTGTTTGCACTCAAGCGTGCATACCCCAGCGCTATGTTGCCACCAAAGCAGCCATATAAGCCAATGCTTGCTCATCCATCAGAAACCGCTGATCGACGTAGCAGGAAACTTGTTGACAGCAGCCGCCCACTCCCCTTAATCACAGGCGACCTAGGCGCTGCAAATGGCTCACGGAACCTCGTCCTGTATTGCCTTTGTAGGCGAATGTACAGCGATGATGATGATCTCTGGATCACGGGGGCTATAAACCATGTATGACGATTTGTAGGCAGGCGCAGCAGCTCACAGAGACAGCCAACAGCTGGCTAACAGCTCCTACTTGCAACCGCCAACCACTGCAAGCTAAAGGGATAGCCATGAGTGCGAACGATCCGTTGGGTCTCATGCCATATGGTATATGCATGCGCTTGTCATGCAACAAGGCAGCCCATCAGAACTTCAGGATACCACAGGCCAAATGCCATGAATGAGAGGCAGTCCAGCTTACTCAACCAGCACGACAACGCCTTCACGTATCTGATGCTGCTAGTGTATGTACTGAATAGCACAAAACCGATAAATGCATCAAGTACAAGGCACCTGTAGGTGAATGCCGGCGAACAGGTATATACCCAAAAACAGAGAAGTCGAAATCAGCAGCAAAGTGGAGTGGCATGGGCCGCTCTTTCATTCACTTTCGGCACACCGAAGAGGCATCGCACGAATCGACACCAAGAATGGGACACACGGAAGTAGCCACCCAGGCAACACACCTTCTGCGAGATGTCACGCAGCAAAGCAAGGAAAGAATTTGGTCTTAGCTACTTTCAGCATCTTTATGCCAAGACATTCGCGAATGTATTCATGTGGATGTTTAATATGCGCGGCATTCTGAGTTGTACTGCAGATTTAGGAACCCTTTTAAACCAGGTACACACCTTCTGGAGGCAACAAGAAATCAATGACGCCCATGGATGCTCACGCGAGACGCTGAAAATCCCGTGGACCATTGGCATATATTGCTTGGCGAGCGCACGCTCCTGTGTAGCTCACATATGCTGCGTAAAGCAACAAGAACGGCTGCAACGAAAGCTAGCACGGTAGTGAATATGGCGGTGGGCGCCACTATACTTGTACTGCCTTGCTCAGCAGGAATGAACCCCCCGCACTTCCTGGCCACCGTCCAGCGCACCGAAGGACAGCAATGCTAGTGCGCGGCGCTTGACGACTTGGACAAGGATAAACTTGGATTCAAAACAGTTGCAACAGCTCGCCGCTGTGACAGAGCAGTAAATATGGCACAATCTACACCCAGCATCTGCCTACACTGAGGAGTTCTTGCAGTTAGTGCACGTACGCATACGCATTATCTGCAACGCTAACGTTGCATCAGGCAACATCGCGCGCTCCCTACAAACCAACGTGCACGCTCTACAAAATTTTAGGGCGTTCCAAGGGCAAATTCCTTTCACTGAGAATAGAACAAATCTTTAATGGCGCATTGTGTGCAACGGCAACGGCAATAGCATTCGCCAACTCATTGCCATCTAATGGGTGGTGCGGCCCCCAATACAAATGCACGACAAAATTGGCCTAGAGAGCCATCTGACGTGCTCACGTCACTCCAAATCAAGTGTGGGTATTTTACTTGGCCAATCAGACACAGGAGCTCGCCTGCTGTTTCTTGCTGCCGCTTCTTCATACAATCCTAAATCATCGAAGGCGTCAATACGACCAACTGCGCATATCTCAGCCCGGTGGCCGACAGTCTCAAAGGATATCCCAGCTACGCGGAATGCGCCAAAGGCAGCTGGACACTACTTTTATCCCAGCCCACCAAACTTCAACCGGCATATGTGCGTTCTACACTGGCCGCATCCGGGACTCCTTGCAGTAAGTAAAAGCTGGGCCTGTCGAAACGGAGGCTCATTCCAAATGCTGTACAAAGGGTTCTCATCGACCGCCCCACCCACCGTCTGCACAGATTAACAGACTAGTGTATAGCACCGCCGTTGTCTTCTCACCATGTCAAAGAAACGGCATCCCTAACCAGCAGGGATCTTTAATGGCTACGTGCGCCTCGCATTCCCATGTTTCGTGGCAGGCTGGCGGGGCAGCACCTAGCCCAATCAGTCTTGCCTATGTGCGCCTCCCATTTCCATGGTTCGTGGCAGGCTTGGCACCTAGCCCAATCACTCCTGCCTCACTTTTCTATGCCTTTACGTCTTCAATCTATGCATTCAGCGTGCATTGGCCACCGCTGTTGTTGCAGAGGTACTGAAGGAACGTCCTTGTAGTAGCTCATGCTTCTCATAATTGGTTGGATGCCCGGTGGACGCAATGTCCCAATGCCTGTTGAAGTTATCGCTTAACAAGCTGCCCATATTTTCGTCTGGCGCATGAATCAGGATGCCGGCACACCTCCATATCGACACAAAGTACAGCAAGCTGAAGGCAACCCTCAAGTAGTCTTTAATGGAAGTGCCTGAAAACCGTTGCTCACTTCCTTCTGTGAATGGCTTTGTGCACATACCGAATACTTTGTAAACGTAGCAGCGAGCTTATATTTCAGCATATACAATACGTGACCCTTTTAGAAAAGCACGCCGTTTTATTGCTTGCCCCAGCGGAAGTTCCTAAGCCAGTGCCAACGAGATACCTTGCCCAATGCTTTCTCTTCTCGGGGCATTTGCACCCTTAATTCGCGCCTGCATGTTCGCATGCCCGACTAAGGTGAATCGTTGTTATCACTCATTATAGCAGCATATTGGATAATTATTTCGACTTTGGGCTACCATGCTACTGGGAAACTAGCCGGTTTGCCCTCAATCTTGGCGTCGATGCTGGTTCTGTATATACCCTGAGGACAGACTAGGCCCTACAAAGGATGCATCATGAGGGAGCCATGCGCAAATAAGAAGTGTGCTGTAAGCATACAAGAAATAAACCTTTTGCTGGGTTACTGTGCATCAGGCAAGCAGGTTTCATGCACGGCCAACAGTCTCGAAGCCTTGCTCTATTTTTGGTGCGCCGCCAGCTGCGTTTATTCACTGTCATATGCGGCTCACCAACTGTTTGTGCCTCCACCCGTTCCTAACCTACCTGTATCCCTAAACCCCCGCTGGCACGGGAACTGTTTCCTCCTGGATAGGGGCTTTTGTGGTGGAGCACTGCCACATTTGCTTCTGATGCGCTGATCCTCGTTCGCACGTTACCAGGAGCACCCCGAGTCTGTCGTGTAAAACATGCACTCTAAAGCATACACTACGCTGCATCTTGCAAGGATGCCCAAGGCCAGATCCCAACGGAGCATGTGCGTTACGATGAAGCCTATTCAAAGGAAGTAATGCCTCCGTTGAGCTGGTTGAGCTGCAGCAACTACGGCGATGCAGAAAGGGTCCACAAAGGTTGCCGGGGATGTCGGAAACATGCGCAGCATGATTTAGCAAACTCACAGTCTGGCAAATACGTAGAAAAGGGATAGAAAACTGCAGAAGCATATTTATGCCATCAACAATGCACCACGCCTGACAACCCTGCCGGATTAAACCTGCCGGATTAGCTTTGCTTATCAAATTAACCGTATGAGCATCTGCAGAGGCTGTAAGCCGGACCAACTACAGGATATTCAACTACGCTCACCACGGGAGATCGAGTTTCGTTAAGCAGTCAATCAAAGCGTTGGCTTGTACATGGCAGGGAAAGGATAGAGCTCAAGGTAAGCAGCAAATTTCGCTAGGCAATCGATGGCTGAGGTGTCCTACGCAAATAATACTCTGCAATAATAGGAATTGAGTCTCGGCTGCTACGGAGACTCAGGCTCTCAACACCTAATGCTCATTAATACCCACTGTCTTTTAAGTTAAACCGCTTCACGTTTACACGACCCAATAAAAGGTCTGTTTCTTCAGCAAGAAAGTAAAAAGTCGCGCGGGTGTGTATTGAGCTTAGGGCGAATATTTCAGCAAGGTATGCTGACTCCACTGCGCATATGCTATCCGAGAACATGGTCCGCCAATATACCCAAAGGCGCTAGAGAACACAGCTTCTTGCCAATTCGTAGAGCGGGCATGTGTATGCCTTTGGCTGTGACTGGCCACTAAGGGCAGCCATTACTATCTATGTTTGCCCGCTTCAAAACGTAACTGCCGGACCCGCGTTTGTGTAAGTACATTGTAGAAATTTATGGCTTGCCCCCATTTGTTGCCGGCGACAGCCGCACACCTCAAACGATTTAGTGAGTCGTTAATTCAAAGCTTACGATCGTTGCACACAATGTTTGCATTCCTATAAATAAGGAAAACGTGCCCTAGTAGCTATATGATGATGATACGGCTTATGATTCCAGTGCTGGGTGCCCCTCTGCAGCACAGCTTAAGGCCACCAGCCTGTTGGCAGCTTTCAGGATCTGCTTGTGGCCTTTTCTGCGTGCGGCTCACTCTCTAACCGCGCATTAAGCGTAAAGCCTTTTGCTGTATTCGCATCCATACCAAAGAGCCCCATATCTATTCTGAACTCCAAAAAGCACTCACTAGAAAGGATTGTAAAGCAAGATTCCTAATGCCCTGGTACGCCAAAACACTACTCCAGCACATTGTCGGATGCACTGCTATACAGCTTGCACTGCTTCAAACGCAGGCCGTTCCCTAGTGTAGCTTGGTTTGCCTTGTATTATCCTCAGCCACAAGTGAATACATGTTTGAGCTGCTAAGATAACATACTGGAAGGGGACGTTTTGACCCCCGTGGTGGTCTTATTGCACCAACGGGAAATATTTCGATTGTGAATTGTTCCACGACAAATATCTCCTTAATGAAAAATACGATATGTGATCCATGCAACGCACAACCTGTTGTAAGCATCAAAATAGCAGGCACGCACAACGCTCTCATGAATTCTATTGTTTGTACGAGGACTCAGCTTCAGCTAGCGCTGCCTTAGTAGGGGTGTTGACCTGCTTGCACGCATGAAACGCCTGCCAGCGAGATAAGCTTACTTTTACCCCTTGGTACTCGTGCTACAACCGTTAAACGCACAAACTGCGAGATTGCCGGTAAAAAAAAAACCAGGCAGCCCTTATGAAATACAAACAGCTTTTGCTAGCTACAGCATGGTAAGGAATGAGCCACTCACTTAGGGTGCTTACATATGTGCGCAGTCGAAGTTTCAAAAGCGTATTTTAAGTGAACGCACATCCTTGCGATCAGAAATTGAACAGGAGCAACAATATCTGTTCGCGCATATCATGCCAACGTACGACATGACTGCGAGCATCACTGGCCGTCCACGTGCTGGCCTTGACAGATGGCAGAAACATCCCCTAATGCGGAACATGCCATAACGATCTTGTTGCCTTTACAAGTGAGAATAGTCATTTATACCACACGCGAATACTGCCATTGCATATGTTCTTTTGTGTCATTTTTGCTTCATGGAGCTCACATGCTGTACATTATGAGCGCTATTTGTGATCATGGTATACCTTCATACTGGGTAGTTCCAAGGCAACACGCTCTTCCACTGCAGGCGCTGTACCGCAGTTGTATTAGCCCGCTGATACGCGTAACGTGGTGTCTTCCAGAGTCACACATCCATAAACTCCCAGATGCAGCGACTTGCCAGAGTCACATCGCGTACTCACAAGATGCTCATTGACAAGGTATGCCTCTTGGGAAACCCTTTAGGGAAGCTAGAGCCCCTCGCCTTGCGCATCACCATTTTTCTGGCACGGCCCTGAAATTAGTGGTGCGGCCTCACCTGTGACGCCTGACAGATGATACGGTTAGTGTCCTCCTGACAGCTGTAACTATACCATTCGCTGAGCGCATTATGTAATTCCGGGAACGGACTTGCTTGTGCAAAGGAATGTTCCCATAGGTAATTGTGGATGGTCAGCGGTCGCCATCACTTCCAACGAAGACCATTTGGACCAGTATCAAATTCGAATCATACTTGCCACTTAGAATGTTTAGAATGTGAGCTACCTGCCGTCGGTGTGTGTATTTTCTGGACCCCCAAAGTGCATGCGACGGCACGTACATCCTGATGAATTGTGCTAGTATTTCATGCCAACAGCAGTTCCACTAGTCGTTTCACCAGTCGTCTCACTGCCATGGTTAGCCCTTCGACGCTGCGTGGGTGGCGCATGTGAAGAACAGAATTGTATTTATGAATGTTGTGGCAGAGAAAATATGTGTGCTCTGCCTGTGCAAAAGAGTTTGCGAGGAGCATACCAGCTGTCCACCAGGCGTTCACCAGTCGCACCATGGCCTGCTCGCCAATAGTATGACAGCCCATAGGTGCGAGCGTGGTATATCGAAGTGAAACTCTCAAGCAATCAATGCACTGTGATGGCAGATCCAATTCAAATTCCGAAAGTGCAGTGAAGATGCTAAAAACATGCTGCAGTTATCAAATGCAACAGAATCACTGCATACACGGCTGTGGGCATGGCAAGTGAAGCAGAATGCCATTGAACGCTAGGACGAAGCATCACCACATGGAAAACTTGCACTCCTAGCAGCAAAGCATTGAAAGCTGTCTTGTTGTTGTTTAGCGCCCGACGAAGCACGATGCTTTGGCGTGTAGATGCCCCTGTGCTGGCGCCTAAATAGTTCTATGTAAACGCTCCTGTGTGGCGCTCGTATTTCATCAGACGCACGAACTGCACATGAGGCGCCTTCTTGCTCTGCAGCTTCATTATGTTATATTTTAGGAGACATGAAGTGAGTTCGCCACCCATGAACAGTAAGACACCGTTAGCTGTACGAAAATCTGTTCCTGTTCCTTACGCAGATTCACGCCAGCAGTTGGCGAAAACATGGGCGCCTCTGAATCAGCACATCCATCCACATTGTATCTGCCCTCACAATTATTTGAAGGTGCCAGCTTAAAATTCTATTCGAGCTGCTTCACTACAGAAACATGTTTTGGCTGACACTTTCCACAATGGTTTCTCGCAAGGTCGTCAAAATGGCTAGGTGTGAGCCAGAAACCATACAGCCTGGCGGGATATAACAGAAGGAAAACCTCTTTTAGACCGTCAACAGCTTTTTGACAGACCACTTTAGCGAATGCACCTTCGAGGAAAACAAGTGGGCGCGCACAGACAGATGCAAGATTAAGCCTCACGGTAAGGGTGAATGGCACTCAAATGGGGGGGTCCATAAGAGCACCATGCCACTGTTATAATGGTTGGAAGAAACAAACGGAATTCCCACGACAAGGGCCAGATTATACATAGCGGACAAAACGACGCTAGACTGGTTTGAGACGCACCCAAACTAAGCATCAGCCATTCGAGGTAGATGATACACACTTCCTATACGTTTACAGAAGGAATCATGCTAACCACCTCTAGCTCGACGAAAAGGACGGCAGGTATTTTTGTTCAGCGGCGCAGCAATGCCTTAAATACTTATCTGTGGTATCAGCCAGAAGCAATAAGCCATTGAATTCCGGGCAGGCAAGCATCAATATATGCGTCACATTATTAAGAGCAAAGATCCAGAAAGCGTACGTCCTATCGATTTAGTGCGTAACGACCGCACCATCAGAGATTCGTCTTTACTATGGCAGGATACAGCGTAGACCTGAGGTGTTGTACTTTCAAGGACGATACTGAAGTAGACTTCATTTTACGCAGATGTTACAGACACTCCCCAGCCAGCTGCGTATGGGTATGATGGGCTTAAAGGCATATCACAATACACCCCTTACAGGCCCTGAAGATGCATATTTCACTTGCAACACTTCCAATCTAAGCTAAATTGAGTCCGCAAATCTGCACTCGTTGTAAATGAGAGTGCTACATCGAACACACGGGTGAATTGTAGCCAACCAGACGTCGCCGTATGCTGGCAGGAACACCTCAACCACAAAATCGACCGTACGCTTGGTCTATTCCATGAAGCTCACATACTGCGTATGGAACAGATTAAATGCGGTACCCCTGCCCGCTCAGACACAGTGAAACGCGCTTCTCCAAAAGGGTAGTTGAAACCTTACAGTAACACTTTTTGGCATTCCGGTAACCATGGGAATGGTTACGTGGTACTGATGGCACCCAGATATAGCCTAACATATATTCTATGGCTTTCCATGTGCCACCATTCACCGATCCTAGGGGCCCATAAGAAGCGGAGAATAAGTCGGCTGCAGAGTGCTTTCACAAGAGATTTCAGTAGCATCGCTAGCAAGCATAGACATTTCGGCAAACCCACATCCTGGAGCAAAGCGAAAGGGAAAAAATATGTGCATCACCCGCAGATCCGTGCCACACCACGCTATACCACAACTTCCGTCAAATTCGAAGACAAAACACTGGCCGGCTCGCGTGGGGAAGAGGGTAGAAGTTGCAGAAGCATCCAACTCTACTGCAACTGCTGAATGTGAAGTGCAACATCGGTGAGTACACTGTATGGGCAATCTAACGGACGTAATCGCTTCCAACCCAAGTGGAATGTCTGCCGCAGGTTTCAGAGCCAGAGGTAAGCCGTTTTACGGAAAAACACCAGCAGCGCGTCCACTGATCTTCCACGAGGCGCACGTCCTGTCCGTGTTGGAGAAATATGGAGAAGGTTTTACACTCCCAGTCCCGTACGGTGTATGATGCCGAAGGATGCGCTCAGATTACTTTCAACACTCTCGTTTATTGTTGCAATCAATAAATGGGCCTGGCAGGATCTGCAATTATCGACAAAGCTTGACTAGCCTAAAGAACATTAATACGCCCTGGATTGCACACAGTGGACGAAACCATCCGCACTGCAGGAAGGCAATCCCAATGCTCTAAAGCACATTCTTACAGCCAAGGACAGAGCGGTAACAGCCAGCAGACGCCAGTAGCCTTTCGTTGAGCACTTAATCCGCATTGCCTTCCAAAGCTTTACCTTCCCGCTAATAAGCAGCAATATTGCACCCTCCTTCGGCTCACCCTTTGTGCAGCCCACCTAACACAGTGAAGCCAATTAAGTAGAGTACAGCTACGGTGATGCTAACTTGGCACATCAACAAAGCCTGCTTGCTGCCGGTGTAGCTTACAAATCAAGGTGACTCACACTGCTGCGGTAGCCCCCGGAGAGTGCGAAGATGATTCTAACTGTGCTGAGCACTAACTGTACTATGCCCTTGCTTGGCATGCAAAAAAGGCGTTTCCAGACAGATGCCACGCATGAATTGCCTGCAAACCCAAATCGCCATCCCGTAGCAAGCCATTGATGTCGAGCCTTTTCACAGGTATCATCGCTAGTATAGCATACTTTCTGAGACGCATATGGACGCACTCTGGTGGCCGGTTGTTTGCTACAGAGAAACAAGAGCAGCTAAGCATCGAGCTGGATAGACTGAGATTTTCTTTGGATTAAAACTCCCCAAATGTTCCTGGGCATTCGGTGCTGTTGGAATCATCGCCACAAAGTGAACATTAAGACACAAAATTATGCTTTTACAGAAGCTGCAACGACCCCTTCGAGATTACGGGTTGCGGGATATCGGGCATCATGTGTTAAGCTCCTTGGTAGAGTTTTGAGCGGATGCACCGTCGAAAAATGCGGGTCCCTAAATCTGTGTAGTGCCCTACTGCCACAAGGCAGCCTGATTCCTCCCGACAAATTTTCTATGCATTATTTCGTTGACCAAGCTAAAGTGTTAGAGACTAGATCAGACCCCAAATATCCCTCCATGGTACCGCAGAGAAGTACTTAGAAAATGCTGCAGCTGCCCCATTGTTACACTGTCAGATGCACTGAAGGCATAACCAAAACATGGCTGCGGGCATTCCAGCTCCTGACAAGCAATACGATCAAAACGCAGCGTCACACACACGAAACATCCAGTAGGTTCCCGAGGATATTTTTTATGGTGCAAATGACGCATTAGCTAGCGCACCGGATATTAGTATGCACTACTTCATTATACACCCTAAAAAGACCCTTCTACAACAAAACACACTTGCTTTAGGCAATGATGCGATCCTACCAATTTATCAACCCACGTTATTTCCTGAAAATATCAAGAACCTCCTCTTAGCACCGGCTTAGGAGCCATCAAGAGCGCCTGCTCCCCGCGAGGCCTCAAGGATGCAATCTGCCGACTCAGGAAGCCTATCTTCTAAACAGCAATATATATTTATACAAAGCGCAAGCCTGGTCACGCAAAACATGTTTCTCCACTCTATGAAACCCATCTCTGTACCAGAGAAAAACTATGTCGGGAATATCGAAGCAGCATTTTGCCTACTTTGTGGTTGCAACTGTACATCAGTTCTTGGTATGGGGGCTCATTTTAAATTTTCGCGCATCTTACCGCCGCTTACATACCTCCGAACTCGACAGCAAAGGCTCTGCTGTGGGGATGCAGGGATAGATCTTCACAGCCACAGTCCATGGCATACCCATCACGCCAATTTCATGATATCCGCCAGCGATGGAGTTCATCCAGGCAGTTATCCTCTCGAGCACATCAATGATCGTGAATCACAACCACCAAACCCTGCCTCGGGGGATACGCCTAAAGTTAGACTCGAAGAGGTATAAAACACGCTTAAAATCAGCTATCACTGATTCGATGAATATATCCTACCACCCTTCAGGAAGCAGAAGTACCTGGCCTGGGAAAAACTGCCTCGCAGAAAGGCAACTGTTTTACACTGACTAGCAACCCTCTACGGCGGCGCAGCGCTCCACGTTCACATTTAACGAAGGTAGAATTCACCTGTCCCTGTAACGTTCCGTTGCTTAACAACGCTGTTAGCTTCACCCTGCACGCACTCTATGTTTCCGGGGTCGAGCGTCAGTTCGTCAGCGAATTTACATGTACTTTTTCACAAAAACATACGCCTGTAACCTATTCCGGTATTTTTGAGGGTCGTAAGGACCCTCGAAAATACCGGAATAGGTGGCTCATCGGAGGAAGTGTAGCACAGCAGCGGCGACCTCCTTAGCTGCCTGTAAGGTCGCTTACCTAAGCCTCTCAATTGGCCTGCAGATGCAGCGGCTACTTCGGTCCCACATCTCAAATAGGCGCACTAGACCTCGCTTGGAACGCATATCAGGCGCCCTATTTATATTTAAAATTGTTTGTTTAAAAATAGAAGTAAAAGTATCATGCCCTGTACGTTTTAGATCATGCAGGATTAACTACATAGAAACCTCCTAAAAACCATTCTACAAGGAATGGAATTGTTGATAATAGACTGGTTAGCCGAGGGCAAGGCCCCTTCCATGCCTTGCATTCTTGCAAACACATAAAAACACACCAATGTCGTATTATCCCTTTTCAGCCTGCCACATGTCTGTAGCTTTGCGCAGCTTGTGTGAAGCACCACGCCACGAAGCTCTGTGAAAACTAGTATCAGCAGATATTGTGGCCGTTGGCCGGCATAAGGCAATTGGCTCACGAAGCATTCCGATTTGCGTACCTGCCACTTCTAAAGCTTTTGTGGCCGAAGCGAAGTTCAGATATGATTTTTAATGTACGTACTAGGATCACGCAGCTTGCCGCCCCCACGAAAACTCTCGAAACAAACGTTTTTGGCAACTATTGCAGCAGCGACACTTCTCCATACAGTTGTGCTTCATCCTGAGAAGATCATGCTTGCTTTCCATCATATGACCACCTTCCACAGGCAAGGGGAAGACCCTGTTACTTCAACCGAGCCAGTAAATAGATTAGCTTCATGCTTGCTAGACGATGCATGCAGATACAGTCGTGACCCATACTCTTCAAGAAATTATCGAGCGTATTCAAAAGGGCTATGCTGGAGTGGGCGATACTGCTCTAGTATGGATTACAGTAAGGTGCCTATCCGCCTTCATGTTCAAAAGCCTTCCCCGCAAGCACACATTCATATTCAGATGCTACATGGAGAAGCATTAATCTCCGCAATTACGGTACTCCTGCGCGTATCCTGCATTCCACAACGCCGTGTAATAGCCTGTAAATGCCAAGAGAGCCTAAGGAGCCTGGTATGCATAAGCTGAAATCGCGCTAAAAACTTTGAAAGTGCGCAGGCCCTCCAACGCAAGCATACGGTGCATGACTGCAGGAACCCTGCAAAGGACTGAGCTAGTTCATGCTTTACCTCATCCTCCATACACTTCCAGCAGCTGCGACATGCTGAACGAAGCAAAAAGCAACGGCAACAATATAGTGTTAGGCATGAAGGCTTGCACCCGCCAGATTTTCTAATGAATGCACCCACTGATGTGCTCCCCCACAACAAGCAACTGGCCTGAAACACACGGTGCCTGTTCAGGCTGGGCTCTTAGCAACCAGCAGTAGCACTCCAGTGTCAAAGCGTGGACGGACCAAACGCTGTAGGAAGGTATCTTTTATGCTCCTTCAAATGCCCGCTACTTTCGAGCACCCTGAAACGGCAGAAACAAGGCAGGGTGTTTCCAATTAATGCCTTGTTTTGAATTGGGTACCCAATAACTGTGCCTTTTGCGTAGGCAGCTTGGAGGGCATTAACTGAAAATCAAAAATGCTTAATAGCCTACGCATCACTGCATGAGCCACCCTTTCACGACACACACTTGCGGGTCCCCAAGAATAATTACACGCTGCTTGCCTTTCTCCGATAACAATCCAACATAGTTTCAACAAATCCAGTAGTTGTTAAGACACAACATGCTGCAGTTAGAAACGGCGCTGCAAAGGGCATGAACGCTTGACAGGACGCCACTACCACATCAAAACTAGCTGCTCCCCGAGCTGGCCAGATTGGCGGGGAATCAAAAAGTGTGAGGAAGAGATTAAGTAAGGCTACCGTCGGAAAAATGGAGTGTTGAACCCCTGAAAGCAAGCTACACGTGCTTACGCAGGCGTGCCTAATAGTATCCAGCTCTTCCTTGAGGAAAGAAGCAAGACTAGGGGTAAAGACTTCGGGGTACGTAGCGTTCACCCCGACGCGAGGTGATGCAAATTGATATCAGCCGAAAGAGCTTATACAACGGAAGATAATGTTACGCTTAGAAAAGTGCGCAATGTGCACCTGATACGGGGGCGCTTATCGGAGGCCCAGAGATACCAAGTAAGCGAGGGTGCTGTCTTCCTGTGCTACATACCTCCTGCACAACGCGGTTCCGTGCGAAGAGTAAACGAACGTATTGCCGAGAGCACAATGGTGCACTGCGCTATACTACAGGGCACAGCGCTGAAGTGATGGGGTGTAACGGTGTCTCTACTCCCCTAGGCTGCCCTATGTGCTTCTACCACGCCGTCGCCGCCTCTACGTTTCTGCTTTTACTTCCTTTACTTTCCTGGGTGTCCCAGCTATTCCCAGCATATATATAGCCCCGATGTGCACACGAGTAGGCTGTGTAGCGGTGTCTAGATGGCTCAGAAGAAGCAGCACACTACAATATTTCTGCTGGGTGCCAAACAACAGGACAGCCCGCACAACTGATTTGTTTGTTTTTCTCCTAGGGCAGCTGCCCAGTGAGATGCGTGGCATTTGCACTGTAGTGCAGAAAACAAAACACAGCCAGCCTCAGGGCAGACGCCCCTTCACAGTCTTAAGCAGCATGCACTGGGGCCCCTGAACAGAAGGTAGTGCGGCTTTTAACGTGTTGCTCAAATGGCTAGCTACGAAAAATTCCCAAGCGCATTGCTCACCTTCTTCTGCAAAGCGGTTCAGTGGCGACGGGCTACGCTATCTATAAACCAGTAAGTTTTCTCGAGAGGCGCACGATATCTCCCTGCTGCGATGCATGCAAGATGCTACGCACAGCTGTTGAAGCGCCTCAATATTTCGATGGTTTACTGGAAGTCCTTTGCATCCATTAGTTGTATTTACCTGCTAACGATCAGCGTGGCCTTACAAATTGAATTTCTATAGGACGACGCCTTGGAGCAACGCCTCATCTAGGTGATTAGAATAGCAAAACACCAGTACGCCTACGCGTGCTCCAAACATTGACCGGACGACGCTTAGAAGAGTCCCAGAAGCAAAGCTAAGCGTATGCGTTCAACGTATGCAAGGCTCACAAATGCTGCATGCTCTAACTACTAAGTAGTAGCGCATCACGCATTGCACCATCCACCATATGAGGTGTATTATGCACGGGTTGTGCGCCACTTACTGCTTAGTGCCCCAATAAACGCAAACGCCCAGCAATTGTGGATTCTACCAGTAATCCACCTTAGGGCACAATCAGCGCATGCACTTGACACCAATATACACCGCTCCTGAAGCCTCTGCAGGGCTTGTGCGGGCCACATTAACTCACATTCTGCATGTACGGATTGTCACCTTGGATAGAGATCTTATGCTTTTCTATTTGTCTGCTTGAAAGCAGTCCTGTGACTAGGAGGCGCCTTTGCACTATCAACAGCGAACCGAGCTTCGCAACGCACGCACACACCACCGGAAGGCATCATCCGCCTTTGCACTCCTGCTTGAGCTCGGCCTTCCTGAAAGGAAGTTGATGCACCAAGGTACCTGCTGAATCAAACTCCAACAAGGACATGCTGCCTCGTGGAAATTTTTTACATGACACCCTGTGACGTGATCAGGTGCTTTTGTCCCCCCGCAAAAACTCCGCTGAATAAGGGATTACCGTTGATAACGCCAGCATGTTCTGAGTGTATCCTATGGCGCGCACAATCTGGTGTAAATCAAGCGAACAAAAAAGGTGCGGGTCACGTCCGTCGCCTCTTTAACAAATACCGTAAAGATGCACGCGATCCCTTTTAGCAAATGACCTCGCGTTTGCTTGGCCGCGCAAGCGTAGCCACGCGGGCAATCGCATTCAGCCTCGCACAGTGCAGTAGGAAGTCCTTCAATGCATTTCCTAAGCATTCAGTTCGTGCACTGTTCCCCCAATGAACGCTTACAAGCAGAAACAGGTCGCCAAGGATGATGCAACTAACGGTTCGGCCATACGCGTGACCGTTAGTTGCATCATCCTTGGCGACCTGTTCCTGCGGTCCCCCAATGAAGGTTTACAAGCAGAAAAAGGCACTCCTGATATCGTTTACGACCCACTAACTGCAAATCAAGAAGCACGCCCCTCCCACCACCACTACAATGAGGCGTCAAACAATCTGTTTAGCGTGAAGGCGAATGGAAACGAAGATATGGGGAGCAACGATACCATCAACACGCTTGCGAAGCCTGCACTATCACACTTCAATAATGCCTACTTCCTATCGATTCAGCAAATACCAATAGTCTCAGGCATCCTTATTCGCCACACTGAAGTAAGGCATGGGCCGCACTACGTTTGAGCACAACAGCAAATTCGGACTCTCCTCATGTGTATGCGTCTGCTTGCTGTAGGAACTGACTGGCGATGCCGTAGGGTGAAGAGCGCAATGCTGCGGCAGAACCTTGCAAAGAACATTTTAGAGTCCCGATTCACTAGATGGCAGCACCAAACGAACTGCCACAGGCATGCAATAACTATAAGAATGAATGCCACAATGCCAGACATAGCCACTGATTGTTCACGCGAACAATCTCCTCACCAAACAAGAATTCTGTAGGATAACATCAACAAAGAAACATTTTGCCCTCGTAGAATGCTTGACAGGACACAAAGTTTGCATGCAGAACGCTCGAAATTTCCCCCCGTCTTTCTCAAGCTTTTAAACATGTACAGCATCTGAGCGTGTTTTATGGTGAATGAGGCTCACTATCTGGGTGCGCACCGAATTGATATCTTGCCGCCGTTTACCACCAGGATTAGCCAATGCGAGAGCAACCTGCATTGGGCAAATGCACATTACAGTAATAACGTCACAAGCCTATCTCTCCAAAGCTTGCGCTCCACCAACAGAAACAGGCTAGCTGACAGGCTGTGGGGCGCCACTCTGCTTACTCAACACACTCGCAAGCCGCGACCGTTGATGCATGGTCAGCATGACAGCCCCCTGAAGAGCAGCGGGAAGCCTTTAATACCACAGCGTATTCCGATTAAAATGCGCTCAACAATGGCAGGCCCAAACATAAACAAAACGTACTGCGCAAAGTGCAAAGCTCACAGCCTGGATTAAGACGAACTCGTAGACCACGTGAATGCCTTTTCACCATTTCAGCAGCCCACTGGCAGTTGATATTATGCACGTGAGAGTTTAAGCCGCTGCCATTCAGAAAGGCTTAGGCACTCACACAAACGGTATGCCGGACTTCACGGAAACACCGAACCACTCTTTAGGCGGAAGGAACAAACAGAGAGGATTGTCATCTGGACAGGCACTGCGCCGACACCAACAAACGAAAAATTCAACTCTATACTGTAAGCAATATTTTACGCAGTAGAAAAGGTGACAGGTATATGCTTCACAAGCAGCAGCAAAGGATATTAATTGCACTGACGCCCGGTGAGACTCACTTCCTGCGCATTTCCAGGGCAAATCACGCAAGACTCTTCGCATCCACATGGAGCACGATGCAGTTTCAATCCATCGCACGCGTGAAAAGCCCTATGCGCTGTTGCATGATAAGGGCAGTGGACTGTTTGGAAGCATCCATGCACTCTGCACGAGCATAAACGCAACTCCCACTAAGCACATACGTTCTTTGTTTCGACATGCACAGCTACCCTAAATCATGTTCATTGTTTACCACGGCATTTAGGGGGGCTTCTGCGACCTTCGCTTATCGCTCTGGCTAGATGGGATCTCTCATATCTTAGTTCCAAACATTTGACACTCGTAGCCGCAAAATGAAACCTATTTCGGAGAGACGAAAGGAGAGCGCCCAGTAAAGCTTCATCAGTTTGAAGCACAGCGATGGCATGCGTGGAAGACACAAGATTGGAGGTGAAGATGAGTGTTTGAGCGGGGCTCGAGCATTATCACTGTAATGATTCTGTTGTTCGCGGCACTCTGCTGTGCTTCCCATTACACGGTACTCTATATGGGAGTGAGAAGAAATAGATTCCAAATAGAATGTCTACGCATTTTTGTCGGGTTCTGCAATACTGACTATCTGTTTACGCGCCCCGAACCACCGAACACCAATGCATCTGTACATATTCAGTCAAACGCTGAGAGAAGGTACGCCCCAAAAGTAATCTGTGTGAATGCCTGTAATCCTACCTCCGTGATTCTCTTGCAGGCAAGCGCACGTTCCAAGTGCGTCTGAAGTAGTCCGAAAACAGCATTTGTTGCGAATGAAAAAATGTGAGCCTACCGGAAGAAATTAGACGTGAACGTTTCTGCCTTACAGCCGCGCTTAACAAGGGGAATGCACATGAAGTATAAAGCATAAGTAAGAGAAACTGCTGTATGAACCGCATTCGTCCTGTCCCACTGCCAAGAAATGAGGCTGTTGGCGCTTGATAACGACCTTCACAGCCTTGTTTAGAAGGCAGCGCGTGAAAAAAAAACCCACCGCCTGTATCACAGAGGAAGAAAAGTGCACAGACTACACGAACTGCTTTGAGATGCCCATTGTGGGCAAGCGGACACTACATCAGATATGGCAGATAAACTAGTGGCCATACGGTCTACCTTCTGCCATTAGATATTACATCGCTATACCCAAAACGGGAAAAGTTCACAATACTGCAGGGCCACGCATGGTATTGGGTATCCAAAGGACAGCAGTTATGAATGCTAAGTGTAGGGATTCATCCTCAGCATTCAACGTGCCCCAGGCGGTTCATTCACTCACTTCCTGCACAGCATCGGATGCCGAATCGCTTTTACGCTGAAGGCCTTGATGGGTGCTTCCCTTCCATTGGTGCAGGAACACTGCAGAACCTTAGAGCAGAGCAAGCGCAATTCATACATCAGCAAGACACGAATTGCACCAGGCTAGAGGCTGCGTCATCTTGCATTTTGATAGATGCACAGCGGCTAAAGATGCAACGCACATCCTTCCAGTCAACAGGGCTAGGAGCCGACTCCCGTATAGGGATTACCAACGTGGGGGGCATTCGATGTTTTTCCTACAAAAATTTCAAGAAGATTGTCACCTAGATATTAACAATAATCAGTCAGACGGCGTAGCAACGTGGAGTGTACAATGAAGATGAAAGACGGATATTTTAAGGACTTTGTTGCGGAAGGCCACAGCACACTAAACCACTGTGAATATGGTAACGCTAAGACTGTTAAGGCACCATGCCCTAAAATTGCAAGTATCGCCATACCAAAGGAAATAATCTGGCACACTTCACAAATGATGCAGTTAGGCCCCAAACTTGTCGGGTATGCCTGCGCGTTTCTCACTACGGATCCGTGTGTTGCTACGTAGGAACAGTTGCTGGTGCTGTCATTGCACCCTTGTTCTGGCCCATTTTCTTTTATTTAGACCAAGGAAGCTCACTATCTGCGCTCGAATTACGTTTCCTTCCGGTATAATAAGAGAAACCGTAGTTACATGCGATTCATTGTACGCAGGCAAAACCATTTTGCTTTGCTTGCTAACAGCCAAAGCGCAGCGTCCAAAACGCCCCCGGCCCGTACGCTCGGCCCATAGACCAACCACCCCCAATATATCACCATGCACTTCGCTAAGTGCCAGGCACCTCCACCATACATAGGCACGAATGAAGGCAGCCTTCATTCGTATGACGGGTTTTAGTGTCAGCATACAGCTCCACTAGCACGCCCACCAATCTTAAGCCGAAACGCTCCACATAAGGCATTTTGCAAAGCACAAAGCGCACAGCCTGGATTAAGACCAACCCGTAGACCACATGAATGCCTTTTCACCATTTCAGCAGCCCACTGGCAGTTGATATTATGCACGTGAGAGTTTAAGCCGCTGCCATTCAGAAAGGCTTAGGCACTCACACAAACGGTATGCCGGACTTCACGGAAACACTGAACCACTCTTTAGGCGGAAGGAACAAACAGAGAGGATTGTCATCTGGACAGGCACTGCGCCGACACCAACAAACGAAAAATTCAACTCTATACTGTAAGCAATATTTTACGCAGTAGAAAAGGTGACAGGTATATGCTTCACAAGCAGCAGCAAAGGATATTAATTGCACTGACGCCCGGTGAGACTCACTTCCTGCGCATTTCCAGGGCAAATCACGCAAGACTCTTCGCATCCACATGGAGCACGATGCAGTTTCAATCCATCGCACGCGTGAAAAGCCCTATGCGCTGTTGCATGATAAGGGCAGTGGACTGTTTGGAAGCATCCATGCACTCTGCACGAGCATAAACGCAACTCCCACTCAGCACATACGTTCTTGTTTCGACATGCACAGCTACCCTAAATCACGTTCATTGTTTACCACGGCAATTAGGGGGGCTTCTGCGACCTTCGCTTATCGCTCTGGCTAGATGGGATCTCTCATATCTTAGTTCCAAACATTTGACACTCGTAGCCGCAAAATGAAACCTATTTCGGAGAGACGAAAGGAGAGCGCCCAGTAAAGCTTCATCAGTTTGAAGCACAGCGATGGCATGCTTGGAAGATACATGATGGCAGATGAACCCTGCAAAATAAAGCACGTACTAGAGCGGCGCTCAAGCGCTACAACTGTAATCGTCCGGCCGTTCGTGATACGCTGGTAGTTCCCATCACACGGCACAACATATGTCAGGAGAACAGACCGCTTCCTTGTAAAGTGGCTACTTGCCTTTGTCGCGTTTTGTGATGCTCACTATCTGCTCGAGCGACGAACAATTTCGGACTTCATCCCACCTTGTTCAATGCCAACCGAGGAAGGAGACACTCTTCCTCCCTTCGCTAAGACCGCTGGTTTTGACAACAATAATCTCACTAACGCATTCCTTCGTTACTGGTAAGTCTAGCAGGAATCAATACGCCGGGTAAGGTCTACTCACCCGAACCATTAGCATACTTGTTGTCATGCGGTCTCTATGGCATCAAAGGATGGAAAATTGTTCATAATAACTGTTGGATCCAAGGCTAGTTAACAGCATGAGATCTAAGAAGCGCACGTCCTGGTGCAAGGTGAGCAAGTGGGTTATCCTCGCGTCTCCTTAGGACCCTCGAAAATGCCGGAGTAGGTGGCATTTGTGTGTGTTTGTGAAAAAATATATGTAAGTACGCGGATAAACTGACATTCGACCTCTGAAACGTGAAATGCGTGCAGGGTGAAGCTAACAACGTTGTTAAGCAGCGGGACTTGACAGGGACAGGTGAATTCACACGAGAGGCCGAAGAAGCACATTTGCCATGGGCATCCGAAGCATATTTGGATGACGGCGCAGACGCTTCAGGCAGGGCGCCTTATACGCTTCAGGAAGCGTATCTTCTGTGTACGGTGGCACTTGATGGGACAGACGTTCTGCGAGTCACAAGGGTCAACCATGCACGGATCCGTTAGAACTCATGCACCACGGAGCAACAATTAATTTATTACCATAACAAGGCTTCGAAAAGTCAGTGCAGCATCGATCCGATTGGGGAAACGGGAGACCACGAGCTGTAACCCCAGAAAGCATTTTTGCGCTTAGCGTGTTCTAGAAAACTTGTTCTCAAAACGACCTACGTCCTAGCGATTAGACAGGAATCAGCTGCCGCCATGGTTTTAGGGTTACAATAGCACGGTAAGGCGTGGCATTCACTCTGCCTTTACAAAATGAGCTTTAGCACACTTCCACTGAACGCTGAAAATCCCACTCCGTGATTGCAGAGCGCAACGTGTAAGACGGAGACCGACCTTATTTTTGGGGATCACCAATGGTCTCGTGGAGTGGCAACCGCGACAGTGAAACCGCTTTAGGCAGGGCCATTATGGACGGTGCTCTATCTCACGATATCTCCCGAGATCCTTCGTCCGTTGCTATCTTCAGCACAGAACTAAAAGTCATTTACAAACAATGACGCCTTTCACTGCCACATGGCAGTGCTCAGCGGAAAGGCGAAACAATCACGCGAGTGTACGCCACAGCACAATAATGGGCTCCGTTGTTCTTTCGCGATCTGATCGACTAGCAAGTAATCACATTTCTTCCCGCGTAGGCGCATGACAGACTGTGCACAAAACTACGTTTAACTGCTTTGATCTTTCGAACTACGCAGAGCGGAGATAGGTTTGCTGCTGGGGCACGGCCCTTCTCAATGCGGCTCAGTGCCAGCTGTTCCACGCGCTTGCACGTAAGCTCAGCATATCATGGGGGCGTAAGCCAACACTGGAGACGCCAACAGTCAAATGGAAGTGGATAGCGTTTTGAACACATCTGCAGCATTGCAAGCCATCCCGGAGAAGCTTCCACATGAAGTGGTACTAGACATTCAAAACCAGCTTCTGCAACCCACGGAATGCAAAGGCTTCGCTGGCAGCAAACCCTGAACGCCAACCGCTTCATACTCTGTGTCGCTGCCATCGGCATGCAGTATGCAACCAATTATGGGGCGTTACTGCCTGGTGGAAAACAAAGTCGAAGCAAACTACCTTTGCACATAGTTTGTGGGGAGCACGATCGTTCTAGTCCGCATTGGGTCGCGCTGGCTTGTCGAAACACGCCGGCGTCCGCATGAACGCTAGGCATAGCGCATACAATCCTTAAGTCACACTGAAGCTAATATGCTACAAGCGGCTACCATCAGCGTATGTAACATGGTAAACACGGGGAGGGCTATACAGTAAAATAGCCCTCCCCGTGTTTACCATGTTACACCCGCATTGTGTATTTCGAGTGCGTCCACTAGGACGCACTCGAAATACGCAATGCGGGAGTTATCCACTTTACCGGTAACACTTGTATCACGAGCGTTCTTGGGATCAAGAACGCTCGTATCCCCAAGCTTTATTTCTTGATTTCGTTAAGACGTACTTTCTGCACATTAACAAAAATGCCTCCACCCTCATTTGCGTGGCGCACCGGAAACACCACATTCACCCTCACCGCAATGAGGCGTCAAACAAGCGTGAAGGCGAATGGAAACGAAGATATGGGGAGCAACGATACCATCAACACGCTTGCGAAGCCTGCACTATCACACTTCAATAATGCCTACTTCCTATCGATTCAGCAAATACCAATAGTCTCAGGCATCCTTATTCACCACACTGAAGTAAGGCATGGGCCGCACTACGTTTGAGCACAACAGCAAATTCGGACTCTCCTCATGTGTATGCGTCTGCTTGCTGTAGGAACTGACTGGCGATGCCGTAGGGTGAAGAGCGCAATGCTGCGGCAGAACCTTGCAAAGAACATTTTAGAGTCCCGATTCACTAGATGGCAGCACCAAACGAACTGCCACAGGCATGCAATAACTATAAGAATGAATGCCACAATGCCAGACATAGCCACTGATTGTTCACGCGAACAATCTCCTCACCAAACAAGAATTCTGTAGGATAACATCAACAAAGAAACATTTTGCCCTCGTAGAATGCTTGACAGGACACAAAGTTTGCATGCAGAACGCTCGAAATTTCCCCCCGTCTTTCTCAAGCTTTTAAACATGTACAGCATCTGAGCGTGTTTTATGGTGAATGAGGCTCACTATCTGGGTGCGCACCGAATTGATATCTTGCCGCCCTTTACCACCAGGATTAGCCAATGCGAGAGCAACCTGCATTGGGCAAATGCACATTACAGTAATAACGTCACAAGCCTATCTCTCCAAAGCTTGCGCTCCACCAACAGAAACAGGCTAGCTGACAGGCTGTGGGGCGCCACTCTGCTTACTCAACACACTCGCAAGCCGCGACCGTTGATGCATGGTCAGCATGACAGCCCCCTGAAGAGCAGCGGGAAGCCTTTAATACCACAGCGTATTCCGATTAAAATGCGCTCAACAATGGCAGGCCCAAACATAAACAAAACGTACTGCGCAAAGTGCAAAGCTCACAGCCTGGATTAAGACGAACTCGTAGACCACATGAATGCCTTTTCACCATTTCAGCAGCCCACTGGCAGTTGATATTATGCACGTGAGAGTTTAAGCCGCTGCCATTCAGAAAGGCTTAGGCACTCACACAAACGGTATGCCGGACTTCACGGAAACACCGAACCACTCTTTAGGCGGAAGGAACAAACCGAGGGGATTGTCATCTGGACAGGCACTGCGCCGACACTAACAAACGAAAAACTCAACTCTATACTGTAAGCAATATTTTACGCAGTAGAAAAGGTGACAGGTATATGCTTCACAAGCAGCAGCAAAGGATATTAATTGCACTGACGCCCGGTGAGACTCACTTCCTGCGCATTTCCAGGGCAAATCACGCAAGACTCTTCGCATCCACATGGAGCACGATGCAGTTTCAATCCATCGCACGCGTGAAAAGCCCTATGCGCTGTTGCATGATAAGGGCAGTGGACTGTTTGGAAGCATCCATGCACTCTGCACGAGCATAAACGCAACTCCCACTCAGCACACACTTCCTTTGTTTCGACAAGCACAACTACCCTAAATCATGTTCATTGTTTACCACGGCAATTAGGGGGGCTTCTGCGACCTTCGCTTATCGCTCTGGCTAGATGGGATCTCTCATATCTTAGGTCCAAATGTTTGATGCCTGTATACAAAAACGAGGAGCGGCAGCGGAGAATTGAGAGTTGCTTGGCGTACCTGCCGCATGTGGGTACACCATTTTGCACAGCTGTTGCCAAACCATAATACGCGTAGAAGTAGCACAGGTACCCTTGAAGCCTGCATTATTAATCAGGTGAAGGCTTATTGACGTTAGCTGGTTGGTAGGAATCGATTTTGGTGTTGAGCAGATCGAAGTCTGTGTTGATGTGGCAGAGGATGACCAGGTTGTCAGGATACCACCACCCTCCTGTTACTCCCAGAAATCGACGCCAGCCGCCATATTTTGTTTTTGGTGGCACTAGCTCGCCATTAACAGGTTTTGGCATGACAAGACTCAAGGGTTTTGCCAAACCATATCCCGCACATCTTCATGCAAGTCTTTATGAAGAGTTGGTGCATAGCCATGTACTGCAGGCAGGCTCCTCCCCTATATCCCAGGCATCGTGGTAAGGAAGCAAAGTAGCGCAGTATTAGCTTTTTAATTACGATATACTAGAAGCAGGTCGAGCTGCTTTGTGACGGTCAACATCCAGCTACGTGCCACGTGAGAATCCACCACCACACACATAGCTTCCAGCCAAATCCCTGCATGAGACTCACTAGCTGTTCGTGCCCCCCAAACATTTACGTTCCGCGGTCCAAAGACGCTTATGATTTATGCATGCTAGTTCGATCTTATAGATGCAATGACACATTCATACTTTGCCAGGCGTGCCATCGATTCTTGTCCTAGAAACTGCCATTCGTACAGAAGGCTTTGGCACACGTACACAGCGTGCATTGCCATGCTTTGTCTTGAAGCAAATTCCACCCACAGCATTCAAAGCATGCAAGGCCACATACTGCTTGCAGAATACTGTCGTCAAACGTTACGCAGACGCACAGCCTGGCGGCAGGCGAAACAAATAGGACCTCTGTGTGTCTTCTGCAGCGTTGTGGTAAGCAACGTTAGTTCGTAGCGGTTTGCGTTCCTTTAAAGAAAAAATAGCTGACGTTCGCACAGGCGATCGGCGAAAGTGTAGGGAAGCATCACACTTCAGTGAAGCTGTCAGGTGCACCACTTGGACGGCGCATGGGAAGCCAGAATTAATCAAAGTCGAATAAATGATCCTACTGAATGCCTAAAGCAGGTTGGCCGTTTCGAGAGTGAGCAATTCACTGCTCATTGTCGTATGCACCTCAAGAGGTGTAAGGAGACACCAGTACTTTGGATAGAATTTCACGACGCGCACGTTCTGCTCGTGTTCAAGGAGATTGCCCTAAAGGAATAGGACAACTTAAACAAAAACTACCTCCCTCCTATCGAATTTTGCCAAACCTCTGGCCTGCCGAAAAAAGGCTGATTTATCTTCAACATATCCCTATCGAAGTGAAGTTGTTCTGTGTTCGGTGCGCAAAGGAATGCCTTTGGCAGGCTGGCAATTTCAGTGACCTACGCCATGCTGCTCCAACTGAAAGACTAGTATTAAGCAACGGCACTACGCTTCCAGTTCATGATAAACATTGTCAACGATACGCTTGTCTCCGACCTGCTAGAAATAAATTACCTTCCACGTCGCATACCGGAACATTTAACCTGCTCCGCCCCTTCTTTTTGACACTAGCAAAAGACGCTTCGTTTGTAGGGACAAAACGAGCGGCAAATGCATAGCTGAGACAATGCGAGCTTGTCCTGTGGAACGGTGAGTTTACAGATGAAAAAGAACATGGACACTGAGGCGATGCGCCCCTAACTGCCCGCGGCACAAGCAGATGAAGTTCGACGATTCTTTAGAAATGCTAATGTCAGCGAACAACAGATCTGGAGTTTTTGCACACCTAAGCAGCCTTTACCTACCAAGCCGTTTACAAAACCGCTTTCAACATGCCATAGATCCACAGCAACTTACTTTCTGGGATGCCAACGAATGCTATCTCATGGACGGTAGAACTCCTCACCCGTTCTTCTGTGTTCGACCCCAACAGCTTCGTCGATTCCCCAAACGCCTGATGTAAAATCAGCTGTTTGGGGAATCCACGAAACATACGTAAGATACATACGTATCCCTCCAGTGGGATAAAAAAGGTGCGTCCCTTCGGATTTAGGGATTGTGGCATCTCTTGCTGCCGCCAAAAGATATTGCTTTCACCTTGCGAAATGAGCAGCTCCATTCACTACCAAACAAGTCGTCGTGCATTCGAAACCCTTCTGAAACACTTGCGCATGCGTGCACATTGAAATTATGCAGAACGTGCTCAGAACCATTTGTAGCAAATCATGCTTGCCATGTAAATACCCAACCAAATTACTTTGTCAACAGACCAGGCTTCAGCTCCAAGTATCAGCTCACAGCAGCTACCAAGAGCACCTGGTATCCGCCTACCCCCACCAATGCGGATTCCCAAATACGGAAACACATCTTCTAAACAGCAGCAAATTCTTCGACAACATTCAAACTGCTTCGTACAAAAGGAGGCTGCTTCTATATGTGTGTGCCCCGTAGGTGCAAAAGGGTAAATGCACATCGCGAATATCAAAAAGCACCATCACAACTACGTCGCAACTTGTCTGCAGGGACAACGCCAGACGCGCATCCCGTTAGACGGCCAAACTCCGTGGCTGCCCCATCGCATCAGCATTCGGCATAGGCAGGTGCCCACGAGTAATGATAGAGATGGTCCCCGTGACTGCGCACTTTCTGCATAGGAAGTGCGCAATGAAGGTGACACACTTCGCGCTACCAAGCCTGCATCCAGGCAATTTCCAGCATTACACTCGAATGAGAAGGGACGCTAGCTGAGAAATCAGCTTTAACTTGTGTTTGCCCTCAACGACTGGGTAGTATTCGCCTGGTCCGCAGACCTCTCAGAGTGGATATTGATTCTTGTATGCTTTACCCTACTCCGGTTGTCGTACCTGAACCTGAAACAAAAGATGCTAATAATCACGTTTCGAAGATATGCCTTTACTGTTCGATGGACGCGTCAGTTTCTGTTTTGAGGGTTTAGCTTTCTCCAGATCATCGCGCAATACTCTAGCCGAGATCCGTGAGAAGGCACTGCTCGACACAACCAAATATTTCTCGCATCAACGCCGGTACCGAAGGTATCTGGACAGGTTGCAGATTCAAAAGCCACCTTCTCGGGAGCAAATGTCTTCTGGACAAATTCACAAATGTCTAGCAGTGTCGACTATTCTTGCACAAGCACATCGCTGTTCAGTACAAAGTGTACAAGCATCACTCCTGGGTTCCATGGACCTGGCAGAGCAAGAAAAGAGTGCAGGAAAATGGGTGCTATACGAAAGTCTATGAAACGTTGTAGTAGCTCCACGCATGAGTATGCAAGGCTCCCGTTCATTCTGTTCTTCGCGCTCCCCCAAGAAAACGGGTTATATAGCTACCCACTGGCTATTACAGTGCATGAGATCTTCCGCTGGAGACGAATTTTGGGTTCAACGCGTTCTGCGCCGTTCCAAAACGTTTGTGCATCACAGGCACCAGCACCAATCACAGAACGTCGACAGTGTTCCTGTGAGACAGCACAATCACTAACCCTTATTGCCCTGTGATCCCCCGGGCCTCCCGCCTGACGCCTTAGATCTCAAATGTGCCAGGCCGCATGGAATGCGCACTAACAAACACTTCAAGACTATCACAAGGCGTTTCAAAGCATCGAACCTAACGGGTGACTTCACCTAGGTATGCAGATGAAACCTTCCACTTCTCCAGATTGTGTGCCGCAGCGCTCAGATAGCCCTAGAGCTAAAATTTGCTCCACCAAGCCTTGCAAGCTAAACATGGTTATACAAGAACGCCACACCCAGCAAACCCATAGTCTTTGCAACCGACTAAAGGGGGCCGCAGCGAATCCCAAAAGCAGTCTACTATGGAATACCGGCAGTCGCGCACGCGCACGCCGTGTAGTCAATGTTTAAACAGCTGTATACAACGTCGCAAGGGCACAGGCCGTCCACCCTCTTTCTGCCTATCACCCTCGACAGCGGATTGAGCTACCAACACAGTTGGCAGTATACAATTATAACCGAACATTCTGAAAAAGAACACCTCAATACTGTCGTACATCCAGGAGCCGAAACAATGGCTACTGAGCCTCCACTGCCCTGACATACGCACTTCACAGCATTGGGATTCGGCAAACCTAAGGACATATATGCATTTCTTCAGAAATGTATCAAGCACCTCTGCCGCCAGTGGAAGCAGCAAATGGGTCGGCATTGCTGGCTCCGCCCCTGGAAAATTCAGGAAACAGTGCTACGGTCCGTGAGACGCAAATCAACACACAAATGATCCAAGGCATCAGCTTCACCCGCTGGCGCCACTTCCATCGATTCGTTCAGCAGCAGATTGTAGACAGCGCCAGCACGATTTTGGAGGTCTACGAATGCAAATACCGAAGCAGCGCTACGAAAAAGTACATGCCAGCCGCTGGGAATGGCCAATGCGCACTGCCTGCAATGTGTATGTTCCGTCAAGCAAGTATTCCTAGGCAAATTATCCTAAGCAGCAGCAAGGGATGCAGGCATCACAACAGCCGGCAACAAAATGCTGCCCTGCAAGAGCACTTCCATGGTGCACAAACGTCACGTATGCACTGGCGCCTGCGAAAAACTCCTTTGGCTCTCATAAATTCGACAACCCGCGAAAATGCACGCACATCTTGCAAACAAGAACGGGCAATTCATCAAGCATAGCATTCCAGCATGCCCTGGAGACCCCGGAGACTGAAGGCAGTTGGCCTGCATTCGCAGATATCACTATCCGCATTTGCTCTCCATATGCTGCAGCCGTCACTGGTCAAAACCTTGGCATGGCGGCAGCTTCGACAACCGCAAGAGCTCAGCCCGATGAACATACTTTCTATTCAACACCAAGACACGCAACGGCTTCTCCATGCAGCCATATCCAGCATACCAGCGAGTTGGTGAAACGCTTCAAGGGCCGGTAGCGCAACGCATAATAAACCCATGGGTGCGACGAAGTTGGTTTCGTGTCTTCCCTCCTGATGACGATAATACGGTTGTGCTGCCAAAAATCAACGCTACGTATGTGTTACCATGGAAACTTCTCAAGTCGTGACGGGCCTACCCACCGAGTCTGCGCTGCCTTTGTACGCTGCACGCACAAGATGATGCTTTCTGCAGTGTATCCAACGCCCTTGTGCCTGCAATGCAGAGCGACCATGCTACAATACGGTGCGTCATAGATTCGTGAACGCCAGATAAAGCCAGAGTGCGTCAAACGTAAATGTAATACGGACAGCGTCTGCGTGACAACGCAATGCATCAAACGTAGGCGAAGTACTTGGACGTCCAAGCGACCCTACTGCCGAAAGCATGTACACTGAGCATGAACATATTCCGTCGAAGACGATATTCAGCCGAAACCATGCCACCCCTCGTTTGCTGGCCTCGTTGCTCCTCTCATCTGCACGTCTGGAAAGGCGCGCATGGACGAATGCACCCCGTACAAATACTGCTTGTTCTGCAACGCGCAGAGGTGCGTCAAGATGCCCCTAAAGCTCAGAGGCCCTCAACTGGCTTCCTCTAGTACCACCTTCAGGTTCTTCACCTTGGTTAACTCAGCACCTACACGGTTGGTAGACCCAAACCGGCTCCACCTGCATGCGGCATCAACGTTTCATGAAACATTTCGCCAAACATTTGTGCTCCAAAATAAACGCAAGGTGTGTGTACACACCATGGCCTCCCAACACTTACGTTCTGCGAACCACCCAACACCTCCACCGCAAATGCGACAAGCAGTCTGCTACGAAATATCACCAGTTCTGCACGCAGCGCGCAACCTAGCATAAACAACCTCAAGGCGAATGCAGAAATACACGCATGATTCATCATTTAACTCATCTGCATTCCGATATTTCCCTGAAGCTCCCAGCCAACACAGCTACATGCACAGTATTCTTCAAGCTGCACAACCACACACCGCGTACTAGCACTGTGCACCACCCTCCTCAGAATAACCGTTAAAATTACTTGCGGCACAAGACGCAGGACTAAATAAGACAACCGCGGACAGAGAGATTGCCCGTCTACGTTCGACGCCAAGCCCTAGGAAAAAAAAGAGCGATCAATACAGTAGTACATCCAGGAGCCGAAACAATGGCTACTGAGCCTCCACTGCCCTGACATACGCACTTCACAGCATTAGGACTCGGCAAACCTAAGGACATATATGCATTTCTTCAGAAATGTCTCAAGCACCTCTGCCGCCAGTGGAAGCAGCAAATGGGTCGGCATTGCTGGCTCCGCCCCTCGAAAATTCAGGAAACAGTGCTACGGTCCGTGAGACGCAAATCAACACACGAATGTTGCAAGGCGTTTCAGGCACCAATCGATAGGCTTTGCCACACAACAATAAATTTCATACTGCATGAGGGGTAACGCCACCACGTCTTGGGCGGCCCCAGGATATAAGCGTGGTCCCTTTTCGGTAAAGCCACGCATGAGACAATGCAACTAATCACAGCTCACTGGCTGATATAGTAATTCTTAGTCAACTTCGAGGGTGCACAATCAGCCCGTCCTGCACAGCCTTGCACCACTACCCACCAATACCGCGGGCATGTGCAAGGATAGATGCAGTCAATGAAAATAATGCTATACTCTGCTGCTCAAAAAAAACCTCAAAACGTTATCAAAACACCTGCTCACATGCCGCCGTTTTTAACAAAGTCAGTAGGCTCAAACTAGCTTCACCTGCATGCGGCATCAACGTTTCACAAAACACTTCGCCAAACATTTGTGCCCCAAAATAAACGCAAGGTCTGCGTACACACCATGGCCACCCACCCAACACTTACTTTCTGCGAACCACCAAACAGCTCCACCGCAAATCCGACAAGCAGTCTGCTATGAAATATCACCAATTCTGCACGCAGCGCGCAACCTAGCATAAACAACCTCAAGGCGAATGCAGAAATACACACATGATTCATCATTTAACTCATTTGCATTCTGATATTTCCCTGAAGCTCCCAGCCAGCACAGCTACATGCACAGTATTCTTCAAGCTGCACAACCGCACAATGCGTACTAGCACTGTGCACCACCCTCCTCAGAATAACCGTTAAAATTACTTGCGGCACAAGACGCAGGACTAAATAAGACAACCGCGGACAGAGAGATTGCCCGTCTACGTTCGACGCCAAGCCCTAGGAAAAAAAAAGTGATCAATACTGTCGTACATCCAGGAGCCGAAACAATGGCTACTGAGCCTCCACTGCCCTGACATACGCACTTCACAGCATTAGGATTCGGCAAACCTAAGGACATATATGCATTTCTTCAGAAATGTCTCAAGCACCTCTGCCGCCAGTGGAAGCAGCAAATGGGTCGGCATTGCTGGCTCCGCCCCTGGAAAATTCAGGAAACAGTGCTACGGTCCGTGAGACGCAAATCAACACACAAATGATCCAAGGCAACAGCTTCACCCGCTGGCGCCACTTCCATCGATTCGTTCAGCAGCAGATTGTAGACAGCGCCAGCACGATTTTGGAGGTCTACGAATGCAAATACCGAAGCAGCGCTACGAAAAAGTACATGCCAGCCGCTGGGAATGGCCAATGCGCACTGCCTGCAATGTGTATGTTCCGTCAAGCAAGTATTCCTAGGCAAATTATCCTAAGCAGCAGCAAGGGATGCAGGCATCACAACAGCCGGCAACAAAATGCTGCCCTGCAAGAGCACTTCCATGGTGCACAAACGTCACGTATGCACTGGCGCCTGCGAAAAACTCCTTTGGCTCTCATAAATTCGACAACCCGCGAAAATGCACGCACATCTTGCAAACAAGAACGGGCAATTCATCAAGCATAGCATTCCAGCATGCCCTGGAGACCCCGGAGACTGAAGGCAGTTGGCCTGCATTCGCAGATATCACTATCCGCATTTGCTCTCCATATGCTGCAGCCGTCACTGGTCAAAACCTTGGCATGGCGGCAGCTTCGACAACCGCAAGAGCTCAGCTCGATGAACATACTTTCTATTCAACACCAAGACACGCAACGGCTTCTCCATGCAGCCATATCCAGCATACCAGCGAGTTGGTGAAACGCTTCAAGGGCCGGTAGCGCAACGCATAATAAACCCATGGGTGCGACGAAGTTGGTTTCGTGTCTTCCCTCCTGATGACGATAATACGGTTGTGCTGCCAAAAATCAACGCTACGTATGTGTTACCATGGAAACTTCTCAAGTCGTGACGGGCCTACCCACCGAGTCTGCGCTGCCTTTGTACGCTGCACGCACAAGATGATGCTTTCTGCAGTGTATCCAACGCCCTTGTGCCTGCAATGCAGAGCGACCATGCTACAATACGGTGCGTCATAGATTCGTGAACGCCAGATAAAGCCAGAGTGCGTCAAACGTAAATGTAATACGGACAGCGTCTGCGTGACAACGCAATGCATCAAACGTAGGCGAAGTACTTGGACGTCCAAGCGACCCTACTGCCGAAAGCATGTACACTGAGCATGAATATATTCCGTCGAAGACGATATTCAGCCGAAACCATGCCACCCCTCGTTTGCTGGCCTCGTTGCTCCTCTCATCTGCACGTCTGGAAAGGCGCGCATGGACGAATGCACCCCGTACAAATACTGCTTGTTCTGCAACGCGCAGAGGTGCGTCAAGATGCCCCTAAAGCTCAGAGGCCCTCAACTGGCTAGCCAGCGCCAGCATAATATTGGAGGTCTACGAATGCAAATACTGAAGCAACGCTAGGAAAAAGTACATGCCAGCCGCTGGGAATGGCCATTGCGCACTGTCTGAAATGCGTATGTTTCACCAAACATGAATTCCTACTCAAACTGTACGAGAATTCGAGCAACCTAGGGGTGCGTCAAACCCCTTTGCCACGAAAAGCTCCTTCCCTTCAGTCATTAAGGCGGTAATCTTCAAATCCGGATTCGCCTCAGCACAGGAGCCTTTTGATTCGAAAAGTGCCGCCCAGCTTCATGCCAACCAGGCACCATGTGTGAGTTTGCACCTCTACTGCCCTGGTGTGCCTCCCGTAAGCCTGATACCGTGCGAGTTGACACCAAAACGCAAAGTTGCATGCACACTGCAGAAGGGGGTCCATAACAACCGTTCAGGCCCAATATCTCCAGCTGCAGCTGGCCAAAACGCTCTTTGCATTTATCTGCAACATAAGCAGGTTGATTGTCCTAGCCGGGTTTGCAAGAACGTCACATGCGCAGCTCGAAACAACAATGGTACGCTAAGCACCAGAGCAAATTCTCGTGTCAAATGACTACAATTTGGAAAACGTACCCACACCTATCCCACTATACAAGCCCAGCGCCTCTCGCCTGTAATGGGAGGTGGGACATGAATCACATCGACAGCAGGTGATTTCCAAGGGAACGGCTTGCCAGTTTGTTTCCCTGTTCTGAGCATCGTTCATGTGCAGCCGACGCGAACCGCAAAGGCTCCGCAGCCACAACGTTGGACAGAGATCCCGATTGACAACCAAACTCTGTGACGGCCCCACCGCATCATCGCTATGCACAGCGCAGGGCATGCCTATTGTCACTAGAACATAGTCTCTGGGACGCCGACGACTGCTATCGCTTTATGCCCGCGCAACCAGTTGATGAACTCGACAGTCACTCTTTCCTCTGTTTTCGACCCCAACAGCTTCGTCGATTCCCCAACCAGCTGATTCTAACATACATACGTATCCCTCCAATGGGATAAAAAAGGTGCGTCCCTTCGGATTTAGGGATTGTGGCATCTCTTGCTGCCGCCAAAAGATATTGCTTTCACCTTGCGAAATGAGCAGCTCCATTCACTACCAAACAAGTCGTCGTGCATTCGAAACCCTTCTGAAACACTTGCGCATGCGTGCACATTGAAATTATGCAGAACGTGCTCAGAACCATTTGTAGCAAATCATGCTTGCCATGTAAATACCCAACCAAATTACTTTGTCAACAGACCAGGCTTCAGCTCCAAGTATCAGCTCACAGCAGCTACCAAGAGCACCTGGTATCCGCCTACCCCCACCAATGCGGATTCCCAAATACGGAAACACATCTTCTAAACAGCAGCAAATTCTTCGACAACATTCAAACTGCTTCGTACAAAAGGAGGCTGCTTCTATATGTGTGTGCCCCGTAGGTGCAAAAGGGTAAATGCACATCGCGAATATCAAAAAGCACCATCACAACTACGTGGCAACTTCAACCGCTCACAAAAGGTGCCGCCAAGCAAGAGACTGTCACAGTTTCTCTATTCAGAGCACCACTCATATGCCGCTCACGCAAACCGCAAAGTGTCTGCAGGGACAACACCAGACGCGCATCCCGTTAGACGGCCAAACTCCGTGGCTGCCCCATCGCATCAGCATTCGGCATAGGCAGGTGCCCACGAGTAATGATAGAGATGGTCCCCGTGACTGCGCACTTTCTGCATAGGAAGTGCGCAACGACGGTGACACACTTCGCGCTACCAAGCCTGCATCCAGGCAATTTCCAGCATTACACTCGAATGAGAAGGGACGCTAGCTGAGAATCAGCTTTAACTTGTATTTGCCCTCAACGACTGGGTAGTATTCGCCTGGTCCGCAGACCTCTCTGAGTGGATATTGATTCTTGTATGCTTTACCCTACTCCGGTTGTCGTACCTGAACCTGAAACAAAAGATGCTAATAATCACGTTTCGAAGATATGCCTTTACTGTTCGATGGACGCGTCAGTTTCTGTTTTGAGGGTTTAGCTTTCTCCAGATCATCGCGCAATACTCTAGCCGAGATCCGTGAGAAGGCACTGCTCGACACAACCAAATATTTCTCGCATCAACGCCGGTACCGAAGGTATCTGGACAGGTTGCAGATTCAAAAGCCACCTTCTCGGGAGCAAATGTCTTCTGGACAAATTCACAAATGTCTAGCAGTGTCGACTATTCTTGCACAAGCACATCGCTGTTCAGGACAAAGTGTACAAGCATCACTCCTGGGTTCCATGGACCTGGCAGAGCAAGAAAAGAGTGCAGGAAAATGGGTGCTATACCAAAGTCTATGAAACGTTGTAGTAGCTCCACGCATGAGTATGCAAGGCTCCCGTTTATTCTGCTCTTCGTGCTCCCCCAAGAAAACGGGTTATATAGCTACCCACTGGGTATTCGTAAGGGACAGGGTTCTTCTTCATAAAGCTCAGCCTGACAGAAGAGTACAGGTTTCGCGTGCTGGCGTTTGCTTCAGTGTTGTGCAGCGCAGACACCGCATGGCCCAGCGGCCCAAATTCCTTCGCATACCAGTGGTGCCAAGCTCTCAGCAAGGCCTTTTGCGCAAGCCACTTGTCTAGCGAAAACGCTAGATACCAAGCAAAAATCCTGGCCCCAAATACATACTTTCTGCAAGCCACCAAGTAGCATCAGAGCGAATGCTACAAGCCGACAGCCATGGAATGACAATAATCGCGCACACAGTGCAATCAAGACTCAAAGAACTCACGGAGTGTTTGCACCTGCGTAAACAGTTCGTTCTTCATCTTCATGCCATGCTCGACATTGGCACGAGCCTTCCAACAAACACAGCACAGCTAGATGGGCGGTGCTAACCAAGCCATACAAGCATGCAACGGAACCAATCACTGCACACTACTCTTTGCGTTCCCCGTAATACTTCGAGGCATGAACAACGAGACTGCCTAAACCAGTAGCCGACGCGTAGGTTGCCTTTCCGCAATTGAAACCAAACGCACTCTGACAGAACGGCCGAGTACGTTCTTAAGCCCAGGAGGGTGAGCATCGTTTCCTAAGTCTTCCCTTCCTCGCAATCCACAATGCAGAGCACTTGATGCGACAGACTAATACGCATGCATACACAGGACCGCAATTGTCTCAGGTGGCATTCCTGAAGCATCCCAGGATCGCTGTGGCAGACCCAGGGAACAGTGTTACAGCCTTTCGGCCGCAAACCAACAAAAGAGCGACGCAAGGCTTCAACTTCCGCCACCAGCAAATTTGCTTTCACCATGCAGCCGCTAGAAATGGTCAGCGCGTACTGCCTGAAGCATGGGCTCCCCGTCAAATATGCAAGTCAGGCGTGAAGGAACTCTGCGTAAGAGTTAAGCATGCATTTGTTAAAATAACCAAACATGAGAGATAGACTCCACAGGAAGGCCAAATAGATGAAGCCATGCATCCGCCCTCATAACCGTCTTGTTGTGAAAGATCCAAGGCTACGCATGCATCCTCAGGCAGCAGAAAAAGCACGTCAACATGCGATAACAACTATCAAGCATCCAGCTGCCTCTGCAGCAGGCAGCGTGCACTTGGATATGGCTTGCGCCGCGCCAGCAGCGCGAAACGTTTGCCAAGCTGACTTGCATAAAGAGGCTACAAATGTTTCACCCATTCTTTTTATCCCGTGGCACCACAATGAAAATCACAAGCCATAATCAACAAGATGCCAGCATTCCTGTAGAGAACATGCAGCGAGGCTCTACGAAATTATCGGGAATTGCCGAAACGTTTATGCCAGGTCCATGCTGTGCTTGATAATGAGATGGGCCTGTCCACCAACAAAGGGTCACGCCTTGTACCGACCAAGCCAGAGAATCAACAATAGGCACACAATCATTGCACAGAACCATGATAAAACCAACCACTTGATATCCCCGCACTATGCCAAACGGAGCCAAGCCAGCTTCCTATATAGTGATCGCCCGTCTGCTCGCACACCTCAAAAAGCACTATCGAAATCTCAAGCTATCGAGGAAGAACCGGAAGGGTGTAATGGGCTACACTGCTTTAAATAACGCCTCATTTCAGCACATGAAGAAGCGCATCTCCTTGCCCTCCCTGCCCCGAGCGATAATCTGCAACCGGGCACCAGGAATGTATACAGACACACACCGATGAAGAAGAAACTGCCGGCACACTACCGCAAGGCATTCGCCCTCGCTGCAACACCAGCGTGGCCAATTTTCTAGCTCGGGAAATACCAAGCAGACCGCTGGGCCCATGTACTTAGTTGTGTACAAGACCTTTCAAAGCGAGTGCGAGACACACTTCGCGGAGTCCCACCTGCTGGTCACTATGCAGGTACTCCCCTTCAGCGGGGTCCGGAAAATCGCTTTTACTTGTCAAATCAGCTAAACCGGAAATGGTGAAGATCAAAATAAAATATGTGCTTCCGTAAACCCCTTCATGCCGCAAGCCTGGCAATCTGTCAGAGTTTATCACCATAAGAATGTTACTAGCCGCTGTTAGTCTAGCTTCTCGACACGTGCACCGTATGCCCGGGAAAAATGCAGTTCCCCTCGACCACACACCAGCGTGCGTTGAAAAAATGCCTCACCTTTGAGTGCGTTGCCTCACACACGGAACAGCTACCTGCAGGGAAGGCATTAGCGCAGATCCTTTGAGATCCTGTAACACCACCGATACACGAAATCATACGACACATCCATAATGCACCAGACACAAACAAACGTGCACACACCTATTCCACGGCATTCAGTAGAGAGCTTCCCAAGCCAGCTAGCTAGTTGACAGTCAGCGGGACCGACGCAACTAGGCTGGCATGCCCCCGAACAGGCAGGCGGGGGTGATTCCTCCCATTTGGTGTCGGCATGAAACAGTTTGCCCCTCATGAGGTCGTTAAGTAGCAGCTAGTACACATCTGCAAACAGATCAGCGTAGGAGTTAGGTGACGCACACTGGAATGCTCGAATGCCCTCGCGTTCTCAAGTCCTGAAGAAGTGTGGAAACTCAATGGCTGAAGTGCATTTCCCGCCACCGCTACTGACTACAGATGTGACGTTAAGAAGTGCTAAAACGGCGGCATGATTCACACTACAAGTAGCATGAGTTGTCATCCAAATAGCGGGTGCCCCATCGGCGCCTGGCACGATAGGTGGTGGTTCAGAAGGCCTCCTCGTACTTCTTCAAAACAATCCCCACACGATCAATAAGGGTCCAAACGTTTGCCAGATGCATGCAGGCCTGATGGATGGCATTTTGGTGGTGCAGTTTGCCAGCCTCTAACCGTTTGCGCTCTAGCTTCTCCTGGCTCGGCAGCTAGTATGCATGCGCGCACACACACACATAAACATAGAAATTCGTCGAATCATGCATGCTTGCTCTTGACTTCGCGAACGCCGAAACGCATTCGTGATGCACCGCCTGACACACATTTGGACCCCAAGCTACTGACTCCAGATGCGAGTTGATCAGGCTCTAGACGATGGCATGATTACCACAGCACGCAGCAATAACTGTCATCCAAATAGTGGTTTCCTCATGCCTAGATGCGGCGCGTTAGTAGGTAGCTAGTCCCCGGTCTCTCCTCTTCCGAGGAATTGCAGTCCGACGCCTAAGCATTCAAAACCGCAAACGGCCCAAACGGCTGTCATTTCTCTCGTCATGCACACCACGCGCTGGCCTGTAGCATTTGGAACTTCCCGTATGATGATATGCCAGCTAATAGGTATAAACACACAGAAACGCCTAGGAATTCGCCGAACCATGCGTAGGTGTCCCTCAGTTCGCATGCGCCCAGACGTTTTGGAGGCGCACCAACTGAAGTGCATGCCGCGCCGCAGTTACTGACTACAGATGTGAACTGATCAGCCTCGCCCGTGCTCACCCTTCTTCAAAGCCATAGCGTCTCGACGCATTAGGGCACAAACGTTCAGTAAAAACATCAGACAGATTTCACGAGAAATCCTTCATGCCGCACGCCTCACTGTCTGTGGGGGCGTTCTCCACCATCTGCCAGCTGCAAGGTCTTACGCGCATGTGCTGCAACAGCGCGTATGATATGCTAAGGCAGCATGCAAGCTGCATATTGCGTAAGAAGCCGAAATAATGCAGCTAAGCCAAATCCCCTATCATCCCGATTCAGAACGCACCTGCAGCAGGCAGGCTTACGCAAAGGCCACGATAACCACCGTTAAATATTCACTATATGACCTGTGCGTGCATGCTGGACTGGGCGAACAAAGTCACCACTTCGGCAACATCAGCTTTGTGACCCGTAGGCACGGTACCCCACCTGACAACAGCACCTTACTGCTCGCCTGGCGTGCATTTCTATAATGTTCGGGCCTCCGAATACCGCAAAATGTCGTGAATGCGCACATGACCTTCAAGGCAGTACGGACTGCCTAGAGGCAGGACAACGGGGGAAACCACATGCGGCGAGATCCAGAAACCGGGTGGCTATTTAATTTGTTGCGGCTCGGTGCAGACAGTAACGTTAACGCTGTGTCGCGAATGGCCAAGAAGGTGTATGGCCACCGAAATGCATGCCATCAACCAACCGGAAGGATTTTATAGACCTGTTCTTGTCCTGCCAATGCAGGTCTTGCCCGATGTCTTGAAGCGCAGACTAAATGACCGCAGGCATAAATATCCATCTGCCGCAGGCCTCATACTATGCCACAAAATTTTGAACCGCATCGCTCCCACTAGGCGTTGCTAGTCTAGCTTCTAGACAAGTGCACCACACACACATGTAATATGCACATGCGTGGCTTCCTTCCTGTTATCCGCACACAGCAGCGAGGTAGCACCTACCTCCACACCTTCTCGACGAATCATCCACACATAAACACGCACATGCTATTCCATGATATTCAGTACAGGGCCTGCCAGCCAGCTAGCTAGTTGACAGTCAGCGGGACCCAAGTAATTAGCGTGGCATGCGTCCGATCACTGTTCGAAAGTGGACGACACCTCTGACCTGTAAATGTGCTTCATCCGGCCGTACTGTCTAATCGCGAGGCACCTCGGGGAACCCGACTGACGAGCATATATAATGAACCTCCACTTGCTTTCAAACAGTTACTGAAACTCGGTACAGAGTGCAGTGCACTGTGGTGCAAAGCTCACAATATGCAGCAAAATAATGGTTAATGCAGACGTAAAGCCATCCACCCAATATCGCCATACGCGTATCGTCATACATGGTTTGGCTTGTGGAGCAGGCGGGCTGATACTTGTCACTGGCCACTTGCCCCGGCATGAAACAGGTGGCTCTTCGTGAGGTCGTGGGATGCCAGCTAGCAGGGATTTACAAACATATCAGCGTAGGAGTTAGGTGACGCACACTGGAATGCTCGAATGCCCTCGCGTTCGCAAGTCCTGAAGATGTCTGGAAACTCACTGGCTGAAGCGCATTTCCCGCCACCGCTCCTGACTACAGATATGACGTTAAGAAGTGCTAAAACGATGGCATGATTCACACACTACTACAAGTGGCATGAGTTGTCATCCAAATAGCGGCGCCTGGCACGATAGGTGGTGGTTCAGAAGGCCTCCTCGTACTTCTTCAAAGCAATCCCCACACGATCAATAAGGGTCCAAACGTTTGCCAGATGCATGCAGGCCTGATGGATGGCATTTTGGTGGTGCAGTTTGCCAGCCTCTAACCGTTTGCGCTCTAGCTTCTCCTGGCTCGGCAGCTAGTATGCATGCGCACACACACACATAAACATAAAAATTCGCCGAACCATGCATGTGTGTCCTTCACTTCGCAAACGCCGAAACGCATTCGAGATGCACCGCCTGAAACACATTTGGACCCCAAGCTACTGACTCCAGATGCGAGTTCATCAGGCTCTAAATCCTGCCATGGTTTACTCAACACGCAGCATGGGCTGCCATTCAAACAGACAGCCGGATACACTAGCCTGATTGAAAATCCGTGGATTGTCAATGCCTGTGCTCGCCTTGCTTCAAAGCCATAGCGTCTCGACGCATTAGAGCACAAACGTTCAGCATAAGCATCAGACGGATTTCACGAGAAATCCTTGCTGTTGCACGCCTCACTATCTGCGGTAACATGTTACACTATCTGCCAGCTGCAAAGTCTTAAGCGCGTGTGGTGCAGCCACGTGTATGACATGCTAAGGCAGCATGCAAGCTGCATATTGCGTAAGAAGCCGAAATAATGCAGCTAAGCCAACTCCTCTATCAGCCCGATTCAGAACGCACCTGCAGCAGGCAGGCATACGCAAAGGCCACGATAATCACCGTCAAATATTCACTGTATGACCTGTGGGTGCATGCTGGGTTGAGCGAACAAAGTCACCACTTCGGCAACACCAGCATTGTGAACTTAACGCGTGGGAACAAAACTGGTAGCTACGCCTTACTGCTCGCCTGGCGTGCATTTCTATAATGTTCGGGCCTCCGAATACCGCAAAATGTCGTGAATGCGCACATGACCTTCAAGGCAGTACGGATTGCCTAGAGGCAGGACAACGGGGGAAACCACATGCGGCGAGATCCAGAAACCGGGTGGCTATTTAATTTGTTGCGGCTCGGTGCAGACAGTAACGTTAACGCTGTGTCGCGAATGGCCAAGAAGGTGTATGGCCACCGAAATGCATGCCATCAACCAACCGGAAGGATTTTATAGACCTGTTCTTGTCCTGCCAATGCAGGTCTTGCCCGATGTCTTGAAGCGCAGACTAAATGACCGCAGGCATAAATATCCATCTGCCGCAGGCCTCATACTATGCCACAAAATTTTGAACCGCATCGCTCCCACTAGGCGTTGCTAGTCAAGCTTCTAGACAAGTGCACCACGCACACATGTAATATGCACATGTGTGGATTCCTTCCTGTTATCCGCACACAGTAGCGAGGTAGCACCTACCTCCACACCTTCTCGACGAATCATCCACACATAAACACGCACATGCTATTCCATGATATTCAGTACAGGGCCTGCCAGCCAGCTAGCTAGTTGACAGTCAGCGGGACCCAAGCAATTAGCGTGGCATGCGTCCGATCACTGTTCGAAAGTGGACGACACCTCTGACCTGTAAATGTGCTTCATCCGGCCGTACTGTCTAATCGCGAGGCACCTCGGGGAACCCGACTGACGAGCATATATAATGAACCTCCACTTGGTTTCAAACAGTTACTGAAACTCGGTACAGAGTGCAGTGCACTGTGGTGCAAAGCTCACAATATGCAGCAAAATAATGGTTAATGCAGACGTAAAGCCATCCACCCAATATCGCCATACGCGTATCGTCATACATGGTTTGGCTTGTGGAGCAGGCGGGCTGATACTTGTCACTGGCCACTTGCCCCGGCATGAAACAGGTGGCTCTTCGTGAGGTCGTGGGATGCCAGCTAGCAGGGATTTACAAACATATCAGCGTAGGAGTTAGGTGACGCACACTGGAATGCTCGAATGCCCTCGCGTTCGCAAGTCCTGAAGAAGTGTGGAAACTCACTGGCTGAAGTGCATTTCCCGCCACCGCTCCTGACTACAGATATGACGTTAAGAAGTGCTAAAACGATGGCATGATCCACACACTACTACAAGTGGCATGAGTTGTCATCCAAATAGCGGCGCCTGGCACGATAGGTGGTGGTTCAGAAGGCCTCCTCGTACTTCTTCAAAGCAATCCCCACACGATCAATAAGGGTCCAAACGTTTGCCAGATGCATGCAGGCCTGATGGATGGCATTTTGGTGGTGCAGTTTGCCAGCCTCTAACCGTTTGCGCTCTGGCTTCTCCTGGCTCGGCAGCTAGTATGCATGCGCACACACACACATAAACATAAAAATTCGCCGAACCATGCATGTGTGTCCTTCACTTCGCAAACGCCGAAACGCATTCGAGATGCACCGCCTGAAACACATTTGGACCCCAAGCTACTGACTCCAGATGCGAGTTCATCAGGCTCTAAATCCTGCCATGGTTTACTCAACACGCAGCATGGGCTGCCCTTCAAACAGACAGCCGGATACACTAGCCTGATTGAAAATCCGTGGATTGTCAATGCCTGTGCTCGCCTTGCTTCAAAGCCATAGCGTCTCGACGCATTAGAGCACAAACGTTCAGCATAAGCATCAGACGGTTTTCACGAGAAATCCTTGCTGTTGCACGCCTCACTATCTGCGGTAACATGTTACACCATCTGCCAGCTACAAGGTCATAAGCGAGTGTGGTGCAGCCACGTGTATGATATGCTAAGGCAGCATGCAAGCTGCATATTGCGTAAGAAGCCGAAATAATGCAGCTAAGCCAACTCCTCTATCAGCCCGATTCAGAACGCACCTGCAGCAGGCAGGCATACACAAAGGCCACGATAATCACCGTCAAATATTCACTATATGACCTGTGGGTGCATGCTGGGTTGAGCGAACAAAGTCACCACTTCGGCAACACCAGCATTGTGAACTTAACGCGTGGGAACAAAACTGGTAGCTACGCCTTACTGCTCGCCTGGCGTGCATTTCTATAATGTTCGGGCCTCCGAATACCGCAAAATGTCGTGAATGCGCACATGACCTTCAAGGCAGTACGGATTGCCTAGAGGCAGGACAACGGGGGAAACCACATGCGGCGAGATCCAGAAACCGGGTGGCTATTTAATTTGTTGCGGCTCGGTGCAGACAGTAACGTTAACGCTGTGTCGCGAATGGCCAAGAAGGTGTATGGCCACCGAAATGCATGCCATCAACCAACCGGAAGGATTTTATAGACCTGTTCTTGTCCTGCCAATGCAGGTCTTGCCCGATGTCTTGAAGCGCAGACTAAATGACCGCAGGCATAAATATCCATCTGCCGCAGGCCTCATACTCTGCCACAAAATTTTGAACCGCATCGCTCCCACTAGGCGTTGCTAGTCAAGCTTCTAGACAAGTGCACCACGCACACATGTAATATGCACATGTGTGGATTCCTTCCTGTTATCCGCACACAGCAGCGAGGTAGCACCTACCTCCACACCTTCTCGACGAATCATCCACACATAAACACGCACATGCCTATTCCATGATATTCAGTACAGGGCCTGCCAGCCAGCTAGCTAGTTGACAGTCAGCGGGACCCAAGCAATTAGCGTGGCATGCGTCCGATCACTGTTCGAAAGTGGACGACACCTCTGACCTGTAAATGTGCTTCATCCGGCCGTACTGCCTAATCGCGTCGCGAAGCACCACGGGGAACCCGACTGACGAGCATATATAATGAACCTCCACTTGGTTTCAAACAGTTACTGAAACTCGGTACAGAGTGCAGTGCACTGTGGTGCAAAGCTCACAATACGCGGCAAAATAATGGTTAATGCCGAAGTAAAGCCATCCACCCAATATCGCCATACGCGTATCGTCATACGTGGCTTGGCTTGTGGAGCAGGCGGGCTGATACTTGTCACTGGCCACTTGTCTCGGCATGAAACAGTTGGCTCTTCGTGAGGTCGTGGGATGCCAGCTAGCAGGGATTTACAAACATATCAGCGTAGGAGTTAGGTGACGCACACTGGAATGCTCGAATGCCCTCGCGTTCGCAAGTCCTGAAGATGTCTGGAAACTCACTGGCTGAAGCGCATTTCCCGCCACCGCTCCTGACTACAGATATGACGTTAAGAAGTGCTAAAACGATGGCATGATTCACACACTACTACAAGTGGCATGAGTTGTCATCCAAATAGCGGCGCCTGGCACGATAGGTGGTGGTTCAGAAGGCCTCCTCGTACTTCTTCAAAGCAATCCCCACACGATCAATAAGGGTCCAAACGTTTGCCAGATGCATGCAGGCCTGATGGATGGCATTTTGGTGGTGCAGTTTGCCAGCCTCTAACCGTTTGCGCTCTAGCTTCTCCTGGCTCGGCAGCTAGTGGGCATGCGCACACACACACATAAACATAAAAATTCGCCGAACCATGCATGTGTGTCCTTCACTTCGCAAACGCCGAAACGCATTCGAGATGCACCGCCTGAAACACATTTGGATCCCAAGCTACTGACTCCAGATGCGAGTTCATCAGGCCCTAAATCCTGCCATGGTTTACTCAACACGCAGCATGGGCTGCCCTTCAAACAGACAGCCGGATACACTAGCCTGACCGAAAATCCGTGGATTGTCAATGCCTGTGCTCGCCTTGCTTCAACGCCATAGCGTCTCGACGCATTAGGGCACAAACGTTCAGTAAAAACATCAGACAGATTTCACGAGAAAGCCTTGCTGTTGCACCCCTCCTTGCCTGTGGGAGCGTTCTCCACCATCTGCCAGCTACAAGGTCATAAGCGAGTGTGGTGTATCCACGTGTTTGCTATGCTAAGGCAGCATGCAAGCTGCATATTGCGTAAGAAGCCGAAATAATCCACCAAAGCCAACTCCTCTATCATCCCGATTCAGAACGCACCTGCAGCAGGCAGGCTTACGCAAAGGCCACGATAACCACCGTTAAATATTCACTATATGACCTGTGAGTACATGCTTTTCTGGGCGAACAAAGTCACCACTTCGGCAACACCAGCTTTGTGAACTTAACGCGTGGGAACAAAACTGGTAGCTACGCCTTACTGCTCGCCTGGCGTGCATTTCTATAATGTTCGGGCCTCCGAATACCGCAAAATGTCGTGAATGCGCACATGACCTTCAAGGCAGTACGGATTGCCTAGAGGCAGGACAACGGGGGAAACCACATGCGGCGAGATCCAGAAACCGGGTGGCTATTTAATTTGTTGCGGCTCGGTGCAGACAGTAACGTTAACGCTGTGTCGCGAATGGCCAAGAAGGTGTATGGCCACCGAAATGCATGCCATCAACCAACCGGAAGGATTTTATAGGCCTGTTCTTGTCCTGCCAATGCAGGTCTTGCCCGATGTCTTGAAGCGCAGACTAAATGACCGCAGGCATAAATATCCATCTGCCGCACGCCTCATACTATGCCACAAAATTTTGCACTGCATCGCTCCCACTAGGCGTTGCTAGTCTAGCTTCTAGACAAGTGAACCACACACACATGTAATATGCACATGCGTGGCTTCCTTCCTGTTATCCGCACACAGCGGCAAGGTAGCACCTACCTCCACACCTTCTCGACGAATCATCCACACATAAACACGCACATGCCTATTCCATGATATTCAGTACAGGGCCTGCCAGCCAGCTAGCTAGTTGACAGTCAGCGGGACCCAAGCAATTAGCGTGGCATGCGTCCGATCACTGTTCGAAAGTGGACGACACCTCTGACCTGTAAATGTGCTTCATCAGGCCGTACTGCCTAATCGCGTCGCGAAGCACCACGGGGAACCCGACTGACGAGCATATATAATGAACCTCTACTTGCTTCCAAATAGTTACTGAAACTCGGTACAGAGTGCAGTGCACTGTGGTGCAAAGCTCACAATATTCAGCAAAATAGTGGTTAATGCAGAAGTAAAGCCATCCACCCAATATCGCCATACGCGTATCGTCATACATGGTTTGGCTTGTGGAGCAGGCGGGCTGATACTTGTCACTGGCCACTTGTCCCGGCATGAAACAGGTGGCTCTTCGTGAGGTCGTGGGATGCCAGCTAGCAGGGATTTACAAACATATCAGCGTAGGAGTTAGGTGACGCACACTGGAATGCTCGAATGCCCTCGCGTTCGCAAGTCCTGAAGTTGTCTGGAAACTCACTGGCTGAAGCGCATTTCCCGCCACCGCTCCTGACTACAGATATGACGTTAAGAAGTGCTAAAACGATGGCATGATCCACACACTACTACAAGTGGCATGAGTTGTCATCCAAATAGCGGCGCCTGGCACGATAGGTGGTGGTTCAGAAGGCCTCCTCGTACTTCTTCAAAGCAATCCCCACACGATCAATAAGGGTCCAAACGTTTGCCAGATGCATGCAGGCCTGATGGATGGCATTTTGGTGGTGCAGTTTGCCAGCCTCTAACCGTTTGCGCTCTAGCTTCTCCTGGCTCGGCAGCTAGTGGGCATGCGCACACACACACATAAACATAAAAATTCGCCGAACCATGCATGTGCGTCCTTCACTTCGCAAATGCCGAAACGCATTCGAGATGCACCGCCTGAAACACATTTGGACCCCAAGCTACTGACTCCAGATGCGAGTTCATCAGGCTCTAAATCCTGCCATGGTTTACTCAACACGCAGCATGGGCTGCCATTCAAACAGACAGCCGGATACACTAGCCTGATTGAAAATCCGTGGATTGTCAATGCCTGTGCTCGCCTTGCTTCAAAGCCATAGCGTCTCGACGCATTAGAGCACAAACGTTCAGCATAAGCATCAGACGGTTTTCACGAGAAATCCTTGCTGTTGCACGCCTCACTATCTGCGGTAACATGTTACACCATCTGCCAGCTACAAGGTCATAAGCGAGTGTGGTGCAGCCACGTGTATGATATGCTAAGGCAGCATGCAAGCTGCATATTGCGTAAGAAGCCGAAATAATGCAGCTAAGCCAACTCCTCTATCAGCCCGATTCAGAACGCACCTGCAGCAGGCAGGCATACACAAAGGCCACGATAATCACCGTCAAATATTCACTATATGACCTGTGGGTGCATGCTGGGTTGAGCGAACAAAGTCACCACTTCGGCAACACCAGCATTGTGAACTTAACGCGTGGGAACAAAACTGGTAGCTACGCCTTACTGCTCGCCTGGCGTGCATTTCTATAATGTTCGGGCCTCCGAATACCGCAAAATGTCGTGAATGCGCACATGACCTTCAAGGCAGTACGGATTGCCTAGAGGCAGGACAACGGGGGAAACCACATGCGGCGAGATCCAGAAACCGGGTGGCTATTTAATTTGTTGCGGCTCGGTGCAGATAGTAACGTTAACGCTGTGTCGCGAATGGCCAAGAAGGTGTATGGCCACCGAAATGCATGCCATCAACCAACCGGAAGGATTTTATAGACCTGTTCTTGTCCTGCCAATGCAGGTCTTGCCCGATGTCTTGAAGCGCAGACTAAATGACCGCAGGCATAAATATCCATCTGCCGCACGCCTCATACTATGCCACAAAATTTTGCACTGCATCGCTCCCACTAGGCGTTGCTAGTCTAGCTTCTAGACAAGTGAACCACACACACATGTAATATGCACATGCGTGGCTTCCTTCCTGTTATCCGCACACAGCGGCAAGGTAGCACCTACCTCCACACGTTCTCGACGAATCATCCACACATAAACACGCACATGCTATTCCATGATATTCAGTACAGGGCCTGCCAGCCAGCTAGCTAGTTGACAGTCAGCGGGACCCAAGCAATTAGCGTGGCATGCGTCCGATCACTGTTCGAAAGTGGACGACACCTCTGACCTGTAAATGTGCTTCATCCGGCCGTACTGCCTAATCGCATCGCGAAGCACCACGGGGAACCCGACTGACGAGCATATATAATGAACCTCTACTTGCTTCCAAATAGTTACTGAAACTCGGTACAGAGTGCAGTGCACTGTGGTGCAAAGCTCACAATATTCAGCAAAATAGTGGTTAATGCAGAAGTAAAGCCATCCACCCAATATCGCCATACGCGTATCGTCATACATGGTTTGGCTTGTGGAGCAGGCGGGCTGATACTTGTCACTGGCCACTTGTCCCGGCATGAAACAGGTGGCTCTTCGTGAGGTCGTGGGATGCCAGCTAGCAGGGATTTACAAACATATCAGCGTAGGAGTTAGGTGACGCACACTGGAATGCTCGAATGCCCTCGCGTTCGCAAGTCCTGAAGATGTCTGGAAACTCACTGGCTGAAGCGCATTTCCCGCCACCGCTCCTGACTACAGATATGACGTTAAGAAGTGCTAAAACGATGGCATGATTCACACACTACTACAAGTGGCATGAGTTGTCATCCAAATAGCGGCGCCTGGCACGATAGGTGGTGGTTCAGAAGGCCTCCTCGTACTTCTTCAAAGCAATCCCCACACGATCAATAAGGGTCCAAACGTTTGCCAGATGCATGCAGGCCTGATGGATGGCATTTTGGTGGTGCAGTTTGCCAGCCTCTAACCGTTTGCGCTCTAGCTTCTCCTGGCTCGGCAGCTAGTGGGCATGCGCACACACACACATAAACATAAAAATTCGCCGAACCATGCATGTGCGTCCTTCACTTCGCAAATGCCGAAACGCATTCGAGATGCACCGCCTGAAACACATTTGGACCCCAAGCTACTGACTCCAGATGCGAGTTCATCAGGCTCTAAATCCTGCCATGGTTTACTCAACACGCAGCATGGGCTGCCCTTCAAACAGACAGCCGGATACACTAGCCTGATTGAAAATCCGTGGATTGTCAATGCCTGTGCTCGCCTTGCTTCAACGCCATAGCGTCTCGACGCATTAGAGCACAAACGTTCAGCATACGCACCTGACGGATTTCACGAGAAATTCTTGTTGTTGCACGCCTCATTGCCTGTGGGAGCGTTCTCCACCATCTGCCAGCTACAAGGTCATAAGCGAGTGTGGTGCAGCCACGTGTTTGCTATGCTAAGGCAGCATGCAAGCTGCATATTGCGTAAGAAGCCGAAATAATGCACCAAAGCCAACTCCTCTATCATCCCGATTCAGAACGCACCTGCAGCAGGCAGGCATACGCAAAGGCCACGATAACCACCGTTAAATATTCACTATATGACCTGTGAGTACATGCTTTTCTGGGCGAACAAAGTCACCACTTCGGCAACACCAGCTTTGTGAACCTTAGGCACGGTACCCCACCTGACAACAGCACCTTACTGCTCGCCTGGCGTGCATTTCTATAATGTTCGGGCCTCCGAATACCGCAAAATGTCGTGAATGCGCACATGACCTTCAAGGCAGTACGGATTGCCTAGAGGCAGGACAACGGGGGAAACCACATGCGGCGAGATCCAGAAACCGGGTGGCTATTTAATTTGTTGCGGCTCGGTGCAGATAGTAACGTTAACGCTGTGTCGCGAATGCCCAAGAAGGTGTATGGCCACCGAAATGCATGCCATCAACCAACCGGAAGGATTTTATAGACCTGTTCTTGTCCTGCCAATGCAGGTCTTGCCCGATGTCTTGAAGCGCAGACTAAATGACCGCAGGCATAAATATCCATCTGCCGCACGCCTCATACTATGCCACAAAATTTTGCACTGCATCGCTCCCACTAGGCGTTGCTAGTCTAGCTTCTAGACAAGTGAACCACACACACATGTAATATGCACATGCGTGGCTTCCTTCCTGTTATCCGCACACAGCGGCAAGGTAGCACCTACCTCCACACGTTCTCGACGAATCATCCACACATAAACACGCACATGCTATTCCATGATATTCAGTACAGGGCCTGCCAGCCAGCTAGCTAGTTGACAGTCAGCGGGACCCAAGCAATTAGCGTGGCATGCGTCCGATCACTGTTCGAAAGTGGACGACACCTCTGACCTGTAAATGTGCTTCATCCGGCCGTACTGCCTAATCGCATCGCGAAGCACCACGGGGAACCCGACTGACGAGCATATATAATGAACCTCTACTTGCTTCCAAATAGTTACTGAAACTCGGTACAGAGTGCAGTGCACTGTGGTGCAAAGCTCACAATATTCAGCAAAATAGTGGTTAATGCAGAAGTAAAGCCATCCACCCAATATCGCCATACGCGTATCGTCATTCATGGTTTGGCTTGTGGAGCAGGCGGGCTGATACTTGTCACTGGCCACTTGTCCCGGCATTAAGCAGGTGGCTCTTCGTGAGGTCGTGGGATGCCAGCTAGCAGGGATTTACAAACATATCAGCGTAGGAGTTAGGTGACGCACACTGGAATGCTCGAATGCCCTCGCGTTCGCAAGTCCTGAAGATGTCTGGAAACTCACTGGCTGAAGCGCATTTCCCGCCACCGCTCCTGACTACAGATATGACGTTAAGAAGTGCTAAAACGATGGCATGATTCACACACTACTACAAGTGGCATGAGTTGTCATGCAAATAGCGGCGCCTGGCACGATAGGTGGTGGTTCAGAAGGCCTCCTCGTACTTCTTCAAAGCAATCCCCACACGATCAATAAGGGTCCAAACGTTTGCCAGATGCATGCAGGCCTGATGGATGGCATTTTGGTGGTGCAGTTTGCCAGCCTCTAACCGTTTGCGCTCTAGCTTCTCCTGGCTCGGCAGCTAGTGGGCATGCGCACACACACACATAAACATAAAAATTCGCCGAACCATGCATGTGTGTCCTTCACTTCGCAAACGCCGAAACGCATTCGAGATGCACCGCCTGAAACACATTTGGACCCCAAGCTACTGACTCCAGATGCGAGTTCATCAGGCTCTAAATCCTGCCATGGTTTACTCAACACGCAGCATGGGCTGCCCTTCAAACAGACAGCCGGATACACTAGCCTGACCGAAAATCCGTGGATTGTCAATGCCTGTGCTCGCCTTGCTTCAACGCCATAGCGTCTCGACGCATTAGAGCACAAACGTTCAGCATACGCACCTGACGGATTTCACGAGAAATTCTTGTTGTTGCACGCCTCATTGCCTGTGGGAGCGTTCTCCACCATCTGCCAGCTACAAGGTCATAAGCGAGTGTGGTGCAGCCACGTGTTTGCTATGCTAAGGCAGCATGCAAGCTGCATATTGCGTAAGAAGCCGAAATAATGCACCAAAGCCAACTCCTCTATCATCCCGATTCAGAACGCACCTGCAGCAGGCAGGCATACGCAAAGGCCACGATAACCACCGTTAAATATTCACTATATGACCTGTGAGTACATGCTTTTCTGGGCGAACAAAGTCACCACTTCGGCAACACCAGCTTTGTGAACCTTAGGCACGGTACCCCACCTGACAACAGCACCTTACTGCTCGCCTGGCGTGCATTTCTATAATGTTCGGGCCTCCGAATACCGCAAAATGTCGTGAATGCGCACATGACCTTCAAGGCAGTACGGATTGCCTAGAGGCAGGACAACGGGGGAAACCACATGCGGCGAGATCCAGAAACCGGGTGGCTATTTAATTTGTTGCGGCTCGGTGCAGATAGTAACGTTAACGCTGTGTCGCGAATGCCCAAGAAGGTGTATGGCCACCGAAATGCATGCCATCAACCAACCGGAAGGATTTTATAGACCTGTTCTTGTCCTGCCAATGCAGGTCTTGCCCGATGTCTTGAAGCGCAGACTAAATGACCGCAGGCATAAATATCCATCTGCCGCACGCCTCATACTATGCCACAAAATTTTGCACTGCATCGCTCCCACTAGGCGTTGCTAGTCTAGCTTCTAGACAAGTGAACCACACACACATGTAATATGCACATGCGTGGCTTCCTTCCTGTTATCCGCACACAGCAGCGAGGTAGCACCTACCTCCACACCTTCTCGACGAATCATCCACACATAAACACGCACATGCCTATTCCATGATATTCAGTACAGGGCCTGCCAGCCAGCTAGCTAGTTGACAGTCAGCGGGACCCAAGCAATTAGCGTGGCATGCGTCCGATCACTGTTCGAAAGTGGACGACACCTCTGACCTGTAAATGTGCTTCATCCGGCCGTACTGCCTAATCGCATCGCGAAGCACCACGGGGAACCCGACTGACGAGCATATATAATGAACCTCTACTTGCTTCCAAATAGTTACTGAAACTCGGTACAGAGTGCAGTGCACTGTGGTGCAAAGCTCACAATATTCAGCAAAATAGTGGTTAATGCAGAAGTAAAGCCATCCACCCAATATCGCCATACGCGTATCGTCATTCATGGTTTGGCTTGTGGAGCAGGCGGGCTGATACTTGTCACTGGCCACTTGTCTCGGCATTAAACAGGTGGCTCTTCGTGAGGTCGTGGGATGCCAGCTAGCAGGGATTTACAAACATATCAGCGTAGGAGTTAGGTGACGCACACTGGAATGCTCGAATGCCCTCGCGTTCGCAAGTCCTGAAGATGTCTGGAAACTCACTGGCTGAAGCGCATTTCCCGCCACCGCTCCTGACTACAGATATGACGTTAAGAAGTGCTAAAACGATGGCATGATTCACACACTACTACAAGTGGCATGAGTTGTCATCCAAATAGCGGCGCCTGGCACGATAGGTGGTGGTTCAGAAGGCCTCCTCGTACTTCTTCAAAGCAATCCCCACACGATCAATAAGGGTCCAAACGTTTGCCAGATGCATGCAGGCCTGATGGATGGCATTTTGGTGGTGCAGTTTGCCAGCCTCTAACCGTTTGCGCTCTAGCTTCTCCTGGCTCGGCAGCTAGTGGGCATGCGCACACACACACATAAACATAAAAATTCGCCGAACCATGCATGTGTGTCCTTCACTTCGCAAACGCCGAAACGCATTCGAGATGCACCGCCTGAAACACATTTGGACCCCAAGCTACTGACTCCAGATGCGAGTTCATCAGGCTCTAAATCCTGCCATGGTTTACTCAACACGCAGCATGGGCTGCCCTTCAAACAGACAGCCGGATACACTAGCCTGACCGAAAATCCGTGGATTGTCAATGCCTGTGCTCGCCTTGCTTCAACGCCATAGCGTCTCGACGCATTAGAGCACAAACGTTCAGCATACGCACCTGACGGATTTCACGAGAAATTCTTGTTGTTGCACGCCTCATTGCCTGTGGGAGCGTTCTCCACCATCTGCCAGCTACAAGGTCATAAGCGAGTGTGGTGCAGCCACGTGTTTGCTATGCTAAGGCAGCATGCAAGCTGCATATTGCGTAAGAAGCCGAAATAATGCACCAAAGCCAACTCCTCTATCATCCCGATTCAGAACGCACCTGCAGCAGGCAGGCATACGCAAAGGCCACGATAACCACCGTTAAATATTCACTATATGACCTGTGAGTACATGCTTTTCTGGGCGAACAAAGTCACCACTTCGGCAACACCAGCTTTGTGAACCTTAGGCACGGTACCCCACCTGACAACAGCACCTTACTGCTCGCCTGGCGTGCATTTCTATAATGTTCGGGCCTCCGAATACCGCAAAATGTCGTGAATGCGCACATGACCTTCAAGGCAGTACGGATTGCCTAGAGGCAGGACAACGGGGGAAACCACATGCGGCGAGATCCAGAAACCGGGTGGCTATTTAATTTGTTGCGGCTCGGTGCAGATAGTAACGTTAACGCTGTGTCGCGAATGCCCAAGAAGGTGTATGGCCACCGAAATGCATGCCATCAACCAACCGGAAGGATTTTATAGACCTGTTCTTGTCCTGCCAATGCAGGTCTTGCCCGATGTCTTGAAGCGCAGACTAAATGACCGCAGGCATAAATATCCATCTGCCGCACGCCTCATACTATGCCACAAAATTTTGCACTGCATCGCTCCCACTAGGCGTTGCTAGTCTAGCTTCTAGACAAGTGAACCACACACACATGTAATATGCACATGCGTGGCTTCCTTCCTGTTATCCGCACACAGCGGCAAGGTAGCACCTACCTCCACACGTTCTCGACGAATCATCCACACATAAACACGCACATGCTATTCCATGATATTCAGTACAGGGCCTGCCAGCCAGCTAGCTAGTTGACAGTCAGCGGGACCCAAGCAATTAGCGTGGCATGCGTCCGATCACTGTTCGAAAGTGGACGACACCTCTGACCTGTAAATGTGCTTCATCCGGCCGTACTGCCTAATCGCATCGCGAAGCACCACGGGGAACCCGACTGACGAGCATATATAATGAACCTCTACTTGCTTCCAAATAGTTACTGAAACTCGGTACAGAGTGCAGTGCACTGTGGTGCAAAGCTCACAATATTCAGCAAAATAGTGGTTAATGCAGAAGTAAAGCCATCCACCCAATATCGCCATACGCGTATCGTCATTCATGGTTTGGCTTGTGGAGCAGGCGGGCTGATACTTGTCACTGGCCACTTGTCCCGGCATGAAACAGGTGGCTCTTTGTGAGGTCGTGGGATGCCAGCTAGCAGGGATTTACAAACATATCAGCGTAGGAGTTAGGTGACGCACACTGGAATGCTCGAATGCCCTCGCGTTCGCAAGTCCTGAAGATGTCTGGAAACTCACTGGCTGAAGCGCATTTCCCGCCACCGCTCCTGACTACAGATATGACGTTAAGAAGTGCTAAAACGATGGCATGATTCACACACTACTACAAGTGGCATGAGTTGTCATCCAAATAGCGGCGCCTGGCACGATAGGTGGTGGTTCAGAAGGCCTCCTCGTACTTCTTCAAAGCAATCCCCACACGATCAATAAGGGTCCAAACGTTTGCCAGATGCATGCAGGCCTGATGGATGGCATTTTGGTGGTGCAGTTTGCCAGCCTCTAACCGTTTGCGCTCTAGCTTCTCCTGGCTCGGCAGCTAGTGGGCATGCGCACACACACACATAAACATAAAAATTCGCCGAACCATGCATGTGTGTCCTTCACTTCGCAAACGCCGAAACGCATTCGAGATGCACCGCCTGAAACACATTTGGACCCCAAGCTACTGACTCCAGATGCGAGTTCATCAGGCTCTAAATCCTGCCATGGTTTACTCAACACGCAGCATGGGCTGCCCTTCAAACAGACAGCCGGATACACTAGCCTGACCGAAAATCCGTGGATTGTCAATGCCTGTGCTCGCCTTGCTTCAACGCCATAGCGTCTCGACGCATTAGAGCACAAACGTTCAGCATACGCACCTGACGGATTTCACGAGAAATTCTTGTTGTTGCACGCCTCATTGCCTGTGGGAGCGTTCTCCACCATCTGCCAGCTACAAGGTCATAAGCGAGTGTGGTGCAGCCACGTGTTTGCTATGCTAAGGCAGCATGCAAGCTGCATATTGCGTAAGAAGCCGAAATAATGCACCAAAGCCAACTCCTCTATCATCCCGATTCAGAACGCACCTGCAGCAGGCAGGCATACGCAAAGGCCACGATAACCACCGTTAAATATTCACTATATGACCTGTGAGTACATGCTTTTCTGGGCGAACAAAGTCACCACTTCGGCAACACCAGCTTTGTGAACCTTAGGCACGGTACCCCACCTGACAACAGCACCTTACTGCTCGCCTGGCGTGCATTTCTATAATGTTCGGGCCTCCGAATACCGCAAAATGTCGTGAATGCGCACATGACCTTCAAGGCAGTACGGATTGCCTAGAGGCAGGACAACGGGGGAAACCACATGCGGCGAGATCCAGAAACCGGGTGGCTATTTAATTTGTTGCGGCTCGGTGCAGATAGTAACGTTAACGCTGTGTCGCGAATGCCCAAGAAGGTGTATGGCCACCGAAATGCATGCCATCAACCAACCGGAAGGATTTTATAGACCTGTTCTTGTCCTGCCAATGCAGGTCTTGCCCGATGTCTTGAAGCGCAGAGTAAATGACCGCAGGCATAAATATCCATCTGCCGCACGCCTCATACTATGCCACAAAATTTTGCACTGCATCGCTCCCACTAGGCGTTGCTAGTCTAGCTTCTAGACAAGTGAACCACACACACATGTAATATGCACATGCGTGGCTTCCTTCCTGTTATCCGCACACAGCGGCAAGGTAGCACCTACCTCCACACGTTCTCGACGAATCATCCACACATAAACACGCACATGCTATTCCATGATATTCAGTACAGGGCCTGCCAGCCAGCTAGCTAGTTGACAGTCAGCGGGACCCAAGTAATTAGCGTGGCATGCGTCCGATCACTGTTCGAAAGTGGACGACACCTCTGACCTGTAAATGTGCTTCATCCGGCCGTACTGCCTAATCGCGAGGCATCTCGGGGAACCCAACTGACGAGCATATATAATGAACCTCCACTTGCTTTCAAACAGTTACTGAAACTCGGTACAGAGTGCAGTACACTGTGGTGCAAAGCTCACAATATGCAGCAAAATAATGGTTAATGCAGACGTAAAGCCATCCACCCAATATCGCCATACGCGTATCGTCATTCATGGTTTGGCTTGTGGAGCAGGCGGGGTGATTCTTGTCACTTGACACTTGTCTCGGCATGAAACAGTTGGCTCTTCGTGAGGTCGTGGGATGCCAGCTAGTACGCATATTTACAAACAGATCAGCGTAGGAGTTAGGTGAGGCACACTGGAATGCTCGAATATCCTTGCGTTCTCAAGTCCTGAACAAGTGTGGAAACCCACTGGCTGAAGTGCATTTCGCGCCGTCGCCACTGACTACAGATGTGACTTGAAGAAGTGCTAAAACGACGGCATGATTCACACTACAAGTGGCATGAGTTGCCATGCAAATAGCGCGTCCACCACCGGCGCCTGCCACGATAGGTGGTGATTCAGAAGGCCTCCTCGTACGTCTTCAAAACAATCCCAACACGATCAATAAGGGTCCAAACCTTTGACAGATGCATGCAGGCCTGATGGCCGGCATTTGGTGATGCAGTCTGCCAGCCTCCAACGGTTTCCGCTCTGGCTTCTCCTGGGTTGGCAGCTAGTATGCATGCGCACACACACATAAACAGAGAAACGCGTCGAACCATCCATGTGTGTCCTTCACGCCGCAAACGCCGAAACGCATTTTAGACGCACCGCCTGAAACACGTTTAGCCCCCAAGCTACTGACTCCAGATGCGAGCTGATCAGGCTCTAAATCCTGGCATGATTCGCTCAACACATAGCATGGGCTGCCATCCAAATAGACGGTCAGACACACTCGCCTCACCAAAAATCCGTGCATTGCCAATACCTGTGCTCACCCTCCTTCAAAGCCATAGCGTCTCCACGCGTTAGGGCACAAACGTTCAGCATAAGCATCAGACGCATTTCACGAAATATCGTTGCGGTTGCACGCCTCCCTGCCTGTGGGAGCGTTCTGCACCATCTGCCAGCTGCACGGTCCTAAGCGAATGTGGTGCAACCACGTGTATGATATGCTAAGGCAGCATGCAAGCTGCATATTGCGTAAGGCGCCGAAATAATGCAGCCAAGCCAACTCCTCTATCATCTCGATTGGGAACGCGCCTGCAGCAACCAGGCTTATGCAAAGGCCACGATAACCACCACTAAATATTTATTATATCAGTCGTGCGTACAAGCTGCGTCGAGCGTGCAAAGTCACCACTTCGGCACCCTCAGCATTGTGAGTTTTAGGCACGGTACGCAACCTAACAACGGCACCTTACTGCTCGCCTGGCGTGCATTTCTATAATGTTCGGGCCTCCGAATACCGCAAAATGTCATGAATGCGCACATGACCTTCAAGGCAGTACGGACTGCCTAGAGGCAGGACAGCGGCGGAAACCACATATAGTGAGATGCAGACACCGGGTGGCTATTAAATTTGCTGTGGCTTGGTGCAGGCAGTAACGTTAATGCTGCATCGCGAATGGCCAAGCAGGCGTATTGAGACCGAAATGCATGCCATCAACCAACCGGAAGGATTCTATAGACCTTTTTTTGTCCTGCCAATGCAGGTCTTGCCCGATGTCTTGAAGCGCAGACTAAATGACCGCAGGCATAAATATCCATCTGCTGCACGCCTCATACTCTGCCACAAAATTTTGCACCCCATCGCTCCCACTAGGCGCTGCTACTCTAGCTTCCCGACAAGTGCACCGCACACACACGTAATATGCACATGCGTGGCTTCCTTCCTGTCATCCGCACACAATAGCGAGGTAGCACCTACCTCCACACGTTATCGACGAACCATCCACACATAAACACGCACATGCCTATTCCATGATGTTCAGTACAGGGCCTGACAAGCCAGCTAGCTAGTTGACAGTCAGAGGGACCCAAGCAATTAGGGTGGCATGCGTCCGATCGCTGTTCGAAAGTGGATGACACCTCTGACCTGTAAATGTGCTTCATCCGGCCGTACTGCCTAATCGCGAGGCATCTCGGGGAACCCGACTGACGAGCATATATAATGAACCTCCACTTGCTTTCAAACAGTTACTGAAACTCGGTACAGAGTGCAGTGCACTGTGTTGCAAAGCTCACAATATGCAGCAAAATAATGGTTAATGCAGACGTAAAGCCATCCACCCAATATCGCCATACGTGCATCGTCATACGTGGCTTGGCTTGTGGAGCAGGCGGGGTGATTCTTGTCACTTGACACTTGTCTCGGCATGAAACAGTTGGCTCTTCGTGAGGTCATGGGATGCCAGCTAGTACGCATATTTACAAACAGATCAGCGTAGGAGTTAGGTGGCGCACACTGGAATGCTCGAATATCCTTGCGTTCTCAAGTCCTGAACAAGTGTGGAAACCCACTGGCTGAAGTGCATTTCGCGCCACCGCCACTGACTACAGATGTGACTTGAAGAAGTGCTAAAACGACGGCATGATTCACACTACAAGTGGCATGAGTTGCCATGCAAATAGCGCGTCCACCACCGGCGCCTGCCACGATAGGTGGTGATTCAGAAGGCCTCCTCGTACGTCTTCAAAACAATCCCAACACGATCAATAAGGGTCCAAACCTTTGACAGATGCATGCAGGCCTGATGGCCGGCATTTGGTGATGCAGTCTGCCAGCCTCCAACGGTTTCCGCTCTGGCTTCTCCTGGGTTGGCAGCTAGTATGCATGCGCACACACACATAAACAGAGAAACGCGTCGAACCATCCATGTGTGTCCTTCACGCCGCAAACGCCGAAACGCATTTTAGACGCACCGCCTGAAACACGTTTAGCCCCCAAGCTACTGACTCCAGATGCGAGCTGATCAGGCTCTAAATCCTGGCATGATTCGCTCAACACGCAGCATGGGCTGCCATCCAAATAGACGGTCAGACACACTCGCCTCACCAAAAATCCGTGCATTGTCAATACCTGTGCTCACCCTCCTTCAAAGCCATAGCGTCTCCACGCGTTAGGGCACAAACGTTCAGCATAAGCATCAGACGCATTTCACGAAATATCGTTGCGGTTGCACGCCTCCCTGCCTGTGGGAGCGTTCTGCACCATCTGCCAGCTGCACGGTCCTAAGCGAATGTGGTGCAACCACGTGTATGATATGCTAAGGCAGCATGCAAGCTGCATATTGCGTAAGGCGCCGAAATAATGCAGCCAAGCCAACTCCTCTATCATCTCGATTGGGAACGCGCCTGCAGCAACCAGGCTTATGCAAAGGCCACGATAACCACCACTAAATATTTATTATATCAGTCGTGCGTACAAGCTGCGTCGAGCGTGCAAAGTCACCACTTCGGCACCCTCAGCATTGTGAGTTTTAGGCACGGTACGCAACCTAACAACGGCACCTTACTGCTCGCCTGGCGTGCATTTCTATAATGTTCGGGCCTCCGAATACCGCAAAATGTCATGAATGCGCACATGACCTTCAAGGCAGTACGGACTGCCTAGAGGCAGGACAGCGGCGGAAACCACATATAGTGAGATGCAGACACCGGGTGGCTATTAAATTTGCTGTGGCTTGGTGCAGGCAGTAACGTTAATGCTGCATCGCGAATGGCCAAGCAGGCGTATTGAGACCGAAATGCATGCCTTCAACCAACCGGAAGGATTCTATAGACCTTTTTTTGTCCTGCCAATGCAGGTCTTGCCCGATGTCTTGAAGCGCAGAGTAAATGACCGCAGGCATAAATATCCATCTGCCGCACGCCTCATACTCTGCCACAAAATTTTGCACCCCATCGCTCCCACTAGGCGCTGCTACTCTAGCTTCCCGACAAGTGCACCGCACACACACGTAATATGCACATGCGTGGCTTCCTTCCTGTCATCCGCACACAGTAGCGAGGTAGCACCTACCTCCACACGTTATCGACGAACCATCCACACATAAACACGCACATGCCTATTCCATGATGTTCAGTACAGGGCCTGACAAGCCAGCTAGCTAGTTGACAGTCAGAGGGACCCAAGCAATTAGGGTGGCATGCGTCCGATCACTGTTCGAAAGTGGATGACACCTCTGACCTGTAAATGTGCTTCATCCGGCCGTACTGTCTAATCGCGAGGCACCTCGGGGAACCCGACTGACGAGCATATATAATGAACCTCCACTTGCTTTCAAACAGTTACTGAAACTCGGTACAGAGTGCAGTGCACTGTGGTGCAAAGCTCACAATATGCAGCAAAATAATGGTTAATGCAGACGTAAAGCCATCCACCCACTATCGCCATACGTGCATCGTCATACGTGGCTTGGCTTGTGGAGCAGGCGGGGTGATTCTTGTCACTTGACACTTGTCTCGGCATGAAACAGCTGGCTCTTCGTGAGGTCATGGGATGCCAGCTAGTACGCATATTTACAAACAGATCAGCGTAGGAGTTAGGTGGCGCACACTGGAATGCTCGAATATCCTTGCGTTCTCAAGTCCTGAAGAAGTGTGGAAACCCACTGGCTGAAGTGCATTTCGCGCCACCGCCACTGACTACAGATGTGACTTGAGGAAGTGCTAAAACGATGACATGATTCAGACTACAACTGGCATGAGTTGTCATCCAGATAGCGGCACCTGGCACGGTAGGTGGTTGTTCAGAAGGCTTCCTCGTGCTTCTTTAAAACAATCCCCACACGACCAATAAGGGTCCAAACGTTTGCCAGGCGTGATCGCCGGCATTTGGTGATGCAGCTCCACACATAAACACGCACATGCCTATTCCATAATATTGAGTACAGGGCCTGACAAGCCAGCTAGCTAGTTGACAATCAGCGGGAACCAAGCAACTAGGGTGGCATGCGTCCGATCACTGTTCGAAAGTGGACGACATCTCTGACCTGTAAATGTGCTTCATCAGGCCGTACTGCCTAATCGCGAGGCACCTCGGGGAACCCGACTGACGAGCATATATAATGAACCTCCACTTGCTTCCAAATAGTTACTGAAACTCGGTACAGAGTGCAGTGCACTGTGGTGCAAAGCTCACAATATGCAGCAAAATAATGGTTAATGCAGACGTAAAGCCATCCACCCAATATCGCCATACGTGCATCGTCATACATGGTTTGGCTTGTGGAGCAGGCGGGGTGATTCTTGTCACTTGACACTTGTCTCGGCATGAAACAGCTGGCTCTTCGTGAGGTCATGGGATATCAGCTAGTAAGCATTTAGAAACAGATCAGCGTAGGAGTTAGGTGACGCACACTGGAATGCTGGAATGCCCTCGCGTTCTCAAGTCCTGAAGATGTCTGGAAAACCGCTGGCTGAAGTGCATTTCGCGCCACCGTTACTAACCACGGATGTGACTTGAGGAAGTGCTAAAACGATGGCATGGCTCCCACTACAAGTGGCATGAGTTGTCATCCAAATAGGGGGTCTGCCACCGGCGCCTGCCACGATAGGTGGTGGTTCAGAAGGCCTCCTCGTGCTTCTTCAAAACAATCCCCACACGATCAATAAGGGTCCAAATGTTTGCCAGATGCACGCAGGCCTGATGGGCAGCATTTGGTGGTGCAATTTGCCAGCCTCTAACGGTTACGGTTTGGGCTCTGGTTCCTCCTGGGTTGGCAGCTAGTGTGCGCATGCACATAAACCTAGGAGTTCGCCGAACCGTGCGCGCGTGCCCTTCACTTCGCAAACGCCGAAACGCATTTCAGACGCACCGACTGAGGCGCATTTGGCCCCCAAGCTACTGACTCCAGATGCGAGTTGATCAGGCTCTAAACGATGACATGGTTTATTCAACACGCAGCATGGGCTGCCATCCAGAGAGTGGGTCCGCCATGCCTAAGTGCGGCGAGCGTTGGTGGGTTCTCAACACCTGGTGTCTCGTCTTCCAAGCAATTGCGGTCCGAGGCGTTACGGGCCAAAACTGCAAAAGGTCTATATGGCTGTTGCTCCTCTCTTTGGGTACTGCACGCCGCTGGCCTGTAGAGTGGAGCCGTGGGGTGGTTTGACACAGGTAAGCCTAGGGATTCGCCGTCCCTTGCCTATCCCTGAGTCCGCAGATGTCTAACGTCTTTGAAACGCACTGACTGAAGTGCATTTCGCGCTGCAGCTACTCACTTAAGTTGTGGCTTGGTGAGGCTCCAAAACGATGGCATGGGTTTACTCAACACGCAGCATGAGCTACCATCTGAATAGCCGGCACGCCACACTTGCCTCCCCGGAAGTCCGTGTACTGTCAATACCTGTGCTCACCCTCCTTCTAATCCATAGCGTCTCGACGCATTGGGGCACAAACATTCAGGATACGCAGCAGACAGATTTCACGAAAACCCTTGCTGTTGCACGCCTCACTGTTTGTGGGAGCATTCTCCAATATATGGCAGCTGCCAGGTGTTAAGCGTATACCTTCCAAACGCGTCAAGGATATGCTAAGACAGCATGCAAGCTGCATATTGCGTAAGGCCCCGAAAAGATGCAACTAGGGCAACTGCTCTATCATTCCGATTCAGAACGCAACTGCAGCAGGCAGGCGTAGGCTGGCAGGCAGGCAGGCTTGCGGAAATGCCACGATAACAACCGTAAAATATTAATTATGCCAGTGGTGCGTACAAACTGCGCCGGGCGTACAAAGTCACCACTACGCCAGCTTCACCATTATGAATCTTAGGCATGCGGAGAAAACTGACAGCTACGCCTTACCGCTGGCTTAGCGTGCATTTCTATAATGTTCGGGCCTCCTAAAACTGCAAAATGCGGTGAACGCGCGTATGAGGTTCAGGACAGTACAGATTGCAGAGGCAGAACGACGAGGCAAAAAGAACCAAGCTTTATGAGCGTAACTTTCCCGAACGTGCGGGCGCATCCACGCAGCCACAGGCACTCCCTGTGCGCTTCATCGCGCTTTTGTAAAATCTGACCACAGAAAAACAATTGCAAGTGCCCCGCTGAAAGGCCCTCTAAATACACCACAGGCGGTGAGTGGCGTTTGCAAGGCGTTGCTGCGCTTCCACCTTTACTACTCTTCTGCTTTGATTTCTGCCGTGAGCTTGGAGCCACGAACAAGCAAACCAGAGACATGCGTGGGCAAACGGCTAGCAAATGGAGTAGGGCAGATCCATTTAATATATATCTATATCTATATCTATATATATATATATATATATATCTATATATATATATATATCCCAAAAGCAAACGAATACCTGCGGGACACTTTGGGCATATTAGTTGGAGTTACTTCAGTGCGAACGTCCACCAAATACGCCGGTCTGAACTCATCCTTTCAGACTGCCTGCAGTGCATTCTGACTCTGGCTTACTGACCAACACTCTTCCGGCGGTTGGCGTGGATATGAAAGCTACACAACATGAGCGCCTGCGTCAACAGACACTGAACCGTGCACCAGCCGGTTGCCTTCAGTAGAACCCTTCCCTGTTTCTTACAGCACTTCTGACGCAGTGTCATAAGAAGCAGAGTAGAGCTAAGTATTTTGCACAAATGACCATCGTACGATGCTCGCGGATGCTTATATGATAGAGCTTTGAGAGCCCTTTTGACGCCGCGATTTGTCTGCCAAAAATAACTACACTATACGCATAAGCCGCATGCCGGCAATACATCTGGCAGATACAAACAAGCATTAGTAGAATACTACGGGAGCATCGGCCAGAGCTACCGCGGTGCAAAGAGGCGCCAAATAAGCCGTTGCCAACTCATCCTTTCAGATGTGCACACTGTGCACCTTCGCCTAATTAGTCCAAGACGCACAAGCTAGCACGACACAGCAAACCACGAACACGCTCGCGTGCAGGAAGCGAGACGAGGTATATTAATCATATCGACAGTGCGTCCTTCGACTACCATGCATCTTTCTCTCTCAGCACAAACGTCAACAACACGTTAGCTAGTCAACACGATTATATGCAGGCCTCACTCCCTATATGCGTGAAACCAACACAGTCGGACGCACGAGTTACGCCCGTGAGCACTCACGTGCCCTTCCCTGCCCCCAGTCACCTTTTGCACATCTCTCAGCGCACTGTGGTAGAGCTCCCCCGAATACAACCCAACAATGCTAAACGCAATGCCCCAACCCTGCACACCATAGCACCGCAGTTGATGCAGCTCGCGGAATACTGGGGCATGGAGAAGCTATCGCAGTGCTGTTTGGCACGGCACCTGGCCGTCGACACTCTTCTCAAGCTGTGGGGTGAAGTGAGTCCAAAGCCAAAACCTACTGCCTGCAGTGCATTCTGACTCTGGCTTACTGACCAACACTCTTCCGGCGGTTGGCGTGAATATGAAAGCTACACAACATGAGCGCCTGCGTCAACAGACACTGAACCGTGCACCAGCCGGTTGCCTTCAGTAGAACCCTTCCCTGTTTCTTACAGCACTCCTGACGCAGTGTCATAAGAAGCAGAGTAGAGCTAAGTATTTTGCACAAATGACCATCGTACGATGCTCGCGGATGCTTATATGATAGAGCTTTGAGAGCCCTTTTGACGCCGCGATTTGTCTGCCAAAAATAACTACACTATACGCATAAGCCGCATGCCGGCAATACATCTGGCAGATACAAACAAGCATTAGTAGAATACTACGGGAGCATCGGCCAGAGCTACCTCGGTGCAAAGAGGCACCAAATAAGCCGTTGCCAACTCATCCTTTCAGATGTGCACACTGTGCACCTTCGCCTAATTAGTCCAAGACGCACAAGCTAGCACGACACAGCAAACCACGAACACGCTCGCGTGCAGGAAGCGAGACGAGGTATATTAATCATATCGACAGTGCGTCCTTCGACTACCATGCATCTTTCTCTCTCAGCACAAACGTCAACAACACGTTAGCTAGTCAACACGATTATATGCAGGCCTCACTCCCTATATGCGTGAAACCAACACAGTCGGACGCACGAGTTACGCCCGTGAGCACTCACGTGCCCTTCCCTGCCCCCAGTCACCTTTTGCACATCTCTCAGCGCACTGTGGTAGAGCTCCCCCGAATACAACCCAACAATGCTAAACGCAATGCCCCAACCCTGCACACCATAGCACCGCAGTTGATGCAGCTCGCGGAATACTGGGGCATGGAGAAGCTATCGCAGTGCTGTTTGGCACGGCACCTGGCCGTCGACACTCTTCTCAAGCTGTGGGGTGAAGTGAGTCCAAAGCCAAAACCTACTGCCTGCAGTGCATTCTGACTCTGGCTTACTGACCAACACTCTTCCGGCGGTTGGCGTGAATATGAAAGCTACACAACATGAGCGCCTGCGTCAACAGACACTGAACCGTGCACCAGCCGGTTGCCTTCAGTAGAACCCTTCCCTGTTTCTTACAGCACTCCTGACGCAGTGTCATAAGAAGCAGAGTAGAGCTAAGTATGTTGCACAAATGACCATCGTACGATGGCTGCTTATATGATAGAGCTTTGAGAGCCCTTTTGACGCCGCGATTTGTCTGCCAAAAATAACTACACTATACGCATAAGCCGCATGCCGGCAATACATCTGGCAGATACAAACAAGCATTAGTAGAATACTACGGGAGCATCGGCCAGAGCTACCTCGGTGCAAAGAGGCACCAAATAAGCCGTTGCCAACTCATCCTTTCAGACGTGCACACTGTGCACCTTCGCCTAATTAGTCCAAGACGCACAACCTAGCACGACACAGCAAACCACGAACACGCTCGCGTGCAGGAAGCGAGACGAGGTATATTAATCATATCGACAGTGCGTCCTTCGACTACCATGCATCTTTCTCTCTCAGCACAAACGTCAACAACACGTTAGCTAGTCAACACGATTATATGCAGGCCTCACTACCTATGTCCATGAAACCAGCAGAGTCGGACGGACGAGTTAAGCCCGTGAGCACTCACGTGCCCTTTCTTGCCCCCAGTCACCTTTTGCACATCTCTAAGCGCACTGTGGTAGAGCTCCCCCGAATACAACCCAACAATGTTAAATGCAATGCCCCAACCCTGCACACCATAGCACCGCAGTTGATGCAGCTCGCGGAATATTGGGGCATGGAGAAGCTATCGCAGTGCTGTTTGGCACGGCACCTGGCCGTCGACACTCTTCTCAAGCTGTGGCTGAGGTGTCTTAAAGATATGACATTTGGGCTTATTAATTCTTCCGGATGTATATAAGTCAACTGAGGCATGTGAATAGAGAAGACAGTCCAAAGCCAAAACCTACTGCCTGCAGTGCATTCTGACTCTGGCTTACTGACCAACACTCTTCCGGCGGTTGGCGTGAATATGAAAGCTACACAACATGAGCGCCCGCGTCAACAGACACTGAACCGTGCACCAGCCGGTTGCCTTTAGTAGAACCCTTCCCTGTTTCTTACAGCACTTCTGACGCAGTGCCATGAGAAGCAGAGTAGAGCTAAGTATTTTTCACAAATGACCATCGTACGATGGCTGCTTATATGATAGAGCTTTGAGAGCCGTTTTGACGCCGCGTGGTGCAAGGAGACAAGGGCAAGCACAAGAATGCAAGCGCACCAGTCAAAGCTATCTCGGCGGATAAGGGCATCAAACACAAAGCCTACACACCATAGCCCTGCAGTCGGCGCTGCTCGCTTAGTGCTGCGGTGTGGATCCCTTGCCGCAGTAGTGTCTTTGTCATCGCACCTAGCTGGGACCTAGTAGAGATGGTAAGGCGTAAGCGTAACATTTTTGTCGGCAATGCGCTAGTGGGCACACGCACTTCAACACACAGGAGAGTACATACCGCCTGGAGCATCGTTTGAGGCACCGACACTGGGCTACCACCTGCGGACGGTTGACGCCGATATCACGGCGGCAAACTGTGAGCTTTCCTCTAAACAACTCGTATGCCATGCAGTAGGGTGTTCAATCCTCAACAGCGCTTCAAGGCATACTCCCTAAATTGTATTAAAGGATTCCACACTAACCAGGTATTTGAAGTGGTACATATTGCTGCACATGGCGCGACTATTCAAGCATTCTAGGGGGGCCAACCTGTTCACCCCTCTGTAAAACAACTACAACCTTCGGACTGGGGCACAGACGTGGATTTGTGTATTTTGTATGTCATCCTAGACTGATCTATGGCTTGCTCGTGGCTTTAAATCTGGCAGGAATACTCAATGCACGCCAAACAAGCATGCATACTGCATTTTCCCAGCGTGAGCGTGAGAATCAGGCTTGGACAACAGGTTCCCTATGCTGCTACTTCCACTGCATAAGTACTTTCAAAAGTCTGTTGTGCGTAAACCTTTCCAGGGTTTAATAGGGCACTTTGCAGAGGCGCACAAGCTATGTAGGACATATTACAGCTCAAATGCGGCTGCTCCATGAACTTATATGCAAGGCACGGAGAGCACAGGCGACAGAGGGCATGATGTGCCTTTAGAGCCCACAGCAGCCTGCGAATCAGCTGAGCTGGCTCCAAGCCGCTCGTACTGCCTGGAACGGCCAGCCGCAGAACGTAAGAAGAATGCGGCATGCTCGTTATACTGTACTTGTTATTCCAAGGGGAAACTTTGCGTGGGTTATACAGACTGTAGTGCCAACTAATTACGCTGCAGCATGCAGGAAAACACATGAGGAAAACATTTTCCAGATTATTCGCGGCCCCCCTTAGATTCGACGTGGGGTGTCGGTTCTGGTGAAACTAATATAATTGGATGCTGCATGAGATTCACTCCTTGGCACTTCCTGGTGCCCTCGTTAGAAGTCCCTTAGGAATAAAGCATATGAATATCATGAGATAATTGTTCAAAATAGTAGCCCAGTCGGGAAAAATGTAGGACGTACTCCCTGAAGTGTACTTGAACCTACGACCACTCAAAGGCAATTCGACGTGCCAGAGACCTACGCACGTGAGGGCACCTGACAGCCGCCAAACGACGTTGCCATTTGAATTTCCAGTTATTTGTGCACGAGCCCTTTTAGATACGCCTGCCGGTGTATAAAAACGAGGTGCAAAAGGCTGAGATTACGGTGAACAGGTGGAGCGCGGACCAACGGAGCTTTTGCACAGACACGTACATGCCATTCCTCCCGGCATGCCAGATGTGTACGCGTTAGCAGGCTCTTCAGGGCGATTATTAGCCAAAATGGCACGGTTCAGCTCTCCTAGCTTTTTATCCTGCTAGGTTTCGCATGCCGCCTAAAAGGCGCAGATAAGGTGCTTGGCACATATCTCACTCCCTGAACGTGTCGATGCGCAGACCTGAACACACTTTAGACAGCCCCGGCATGCCTGGCATGCAGGGTGAGAAGATACTAGTGGCGCTACTGTAGTGTGAGCATTATTATCTAGAACCATAACAGCACAGGGGTGGCACCAAACAGAGCAGCAAAACTCAATTGTTTCAAGTTGATCTTCGACGCACGACCTGCAGTGCGTTCGGCCGAGGTAGCCAGTGAGAACACGTCAACGTAGACATTGCAATAGTAGTGCCGTCCATATGCACGATACGTCCAGCCGAAGCTTTGGTGAATGCATTAGATTTGTCCGTAAATGTCCAAGCTCCACACGAAACGCACAAACTGGCACGCTCAGGGAAGCCAGGGAAGCGGTGTTGCGTAATCGAGAGGTCTTCTTAACTTTCTGACTGGGCGCAGTCTCCCACTTGCGTTGAATTCACGTTGTGCAGACCTTATCACCCTAACTATCTGGCCTGCTTCATATTCTAGCTACAATGCGCTTAACTGCCCAGCATCACCTGGGCAGCACAAATGAAATCATCGAGGTCCGGCTACTTAACTGAAACCATACACCGACTCAGCCGGGCTCCTAGCCTACTAATGGCTTTTCTCAAGTACATAACAATCTCACCATCTTAAGTAGCAAGCGCCTACTGGTGGGGTTCTGACGCGTTTTGGCACGTAAGGCCAACTTGGCGCTCGGCAGCTAAATACAACCCCCGTCTGCCAACCTCACCCTGCGCCTTGTATACTACTCAGGAACTTAACCAGTGCAGTTATCCACTATCCAGAGCGGGTTCTTTGGTAGGCGTTGCTTCCTCCGTTTCACAAAAGGACAGAAAGGGCAGCGATTCAATAAGGAGCGGGTTAAAGGGCTCGAAGTTAACTTGTACTCTGTGGGTGCCCAGGTGCTTGCTTACCTTCGTGCATATACGACGACGTACTCCCTGCGAACAAGAAAAAGGAAACCGAGCTCTAGTTTAGTGCACTCCTAAACCGTGAAGCAACTTACATTTCCGTTATAACTCAAAATGTAATCCAGGAAAATGAAAGTAAGCTTAATTATCATGAATTGCCCGAAAATATCTTAAGCTGTGGAAGATATGGTTAAAATACCACAATATAATAATAATAATATGGTACCATGATAATAATTTGCCTTCAGGCGATCTCGCAAAGGTTCAAGTGCTGCTAGAGTGCACTTGTATCGCAACCAACTTACGCCCTGCTCCAGCGTAGCAGGCAGCGGCCAATCGCCACACAGCTGGCGGCTTCACCCTTGCTCGGCATGGTGCCCATCGGGATTCAGAAACTTCTGTGCTCACCCCTAGTGTAAATTCTACGAATCGTTCCTCACTATCTGAAGATATGCCATATGCCAAAGCAAGCAATGCAACCATTCGAGAGCAGCAGAAAGAATTCGACAGCAATCAAGTACACTTGCATACGCTTGGAATTCTCACTTAGTAATGTGGTGGCGGTTCAGTGTCGCAACTCTGTAGGTTCACAAATATGGAACTTGCATTGTAGCTGCAGATACAGAAGCTCCGGCAAGCCTAAAGCACTGGTGTGAGAAAAAGATTGAGACACACCCGTAGGTTAAGGGATATTTACAGAGGGAGTAACACGTGGCACGCGGTTCCGCAGGGATGATGGCTAGGGATAATGGCAGGTAGCATCAAATAACCATTCATATGCTCCGCAGTCAACAGAGAACGACGAAAAAACTTGTAGGCTAAGCTACTAGTTGCAGTGTGCGCCATATCGCACTGTCGTAGTCAGTCCAGTTGCTTTAAGGTAAAACAAGAAGGCCTGTGCAGTACTGGATAATCAGGAGTTGCAGGAATGCCAACGTCTTGCTCATTCGAAATAGGAGAAAACATGCTGCCTCAGCGGGGAACGTTTGGGGGGCGGGATATTCCGAATGCTAATTTTGGCAGGTATCGTCTCAGGCGACTAAATCTTTGATAGCGTTTGAGGCTGAACCCCATAAGACCCGCAGAATCAGTGGAGCTACAAACACTTTTCTGCCGGCGGCTACCAGTGTCACTACAATTCAGTAGTTCATCATGCGTGCGCAAAAAATTCAACTTTGCACGTGAGTCCATTTGGAGTAGAAGGGCGGGGCTGGCATCAGCTTTCTTTTGCAGGCACACAGGTTTAGGGACTTGTGAAGCAATCCAATTCAAGTGAAATGGAATACTGCAACGCTTAGAGAGGTTCATGAGAACGGCCCAAGTTGGCATACTCATCCCAACAAATATACAATATACACGCACGAACTGCCGGTTAGTACACAAGCCTAAGAGCAAGACATTTTCCGATGCCAGACACGTAGAAAGAACAGATGGATGACGGCGGCTGAGCATCGGGGAAATATGAAGGGTCCATGAACGTCAATAAGTGGAATTCCACCGGAAAGCCATTCCTTCTACCCATGACGCACTAGCTGAGCAGATGAAGACGGCGAAGAAGAGCGATGTACAGCACGTCCCACTAAATACGACGGATCCACCATATGTCGAAGAACGTCGTCAGCCTGTCCAACAGGATGCTGAGCACTGAAGGTTCTAGCTTCCACTAGAGCTGCAGTGAAACGTTTAACGCTACCGTTAATGCACCAAACTAAATCTTCAAACCTAGGCACAATAATCGGCAATTCGTAGCTCTAGTACACTCTCCCTGTATCACCATCGTCTCCACAATTCAACGCACGGCCTGATTTCAGTTGACGAAGCCGCATTGGATTGGGCATGCGGTTTAGATAGATCTTCTCCTGGGGCTGCAGAAATATGAGGGAACGGGGGGTGGAATACTCCCTCTCAAACAGGTGGCAACTATCCAACAGTTCCGGACTGGGGTGGAATACTCCCTCTCAAACAGGTGGCAACTATCCAACAGTTCCGGACTGGAGTTAAAAATTCCAGTGCTTAAGGCAACAACGCGTGGTATGTAGACTGCCATACTGGCTTCGCGCATTTAGCCAACAATGGTTTGACGAAACTGCACGCAGCCTCTCCTTCTGGCTTGTTAGCAGCCTTTCATAGTAGCCAGCATCATCTAGAGGACGCGTGGTGTGATCAACTAGTGTGGCCATGTGCACTGATCCTGCCTTTAATAGACACACAGCAGACATCTGCGAGCGCAGCCATGCACACTGTCCCCAAACGTATGCGTGACACTGTAGACACTTCAATGCCCTGCAGTGTAATCCTGTGCTTGCAATCCCCGTTCTACAAGATCCTGGTCAACCATTTTTAGTCATCGACTGCGGAGCAACGCCTGTGGCTTTAAAACAGCCGCAATCAGCCAGTCCGCCTGTGTCAAATGAAGTCGCAAAACAGCTGCAAAATCGCACCCAGCTGCCCTGACATTGTTCAGTCTATTATTGTCCGAACATATCAGCACACGTAGCAACTGCAACAATGCCATGGGTGACATACACTCTGCATGAACACGCTTTCCGTTCGTGCACTTCCTTGTAAGCAAGAACGAGTCCTAGGCCAGTGTTAGATACCTCGCCAAACAAAACTGGCGCTTACGCTTCGATATCTGGTGCATTATTCAAATTCCAGGATGAAAAGTGTGGAAGGCCGATTCAATCCAGTTTCTCTATCTGCGTGTACACCGCCAGTGCGAGCTGAGTTCTTTTCAGAAGTTTCGCGAAGCTCTTTGAGGGATCTTATTCCAGAGAATGCATTGGATGTGTCTCCATGCATAAGGCGCGCAGTAGCGCATTTATTTAGTGCGCTTACTACGCTGCCAATGTTAACATGTACGATGAGGAAAGTGGGAAAGTAGCAGTGGTGTCACTATGAAAGCAGACAGGCCGGCCCCAGTAGGGAGCATTCAAATGCAACTCAGGTTCGTGCTCTAAACAATACATGGTCACAAGAAAATCAACGGCTTAACATGGAAATCCCACCATAACCCTTTGTACGGGATGCTTGGTCCCAGTCGTGCTACGAAAAGATGGTTGGCTCTTTTTCAACTGCTGAACTCGATGCACAGTGTCGTAGTAAACACCAAGCACAACAGCAACTATATTGACGTCAACTGTCTATCTGTGAGTTTGAGCTACGTATTTAGTCAGTCTAAAAGAGCCCATATTCCCTACTAAGTTGGTCCGAAAACTAGCGCCTGTGGATAAGCGGCGTCGTATTCGCATTGAAAAAGAGCATGCGTGGGGGGCGAGCATATTTCGCATGGAACGAAAGAGGAGCATCGAATGCATTTCCAAACATTTGCACAGAAAACGAGATACACACACCACAAAGCAGAGTTTCGTTCGCACACTGAAACTGTTCATGCCGTGCTAAGGTCCATCGCGCATAACCCACCGTCCTGCCAAGCGGAGCAGGTAGGGGCCCAGGTTAGATCATCGCACTTTCTGTGTGCATCAGCATGCCCGTATTCGCTCGTGTGCCTGAATATATCAGAGGGATATCTGTCGCATCTGCTCTAAAAGGATTTTATATACAGAGGCCCTTTGCAAATACCAATGATGCACCTCAAGAGAACATCATACACTCACAGACAAGCTTTTTGTCAAGCTAGACAAAGGAAATATGGTTTTTATGCTGACTACTTGGCGTAGCAGGCTCTGTGGGTTCCAGCATCATTTTCGCAGCCCAGCCCAGCTCTGCTGCGATACAGGGCCACTGGCACTACACAAATGGAAGAAAGATCCACTCGCGGCTGCAAGCGACAACAGTGCAACCAGTACGACAGGTGCAGAAGGTAGGCTATGGATTTGCCAATGCCCAAGGCTTCAAAACGGAGACAGCACTTGCCTTCGCAACTGCTTTGCTTTCGGGCGTAGCATATTATTATATGGATGGCAGGCTTGTGAATGACCGCTCAAGTAACTGCTTGTGCGCAGAATACACACCATGTCGACAAGAAAGGACATTGAGCACAACCGGTATCTATCTATCTATCTATCTGCATCTCTCTCTCTCTCTCTCTCTCTCTCTCTCTCTCTATATATATATATATATATATATATATATATATATATATATATATATATATATATATGCATATAGATAGATAGATTGATAGACAGACAGATAGATAGATAGATAGATAGATAGATAGATAGATAGATAGATAGATAGATAGATAGATAGATAGATAGATAAATACATAGATAGATAAATAGATAGATAGAAAGATATAGGAGGAACGAAGCAAGGCAAGCAGCATGCTTTTTGGCTCAGCACAGGGGCATTCAGCATTCAGCATTCACACTTTCGTGGAAGCTTAGCGGCTATATCGTTGTTTACCAACAATACAGCTGGTAAAACGTTGCTGCCTTTAGATCACGTCAATGATTGCCGGGCGGTGCTGGACATTTGCAGTCCCTATACGTTGGCCCAGAGCCAAGTACGCTCTCTAAAGAGTGATTAACTCCTCCTGATACAGGTATAGTAAACCAGGTCTGCTAGCAGCATTCCGTGGCAACTACTACGAATGGAAATGCACGCAATCAGCACCGAATGAAAAATTCTGAAGCATGTGCACCTGACATACACTGAAAATCTCAAGCCACCTTCCCCCCGTCCACCTAATGCTGGCCTACACTACGCTACAAAACACGTCCTCAGCCGCCTAGTGACGGGGTCAATGCTCCGTGTCTCTTCAGAACAAGCCAGGCGCCCACGTCGTGCTCCGCCGGTGATAGTCCACCTGCACGAAGCGCCCTAAGCTGAACAGTATCACCATCAGAAGCCCGTTGTACATTACAGGCAAACGGATGTGAAACATCTACACAACGTGAAAGGAGTGCTTATGGTCAAGGAGTACAACATACAAGGTTGCAAAAAATCTGGCGTTAGTCACAGAAACAACCCAAGCGCAGAGAGACAGCCTAGCGGTGCAATAGCTGTGGTTGCCGCAGCGTACAATCTTTACATTCAGATGCTTTCCCCTGGGGTTAGAGCTTTTAAACTGCTGACGGTGGATGCAACTCTACTGCGCAGCCGTCGTCATAAAGAACTCAAAGCGCAAAACACACGTCGCCTTGCCAAAGGAACCCTTCACCGGTTATCTTTTGTAATGCATAAGCATGCAGTGCCTGCATCGGCCTCCACTACTCCCACCCAATGGCATATTTGCAAAGCGCAGGCACGCTCCTTCATTCTGAACCCGCGGAGGCACCGATTTGCTGCCTCCCAGCTGCAATCTACTGTGGCAAAGAACGTACATGAGTCACAAACAGCGCATTTAGAATGCGAAAATTTCATGGGCCCGGTGTGCCCACGAGTGGCAGTGGGGCTACGGGGAATGAGGTGAAGTCAATGATAATGTCAACGCTTCGTGCACAGGTCAGTGTGCACACCAGCATCCAGAGTCTGCTGCCCTGTCTTAGCAATGCTCTCCACTCTTTCTTGCCTATACATGCTGCCTGCACTTACTTGATCTTCAGACACCACTAACGTTTCCTTCAGGCAACTCAGTTGCTAGCGTACAGCGTATGTCGTCCTAAGCCGTTGCGCTCATCCTACGCGACGTTCATCACCACCGGCGACGCCTGGGCAAACCCCAAGCAGCTCCAGCACTTCTGTTTGCCGACAACCTGTCTCCAGGCAGTCTCGAAACCGCCAAGAGGCATCAAACGTCAAATGTCGATTGCGCCATGTGCCTCTCATCCACTGTGCACAGCCTTAGACAGATGGATCGTCAGCGTCACGAGGCCCTAGACGCACGTCCTGCCACGCAACCCTAGCCTGCCGCACCGCCGACCTGTTCCCCAGCTCGTACTGCGCATCCTTTACGACTGCACTATGTCCTACCCCCTTGCATATACTGCAAGTGTAGCTTCTACACAAAAACGCTATTGCTTCGCCGGCAAAAAACATTTGCACTAGAAACATGTTGGCTGCGCTTAACGTCTCTACGGTGCCTCCCCAGAGCCAGGGCAACTAACACGTTGTGCATGTCGAGGCAAACCCTAAGACATATTTGTGGCTCACAGGCTGGCCCACGGCTTCCCAGACTCTACACGTTCACGAGATCAGTAAAATACCCGAGGCGTACGTGCAGCGACTTGAAGACTGTCACACTACGGCAAATCAAAGGCAAATGGGGAAAATCCAACTGAACCCTGCACCATCCGGCCCACTAAAAACGGCAGTAGCAAGATACGCAGTGTGCATGCAGTTAGGCTGTGAACACACGTTCTGGCAAGCAAAACTCCAGCATCAAGTTCAGCTTCTTATGCGTCAGCTTCAGCTTTCTGCAGCAGCATGGTCGACACTTTCGCGCACCTTTGAACAATCTCATCAGGTGATCGTCCGCATGCATCAGCCTCCTCCCCGCGTCCCGCACAAATCATACTGCCCCACCAATCTGCCCTCTCCAGTGTCCAACGCATTCATTTTAGCCCGTGCCAGCGGGTATTCCCCTTCACTCCCCATGCCTAAGCAATACCGTCTACTTGTCCTTGCCCATGCATGCTACCTGCGCACATCTGGCCCTCAGGAATTGCAGTGCATTTTCTTAAGGCAATTCGGTGTTTCAAGCCCAGCGTATGCCGTAACCTTCGCTTCGGTCCTCAACCTAAGTAGCTTGCACTATCAGCGGTGTCCTTTTGGGAAACTGACCTTGCTCATTTTCCACTTGCGGAAGTTTCAACAATTGTGTTTCCAGACGCTCCTGACGCCAGCCGGTATCGAGTTGTCGACGACTCGCCAAAAGTAGAATATCGTTGCACCCGCGTGCCGCAAATGCGAAAATTAATTGAATTAATTTATTAATTAAATAAATTGATGGGCTGCGTGAAGCTAGATGTCTAGTCCTAGCAGACGCACGCCCTGCCGCGAAGCATGTGCAGCGTCACACGCAAGAAAACCTGCTCAACTCGAGGCGCTAGCTCAAAAGAAACCGAGAATGGTTCGGGGCCATAAGAAGTGCTACATTGGCACTGCAGATGTCCTATGCTGGAACTAGATATACGCTCGAGGAAGCAAGCCAATTTGGTCACTGGTGCGTACTCATTGCCAAATCGATATAACGAAGGGCTTCTTACTACACACGTTAAGCCGTCAACAGGCATATAGCGAAGTAAGGAAATACTCGGGCTTCTCAGATCGACTTTAGGCGCTCCCCAGCAGGTCCTATATCACATACTTCAGCACAGCATCTGTTCAAGTTTGTCTAGGCGTAACAAACAAAGCAGGAAGATTAGACAACACAACGCAGGTTTCCATCAAAACATGGCCAAACAAAGTTTGCCCCACCTTTGGGTACAAGCATTCTACGGGTATATGAAGATCCGATGGAGGTCTGAAGCAACGCAGCATCCAAGATGCTAGGAGTCTAATGAAGCTACTGGGTTTTGTGTTCATCAGGGGGTGAGCATGTTCGACACCCCTAGCATCTTGGATGCGGCGTTGCTCCAGCTACTATGCATAGTGAAACTTAATGTGACTCGTTTTTGTGCCTCCTGTGCAACTCGCAAAGCATCGCCAGTTCACTATGTCATGAAGTTTACACTTCCTGTAAACTCTATGGTTGTTGCAGAGAGCACTTCAGTTAACAGCCGTAAGCCCTTCGTCGCTAAGACTTGCTTTAGCGGTGCAGTGCTTCTGTGTCATAGTTCTGATGCACGTCAAAGAGCCTCACAATCCCATGCCTGTTAATCTATGGTCACCATGTATATCCCGCAAGCTGAACGCCTTCATATTCGGTGGAGCCTCGTGCAAAGCATGGTTTAATCTCACCGCTAGGGCCCTCACGAACGCTGTACAGCGCGTGCTATGCGCAGTACACATGGTTATACTTCTAGAAAAGGATCCGAATACTGAACTCCTCCAAGCATACGCCATGCCTGCACCAGCCGGATAAACCTGATCAAATGCTTATCAAGTGTTTACAGAGCTCCTTTGCGACCTGCAGCGGGCAGCGTCCTGTGTTTTCTCATGGCGCAGTCAAAATACCAGAAAAACCATTTCCGCAGCAGCCTCCCTCTGGTACTTTCAGCCTTGGTATGTCAAGGACTCAGCACAGCTGCTCCCTCTTGCAATCTTACGAGTACTGGCCTAGCGTTAAATCACAATCCCTGTGGTTCGCTCAGGTCCCCACAAACTCTCCTTCAGAGCGTTTTTAGCTCTCGGTTTGGCGCTGTGTGTACGCTATGGGTAGATGCCACGAAATAAAACGCTGGTACCAAACCACTAAGTCTCATCACTGACTCGTCATGTGTTTGCAGCTGCTTCTACATGTGCTGTGGAAATTTACTATTTGAGCTGTGGTCTTCCAAGAATACGCCTCATCGTCTCCCTGCCGGCTAACGTTGTTGCGAGGACTCCTGCATACTTCTACTGTAGATGCACCATATACCAAGTCGTAGTTTTCAAGAGAATCATCATGAAGGCCTGTGCTTGCCTCGGACGCATCTGATAGTACTGTACTATCGACACCCAGCGTAGCCCTAAGGATGAAAATATTCGTTTAATCCCTTCTGCTATGCTCATAACGGTTCCAAATGCCCACCTTGCCGCTAACGCTCCCATGGATGGCTTTGTCGAGGTTCAACAAGAAAGGCCAGCACGCAATAAGGAGCATAATGCAATGCTGTGTTTCAAACCCCCTAGGAGACTTAGCACTGTACCCATACGCGTAACCGCCAGAACCAAATTGTGTGGCAGCACTGCAATATGTGACTGCAGAGAAACCTGCAGGTGACTCTTCAACACCCAATATACATGTTGAGTTGCTTGCTACCTCGTGCGCAAGCATACACTTTGCAGGCTCGTTGGGAAAGTGTGCTCCTGTGCTACTTCGCAAGAGGAGATGGGAACTATTAGCCATGATAGTTTTGTGAAAAAAATATGCCGCAGCAATAGAGAACAGAAGCGCAGGACACGTTCTGGAATCCAACGCGGCTTCTTTCTACTTTAATAAGCTTGGTATGGGGGTATCAAGCATTATGAAGGGGCCTTTATCAACAATGCTCTTACCAACTGGATGGAACACCGCTTTGAGATGCTGGCGTGCTTCACCGTACAATCCTTTTATCGCGTGCGTACAGTCATGCACTGCAACATCGCACAAACGACTTCCTAGAAGTAAACTGCACTATGATTATGCTGAGTCAGCTCCGTTACCGGCAAACCGTCATAGATTTCCGCGATGCATCGCACCTGCAGCTAGGAGTTTTCCAAATGATTCACTAAAAGGCGACGGTAACTTTGGGTACCACCGCCGCCTTCTATATCCCACTGCTGAGCCTATGCTGAAAAGTTACTCCGCTTTGCACTCTTAGGTAAACTGATTCCACTGCTCCCCAGCTGCAGCGTTGTACACTTCTTCTCACATACAAGTCGCTCATTGATACAGTGGTGTCAAGACTGCACCGAGAATAAACCCCAAAGCACGCAACGATTGAAGAACATAACGCACCGCCAAGCCTGTATGGTCTCTAGGCCTCCACAGTGGCACGAGCGTCTACTTATCCTACTGAAGCACACATCGCTTCCCACGCGTGCAGGGCTTCTGCGGTTTGAAGTGTACACGCCGCTCACTTTGAAGAGAAAAGGAAGCGCGGGTGCAATTAAGCAATACGCTGCAGTGTGTGCACGTGTATTAAAATGGGCTTCAAAAAGGCTTTGCGCTTGGCTTTATGTTCCCCCTCCCTTCTGTTATCCACACGACACAGACGTTTCTACCGACACGCGCAGCCAGATTTAGCCGCGACCTCATGGCTTCTAAGCTACCTGCTTCCAACGACCACTTTCAGCTTTTCTACTCTGCCACAATTCAACATAGTGTGGCTTAATTCTCAGCTTCTTCGCTTCGGGGGCAAGAGATAAGGCTGCGCATTTGCTGCCGGAGGCTTTGAGCCTCTGCCTACTTCGCTTGATCTGTCCCCGGCCTCCTAGGTGAAAGAGCTGCACGATGCACATTTGCAGCCAGTGTACCACGTGTCCTGATAGACAAATGCCATGTGGCACTCACCGTCTGCCGTCAACTCTGCCCTAAGACGCATCTCTTCTGCACCCTCCTTGCTCGTCGCCATCTGGCCCAACCCCACAGAAAGCAGCCCACCATCATACACGCTAGCCGTGCTGTAGCCCACCAGCACTACACAAAGGCCTCCGCACATATAGCCTGTGCCCTTCGCGTCTTTTCACGCACCAGCTGAATGCCACACAAATGCCCACGTTCGTCCAGACACATGCCACCTGACTTACCCGCCCACGCACAATGTCTAATCGTCATCATCTGTCCTGTCAACGAAGGCATGCAGTCGTTAAACGATGCTACGATTCAAGCTTATGTGGCCTCAATCCCCCAACCATTTCTACAGCAAACGACGGACAGCACGTGCAGATGAACGCTTGGAACCGCTGCTCACTCCATAATGTCAATCAGGGGCCTTCTAGCTGCATAGCATGCAAGATACAGGTTCACAACTGCCACTCACAAGTATAACGCTGCCAAAGAACAAACAAAGAAAGTGTGTAAAGCACACTTCCACGCCATCTTTCGGCACCAAGGAAAACAGTAGCTAAACTACCAACACGCATATGCAAATACTGCTGACGGACTTCGTGCAGAACAAGCCTGTAGCCCCGCATCTAACTGCACACTTGACAGCCTACTCCGTTGCCCTGCCGCAGCCCACCGGTGATCTGCGTATGCTGCAACTCGTCAATCAGTGTTAGGCCCTGAACTTCAACGTGCTTCACATGTGTTCCACGCAGCGCATGCAACTCGAGCAGGCCGCCCTCCTGCATCGCTGACACACAAAGTGTAACGCCTGCACTACGTCTGCCAGCCTTCCGTCAGCCTTCAGTGCGCACTGAGCTGCACAGCCTGACAGCCTGTTTGACGGCGTAGACAGAGCCCCGTTCTTCCCTGCCACCCACCATGTCACCACAAGCCCTACCAGGCGCAGTCTCTGCAACACGTTTACTGTTAGCCATCAACGATGCAGCACTCACCGCTTGCCTTCAACTCTGCCCTCACACGCACCTCTTCTGCACCCTCCTTGCTCGTCGCTGGATACCCTGACGGAAAGCAGCCCACCATCACACATGCTAGCCGTGTTGTCACGCACAAGCACTACACAAAGGCCTCCGCACATATAAGCTGCGCCCTGTGCGGCCTTATACGCACATCCTGCCAAACAAACCAATGGGCATGCCGGGCCAGACACATGGCACTTGCCGTAAACGTGCGCTCAAGCCTTCTTAGCTACACCACCTTCGCTGTCGGCGAACACTTTATTAATGCCCATACCACGGCAAATGGCAACACACTCAGCATGTGCAGATGAACGCTTTGAATCCCCCCCCTATTCTGAAGCGTCGACCAACAGCCACCTAGCTGCACTACATGCAAGACGCAGGTTCATAAGCGCCTCTCACAACTGGCTAACAGCCAGCAACCGGGGTATGCAAGGCGCAAATCCACGCCATAATTCGGAGTATAGCGCAAAACCTAGTCGGTTTAGCAGGGCTCGCGCGCTATTGCTATTAACGGACTTTCTAAAGCAAGGTAATGCCGTTCTGCGTCAATTCACAACCTTGGCACCTCCTACTCGGTGCACCGGGTGCAACTAACCGTTAGTGCCCGCGCGCTGAAGCCAGAGTACCAGTATGTTAAGTCTGTCCCGCGCCTGAACAGTCGTTTGAAAACACTCAGGCCTCTCCCCCATCTATACATCTGCGCCGCCGGCACACCCTGTACACAGTTTGTCAGTGCATACTCAACTGCACAGTCTGATTCACTTGCTAAGCAGTGGTTGATTCTCCTCCAGCACTCTTCACGACACCAGCAGTGCCTTCAGCTAAATCCAATGCTTCATGCGGACTGATTGATATTCATATAATCGTTTGCAGTCGCCGCTTGCCTTCCACTCTGCACCTGAGCCCACCAGTGTTGTACCCTCCATGCGCGCCTCTGGATGCTCTAGCCCGTCCCCCAGAACCCCCTAAACCCCCTACGCAGGCGACGCCATGCACCTTTTACTATGGCCCACCCAGATATTGCCTGCGTCCACGCACACGCACCTCCTGGAAGTCAGCAGAAATGCACGTCCCGGCAGACAGGGGCAATGTGCCTTGCCCCTGCGCTCAAACATTTTATGTTGCATCATATGCGCTTCTAACGAACATTTGCACTCGTTACACGTTCCTACGCTTCAACCGTACGTGGCGTCATTCCCCAAGTCTGCTTCTACGGGCCATGACGGCCCCTTGGCCATGCATGGCTGAGCGCATTGAACCTTGGCCCACTCCGCTACGTCAGTTGCCGGCCTCCTAGCTGCGCAGCACGCTAGCAACGCGTTCAAGACCGGTATAAACCTCTACGGGATTGGCTAAGTAGCACTGCCAGCCAAGGCGCCAAATGTGCGCTTGCAGCCTTCTTACCAACATCAATGCAAACACCAGGATAGCAACACACTCATGCCAATGCAGCTGACGCCCTTTCTGCACGGCACGCCTGCCATTCCGCATATAACTGCATATCCGGCAGCCCATTCCGTGATCCTGTTCGGCCCCGCCCACCCTTGCGCTCGAATGCGCCAAGCAGAGTTTGTTCAGTTGTGCGCTTCTAATATCGATCAAGACAAATCATGCTAGACCCACCCCTGCACCAACACCTCCCCCCAAATATATCCAACTACGCGGCGTGCCCAACGTAATGCAAATCTTGCACTACATGCGTTCGACTTCAGTATGCACTGAGCTGCACAGCCTGACAGCCTGTCTAACGGCGTAGACAGAACCCCGTTCCTCCCTGCCACCCACCATTTCACCACAAGCGCCACCAGGCGCAGTCTCTGCAACACGCTTACTGTTAGCCATCAACGATGTGCCACTCACCGCTTGCCTTCAACTCTGCCCTCACGCACACCTCTTCGGCACCCTCCTTGCTCGTCGCTGGATAAACTACCCTGACGGAAAGCAGCCCACCATCACACACACTGGCCGTGCTGTCACCCACAAGCACTACACAAAGGCCTCCGCACATATAGCCTGTGCACTGCGCAGCTTTATACGCACCACCTGAAAGCCAGACGAATGTGCGCACGCAGGCCACCTGTCTTAAACGTGCGCTCAAGCCTTCTTAGCTACACCACCTTTGCTGCCAGCGAACACTTTATTAATGCCCATACCACGGCAAATGGCAACACACTCAGCATGTGCAGATGAACGCTTTGAATCCCCCCCTATTCTGAAGCGTCGACCAACAGCCACCTAGCTGCACTACATGCAAGACGCAGGTTCATAACTGCCTCTCACAACTGGCTAACAGCCAGCAACCGGGGTATGCAAGTCGCGAATGCGCGCCATGGTTCGGGGTATAGCGCGAAACCTAGTCGGTTTAGCAGGGCTCGCGCGCTATTGCTATTAACGGGCTTTCTAAAGCAAGGTAATGCCGTTCTGCGTCCATTCACAACCTTAGCACCTCCTATTCGGTGCACCGGGTGCAACTAACCGTTAGTGCCCGCGCTCTGAAGCCAGAGTACCAGTATGTTAAGTCTGTCCCGCGCCTGAACAGTCGTTTGAAAACACTCAGGCCTCTCCCCCATCTATACATCTGCGCCGCCGGCACACCCTGTACACAGTTTGTCAGTGCATACTCAACTGCACAGTCTGATTCACTTGCTAAGCAGTGGTTGATTCTCCTCCAGCACTCTTCACGACACCAGCAGTGCCTTCAGCTAAATCCAATGCTTCATGCGGACTGATTGATATTCATATAATCGTTTGCACTCGCCGCCTGCCTTCCACTCTGCACCTGAGCCCACCAGTGTTGTACTCCCCATGCGCGCCTCTGGATGCTCTAGCCCGTCCCCCAGAACCCCCTAAACCCCCTACGCAGGCGACGCCATGCACCTTTTACTATGGCCCACCCAGATATTGCCTGCGTCCACGCACACGCACCTCCTGGAAGTCAGCAGAAACGCATGTCCCGGCAGACAGGGGCAATGTGCCTTGCCCCTGCGCTCAAACATTTTATGTTGCATCATATGCGCTTCTAACGAACATTTGCACTCGTTACACGTTCCTACGTTTCAGACGTACGTGGCGTCATTCCCTATAAGCATTCTCCTTATACGGGCAATGAGGGCCCCTTGGCCATGCGTGGCTGAACGCATTGAACCTTGGCCCACTCCGCTACGTCAGTTGCCGGCCTCCTAGCTGCGCAGCAGGCTAGCAACGCCTTCAAGACCGGTTTAAAACTCTACGGGATTGGCTAAGCAGCACTGCTAGCGAACGTGCCATATGCGCACTTGGAGGCTTGCTATCAACAGCAATTATGCAATGCAAACACCAGGATAGCAACACACTCATGCCAGTGCAGCTGACGCACTTTCTGCACGGCACGCCTGCCATTCCGCATATAACCGCATATCCGACAGCCTACTCCGTGCTCCTGTTCGGCCCCGCCCACCCTTGCGCTCGAATGTGCCAAGCAGAGTTTGTTCAGTTGTGCGCTTCTAATATCGATCCACACAAAGCATGCTAGACCCATCCCTGCACCAACACCTCCCCCCAAATATATCCAACTACGCGGCGTGCCCAACGTAATGCAAATCCTGCACTACATGTGTTCGACTTCAGTATGCACTGAGCTGCACAGCCTGACAGCCTGCCTGACTGACGGCGTAGACAGAGCCCCGTTCCTCCCTGCCACCCACCATTTCACCACAAGCGCCACCAGGCGCAGTCTCTGCAACACGCTTACTGTTAGCCATCAACGATGCAGCACTCACCGCGTGCCTTCAACTCTGCCCTCATGCACACCTCTTCTGCACCCTCCTTGCTCGTCGCTGGATAACCTACCCTGACGGAAAGCAGCCCACCATCACACACGCTAGCCGTGCTGTCTCCCACAAGCACTACACAAAGGCCTCCGCACATATAGCCTGTACCCTGTGTGGCTTTATACGCACCACCTGAAAGCGGCGGAAGTCCCCGCGTTCGTCCAGACACACGCCACCTGCCTTACCCGCCCACGCACAATGTCTAAACGTCATCACCTGTCCTGCCAACGAAAGCATGCAGTCGTTAAACGATGCTACGATTCAAGCTTATGTGGCCTCAATCCCCCAACCATTTCTACAGCAAACGACGGAATAGTCAGCACCTGCAGATGAACGCTTGGAACCGCTGCTCACTCCATAATGTCAATCAGAGGCCTCCTCGCTCCACAGCATGCAACATACAGGGTCACAACTGCCACTCACAAGTAGAATGCTGGCAAAGGACAAACAAAGGAAGTGTGTAAAGCACACTTCCACGCCATCTTTCGGCACCAAGGAAAACAGTAGCTAAACTACCAACACGCATATGCAAATACTGCTGACGGACTTCGTGCAGAACAAGCCTGTAGCCCCGCATCTAACTGCACACTTGACAGCCTACTCCGTTGCCCTGCCGCAGCCCACCGGTGATCTGCGTATGCTGCAACTCGTCAATCAGTGTTAGGCCCTGAACTTCAACATGCTTCACATGTGTTCCACGCAGCGCATGCAACGCTAGCCGGCCGCCCTCCTGCATCGCTGACACACAAAGTGTAACGCCTGCACTACGTCTGCCAGCCTTCTGTGTCAGCCTTCAGTGCGCACTGAGCTGCACAGCCTGACAGCCTGCCTGACGGCATAGACAGAGCCCCGTTCTTCCCTGCCGGCCGCCATGTCACCACAAACCCCACCAGGCGCAGTCTCTGCAACACGCTTACTGTTAGCCATCAACGATGCAGCACTCACCGCTTGCCTTCAACTCTGCCCTCAAACGCACCTCTTCTGCACCCTCCTTGCTCGTCGCTGGATAACCTACCCTGACGGAAAGCAGCCCACCATCACATACGCTGGCCGCGCTGTGCCCTACAAGCACTACGCAAAGGCCTCCGCACATATAGCCTGTGCCCTGCGTGTCTTGATACGCACGACCTGAAAGCCACGCAAATGCCCACGCCTCTGCGGACGCGAGGTGGCTGCGTTGCAACCTCAAGAGCGCCCTCTAAACAACGCAGCCTGCCCGATTGACCAACGCATGCAGTCGTTAAACGTTAGTACGACTCAACGTTATGTGGCTTCAATCCCCCAACCATTTCTACAGCAAACGACGGAATAGTCAGCACGTGCAGATGAACGCTTGGAACCGCTGCTCACTCCATAATGTCAATCAGGGGCCTTCTAGCTGCATAGCATGCAAGATACAGGTTCACAACTGCCACTCACAAGTATAACGCTGCCAAAGGACAAACAAATAAAGTGTGTAAAGCACACTTCCACGCCATCTTTCGGCACCAAGGAAAACAGTAGCTAAACTACCAACACGCATATGCAAATACTGCTGACGGACTTCGTGCAGAACAAGCCTGTAGTCCCGCATGCAACTGCACATTTGACAGCCTACTCCGTTGCCCTGCCGCAGCCCACCGGTGATCTGCGTATGCTGCAACTCGTCAATCAGTGTTAGGCCCTGAACCTCAACATGCTTCACATGTGTTCCACGCAGCGCATGCAACGCTAGCCGGCCGCCCTCCTGCATCGCTGACACACAAAGTGTAACGCCTGCACTACGTCTGCCAGCCTTCTGTCAGCCTTCAGTGCGCACTGAGCTGCACAGCCTGACAGCCTGTTTGACGGCATAGACAGAGCCCCGTTCTTCCCTGCCGGCCGCCATGTCACCACAAGCCCCACCAGGCGCAGTCTCTGCAACACGCTTACTGTTAGCCATCAACGATGCAGCACTCACCGCTTGCCTTCAACTCTGCCCTCAAACGCACCTCTTCTGCACCCTCCTTGCTCGTCGCTGGATAACCTACCCTGACGGAAAGCAGCCCACCATCACATAAGCTGGCCGTGCTGTGACCCACAAGCACTACACAAAGGCCGTCCGCACATATAGCCTGTGCCCTGCGTGTCTTGATACGCACGACCTGAAAGCCACGCAAATGCCCACGCCTCTGCGGACGCGAGGTGGCTGCGTTGCAACCTCAAGAGCGCCCTCTAAACAACGCTGCCTGCCCGATTGACCAACGCATGCAGTCTTTAAACGTTACTACGACTCAACGTTATGTGGCCTCAATCCCCCAACCATTTCTACAGCAAACGACGGAATAGTCAGCACGTGCAGATGAACGCTTGGAACCGCTGCTCACTCCATAATGTCAATCAGGGGCCTTCTAGCTGCATAGCATGCAAGACACACGGAACGCAGCCCAGCATCACATATGCTGGCCGCGTTGTGACCCACGAACATCATACAAAGGCCTCCGCACATATAGCCTGTGCCGTGCGTGCCTTTATACGCACCACCTGGAAGCCACACAAATGCCCACGTCCATCCCGACGGCAGGTGGCTGCATTACGCGCTCAAGAGCACCCTCTCAACAACGCTGTCTGCCCTGTTGACAACACACTCAGTCTTTAAACGTTGCTACGATTCAACCTTACGTGCCCTCAACTCCCCAACCATTTCTACAGCAAACCACGGCATGCTGAGCACGTCCAGATGAACCTCCGCTCACTCCATAATGAGTGAGCTTCCCTGTCGCCCACCATGTCATCGCAAGCGCCGCCAGGCGCAGTCTCTGCAACACGCTTACTGTTAGCCATCAACGATGCAGCACTCACCGCTTGCCTTCAACTCTGCCCTCACACGCACCTCTTCGGCACCCTCCTTGCTCGTCGCTGGATAAACTACCCTGACGGAAAGCAGCCCACCATCACACACGCTAGCCGTGCTGTCACCCACAAGCACTACACAAAGGCCTCCGCACATATAGCCTGTGCCCTGCGCGGCTTTATACGCACCACCTGAAAGCCAGACGAATGTGCGCACGCAGGCCACCTGTCTTAAACGTGCGCTCAAGCCTTCTTAGCTACACCACCTTTGCTGCCAGCGAACACTTTATTAATGCCCATACCACGGCAAATGGCAACACACTCAGCATGTGCAGATAAACGCTTTGAATCCCCCCCTATTCTGAAGCGTCGACCAACAGCCACCTAGCTGCACTACATGCAAGACGCAGGTTCATAAGCGCCTCTCACAACTGGCTAACAGCCAGCAACCGGGGTATGCAAGGCGCAAATGCACGCCATGGTTCGGGGTATAGCGCGAAACCTAGTCGGTTTAGCAGGGCTCGCGCGCTATTGCTATTAACGGACTTTCTAAAGCAAGGTAATGCCGTTCTGCGTCCATTCACAACCTTGGCACCTCCTACTCGGTGCACCGGGTGCAACTAACCGTTAGTGCCCGCGCGCTGAAGCCAGAGTACCAGTATGTTAAGTCTGTCCCGCGCCTGAACAGTCGTTTGAAAACACTCAGGCCTCTCCCCCCTCTATACATCTGCGCCGCCGGCACACCCTGTCCACAGTTTGTCAGTGCATACTCAACTGCACAGTCTGATTCACTTGCTAAGCAGTGGTCGATTCTCCTCCAGCACTCTTCACGACACCAGCAGTGCCTTCAGCTAAATCCAATGCTTCATGTGGACTGAATGATATCCATATAACCGTTTGCTCTCGCCGCTTGCCTTCCACCCTGCATCTGAGCCCACCAGTGTTGTACTCTCCATGCTCGCCTCTGGATGCTCTAGCCCGTCCCCCAGAACCCCCTAAACCCCCTACGCAGGCGACGCCATGCACCTTTTACTATGGCCCACCCAGATATTGCCTGCGTCCACGCACACGCACCTCCTGGAAGTCAGCAGAAATGCATGTCCCGGCAGACAGGGGCAATGTGCCTTGCCCCTGCGCTCAAACATTTTAGGCTGCATCATACGCCCTTCTAACGATCATTTGCACTCGTTACACGTTCCTACGTTTCAACCGTACGTGGCGTCATTCCCAAGTCTGCTTCTACGGGCCATGACGGCCCCTTCGCCATGCATGGCGGAACGCATTGAACCTTGGCCCACTCCGCTACGTCAGTTGCCGGCCTTCTTGCTGCGCAGCAGGCTAGCAACGCGTTCAAGACCGGTATAAACCTCTACGGGATTGGCTAAGTAGCACTGCCAGCCAAAGTGCCAAATGCGCACTTGGCGGCCTGCTATCAACAGCAATTATGCAATGCAAACACCAGGATAGCAACACACTCATGCCAATGCAGCTGACGCACTTTCTGCACGGCACGCCTGCCATTCCGCATATAACTGCATATCCGGCAGCCCATTCCGTGCTCCTGTTCGGCCCCGCCCACCTTTGCGCTGGAATTCCCCAAGCAGAGTTGGGTCAGCTGTGCGCTTCTAATGTCGATCCACACAAAGCATGCTAGACCCATCCCTGCACCAACACCTCCCCCCAAATATATCCAACTGCGCAGCGTGCCCAACGTAATGCAAATCCTGCACTGCATGTGTTCGACTTTAGTATGCACTGAGCTGCACAGCCTGACAGCCTGTCTAACGGCGTAGACAGAACCCCGTTCTTCCCTGCCGCCCACCATTTCACCACAAACGCCACCAGGCGCAGTCTCTGCAGCACGCTTACTGTTAGCCATCTACCATGTGGCACCCACCGCTTGCCTTCAACTCTGCCCTCACACGCACCTCTTCTGCACCCTCCTTGCTCGTCGCTGGATAAACTACCCTGACTGAAAGCAGCCCACCATCACACACCCTAGCCATGCTGTGACCCACAAGCACTACAAAAAGGCCTCCGCACATATAGCCTGTGCACTGCGCAGCTTTATACGCACCACCTGAAAGCCAGACGAATGTGCGCACGCAGGCCACCTGTCTTAAACGTGCGCTCAAGCCTTCTTAGCTACACCACCTTTGCTGCCAGCGAACACTTTATTAATGCCCATACCACGGCAAATGGCAACACACTCAGCATGTGCAGATAAACGCTTTGAATCCCCCCCTATTCTGAAGCGTCGACCAACAGCCACCTAGCTGCACTACATGCAAGACGCAGGTTCATAACTGCCTCTCACAACTGGCTAACAGCCAGCAACCGGGGTATGCAAGGCGCAAATGCACGCCATGGTTCGGGGTATAGCGCGAAACCTAGTCGGTTTAGCAGGGCTCGCGCGCTATTGCTATTAACGGACTTTCTAAAGCAAGGCAATGCCGTTCTGCGTCCATTCACAACCTTGGCACCTCCTACTCGGTGCACCGGGTGCAACTAACCGTTAGTGCCCGCGCGCTGAAGCCAGAGTACCAGTATGTTAAGTCTGTCCCGCGCCTGAACAGTCGTTTGAAAACACTCAGGCCTCTCCCCCATCGATACATCTGCGCCGCCGGCACACCCTGTCCACAGTTTGTCAGTGCATACTCAACTGCACAGTCTGATTCACTTGCTAAGCAGTGGTTGATTCTCCTCCAGCACTCTTCACGACACCAGCAGTGCCTTCAGCTAAATCCAATGCTTCATGCGGACTGATTGATATTCATATAATCGTTTGCACTCGCCGCCTGCCTTCCACTCTGCACCTGAGCCCACCAGTGTTGTACTCCCCATGCGCGCCTCTGGATGCTCTAGCCCGTCTCCCAGAACCCCCTAAACCCCCTACGCAGGCGACGCCATGCACCTTTTACTATGGCTCACCCAGATATTGCCTGCGTCCACGCACACGCACCTCCTGGAAGTCAGCAGAAATGCATGTCCCGGCAGACAGGGGCAATGTGCCTTGCCCGTGCGCTCAAACATTTTATGTTGCATCATATGCGCTTCTAACGAACATTTGCACTCGTTACACGTTCCTACGTTTCAACCGTACGTGACGCCATTCCCAACGTCTGCTTTTACGGGCCATGACGGCCCCTTGGCCATGCATGGCGGAACGCATTGAACCTTGGCCCATTCCGCTACGTCAGTTGCCGGCCTTCTTGCTGCGCAGCAGGCTAGCAACGCCTTCAAGACCGGTATAAACCTCTACGGGATTGGCTAAGTAGCACTGCCAGCCAAAGTGCCAAATGCGCACTTGGAGGCCTGCTATCAACAGCAATTATGCAATGCAAACACCAGGATAGCAACACACTCATGCCAATGCAGCTGACGCACTTTCTGCACGGCACGCCTGCCATTCCGCATATAACTGCATATCCGGCAGCCCATTCCGTGCTCCTGCTCGGCCCCGCCCACCCTTGCGCTCGAATGTGCCAAGCAGAGTTTGTTCAGTTGTGCGCTTCTAATATCGATCCACACAAAGCATGCTAGACCCACCCCTGCACCAACACCTCCCCCCAAATATATCCAACTGCGCAGCGTGCCCAACGTAATGCAAATCCTGCACTACATGCGTTCGACTTCAGTATGCACTGAGCTGCACAGCCTGACAGCCTGCCTGACTGACAGCGTAGACAGAGCCCCGTTCCTCCCTGCCACCCACCATTTCACCACAAACGCCACCAGGCGCAGTCTCTGCAACACGCTTACTGTTAGCCATCAACGATGCAGCACTCACCGCTTGCCTTCAACTCTGCCCTCACGCACACCTCTTCGGCACCCTCCTTGCTCGTCGCTGGATAAACTACCCTGACGGAAAGCAGCCCACCATCACACACACTGGCCGTGCTGTCACCCACAAGCACTACACAAAGGCCTCCGCACATATAGCCTGTGCACTGCGCAGCTTTATACGCACCACCTGACAGCCAGAAGAATGGCAACCTCCCTCCACACGCACGCCACCTCGCTTAAAGGTGGGGTCAGGCCTTCTTAGCTACACCACCTTTGCTGCCAGCGAACACTTTATTAATGCCCATACCACGGCAAATGGCAACACACTCAGCATGTGCAGATGAACGCTTTGAATCCCCCCCTATTCTGAAGCGTCGACCAACAGCCGCCTAGCTGCACTACATGCAGGACGCAGGTTCATAAGCGCCTCTCACAACTGGCTAACAGCCAGCAACCGGGGTATGCAAGGCGCAAATGCACGCCATGGTTCGGGGTATAGCGCGAAACCTAGTCGGTTTAGCAGGGCTCGCGCGCTATTGCTATTAACGGACTTTCTAAAGCAAGGCAATGCCGTTCTGCGTCCATTCACAACCTTGGCACCTCCTACTCGGTGCACCGGGTGCAACCAACCGTTAGTGCCCGCGCGCTGAAGCCAGAGTACCAGTATGTTAAGTCTGTCCCGCGCCTGAACAGTCGTTTGAAAACACTCAGGCCTCTCCCCCCTCTATACATCTGCGCCGCCGGCACACCCTGTCCACAGTTTGTCAGTGCATACTCAACTGCACAGTCTGATTCACTTGCTAAGCAGTGGTTGATTCTCCTCCAGCACTCTTCACGACACCAGCAGTGCCTTCAGCTAAATCCAATGCTTCATGCGGACTGATTGATATTCATATAATCGTTTGCACTCGCCGCCTGCCTTCCACTCTGCACCTGAGCGCACCAGTGTTGTACCCCCCATGCGCGCCTCTGGATGCTCTAGCCCGTCCCCCAGAACCCCCTAAACCCCCTACGCAGGCGACGCCATGCACCTTTTACTATGGCCCACCCAGATATTGCCTGCGTCCACGCACACGCACCTCCTGGAAGTCAGCAGAAATGCATGTCCCGGCAGACAGGGGCAATGTGCCTTGCCCCTGCGCTCAAACATTTTAGGCTGCATCATACGCCCTTCTAACGATCATTTGCACTCGTTACACGTTCCTACGTTTCAACCGTACGTGGCGTCATTCCCAAGTCTGCTTCTACGGGCCATGACGGCCCCTTCGCCATGCATGGCGGAACGCATTGAACCTTGGCCCACTCCGCTACGTCAGTTGCCGGCCTTCTTGCTGCGCAGCAGGCTAGCAACGCCTTCAAGACCGGTATAAACCTCTACGGGATTGGCTAAGTAGCACTGCCAGCCAAAGTGCCAAATGCGCACTTGGCGGCCTGCTATCAACAGCAATTATGCAATGCAAACACCAGGATAGCAACACACTCATGCCAATGCAGCTGACGCACTTTCTGCACGGCACGCCTGCCATTCCGCATATAACTGCATATCCGGCAGCCCATTCCGTGCTCCTGTTCGGCCCCGCCCACCTTTGCGCTGGAATTCACCAAGCAGTGTTGGGTCAGCTGTGCGCTTCTAATGTCGATCCACACAAAGCATGCTAGACCCATCCCTGCACCAACACCTCCCCCCAAATCTATCAAACTACGAGGCGTGCCCAACGTAATGCAAATCCTGCACTACATGTGTCAGACTTCAGTATGCACTGAGCTGCACAGCCTGACAGCCTGCCTGATGGCGGAGACAGAGCCCCCTTCTTCCCTGCCGCCCACGATGCCACCACAAACGCCACCAGGCGCAGTCTCTGCAACCAGCTGGCCGATAGCCATCTACCATGTGTCCCCAACCGCTTGCGTTCAACTCTGCCCTCACACGCACCTCTTCTGCACCCTCCTTGCTCGTCGCTGGGTAACCTACCCTGACGGAAAGCAGCCCAGCATCACGCACGCTAGCCGTGCTGTAGCCCACCACAACTACACAAAGGCCTCCGCACATATAGCCGGTGCCCTGCGGGGCTTTATACGCACCACCTGAAAGCCACACAAATGCCCGCGTTCGTCCAGGCACACGCCGCCTGCCTTAGCACCCCACGCACAATGTCTAAACTTCATCACCTGTCCTGCCAACGAACGCATGCAGTCGTTAAACGATGCTACGATTCAACCTTATGTGGCTTCAATCCCCTAACCATTTCTACAGCAAACGACGGAATAGTCAGCACCTGCAGATGAACGCTTGGAACCGCTGCTCACTCCATAATGTCAATCAGAGGCCTCCTCGCTCCACAGCATGCAAGATACAGGTTCACAACTGCCACCCACAAGTAGAATGCTGCCAAAGGGCGAACAAAGAAAGTGTCTAAAACACACTTCCACGCCATCTTTCGGCACCAAGGAAAACAGTAGCTAAACTACCAACACGCGCATGCAAATGCTGCTGACAGACTTCGTGCAGAACACGCCTGTAGTCCCGCATCTAACTGCACATTTGACAGCCTACTCCGTTGACCTGCCGCAGCCCACCGGTGGTCTGTGTATGTTGCAACTCGTCAATCAGTGTTAGGCCCTGAACTTCAACATGCTTCACATGTGTTCCACGCAGCGCATGCGACTCCAGCAGGCCACCCTCCTGCATCGCTGACACACAAAGTGTAACGCCTGCACTACGTCTGCCAGCCTTCTGTCAGCCTTCAGTGCGCACTGAGCTGCACAGCCTGGCAGCCTGTTTGACGGCACAGACAGAGCCCCGTTCTTCCCTGTCGCCCACCATGTCACCACAAGCCCCACGAGGCGCAGTCTCTGCAACGAGCTTACTGCTACCCATCAACCAGCATCACATACGCTGGCTGCGTTGTGCCCCACCAGCACCATGCAAAGGCCTCCGCACATATAGCCTGCGCCCTGCGCCTCTTTAAACGCACCACCTGAACGCCACACAAATGCGCACGTCCATCCAGAGGTCAGTTGCCTGCATTACGCGCGCAGGATATCTCCCTATATTGCATCACCTCTCCTGTCAGCGAACGCATGCACTCGTTAACCGCTGCTACAATTCACCCATCTTTGCCCGCAGTCCCCAAACCACTCTGGCCAGCAAACGACGGCACGTTCAGCAAGTGCCGATGAACGCTTGGAACCTCTGCTCACTCCATAATGCCAATCAGAGGCCTCCTAGATGCATAGCATGCAAGACACAAGTTCACTACTGCCACTCACAAGCATAATGCTGCCAAAGGAAAAACAAAGAAAGCGTGTTAAGCACACATCCACGCCATGTTCCGGCACCAAAGAAAACAGTAGTTGAAATACCAACCAACGCATGCAAATGCTGCTGACGTACCTTCTGCAGAATACGCCTGCCGTTCTGCATCGAATCGCACATGCAACAGCCTACTCCGTGGACGTGCGAGACGCAACCGGTGTCCGGCGTATGCTGGCTGCTAAGGAGAGCTCGATTCTCCTCCAGCACTCTTCACGACACCAGCAGTGCCTTCAGCTAAATCCAATGCTTCATGTGGACTGAATGATATCCATCTAACCGTCTGCACTCGCCGCTTGCCTTCCACTCTGCACCTGAGCCCACCGGTGTTGTACTCTCCATGCGCGCCTCTGGATGCTCTAGCCCGTCTCCCAGAACCCCCTAAACCCCCTACGCAGGCGACGCCATGCACCTTTTACTATGGCCCACCCAGATATTGCCTGCGTCCACGCACACGCACCTCCTGGAAGTTAGCGGAAATGCATGTCCCGCCAGACAGGGGCAATGTGCCTTGCCCCTGCGCTCAAACATTTTATGCTGCATCACATGCGCTTCTAACGATCATATGCACTCGTTACACGTTCCTACGTTTCAACCGTACGTGGCGTCATTCCCAAAGTCTGCTTCTACGGGCCATGACGGCCCCTTCGCCATGCGTGACTGAACGCATTGAACCTTGGCCCACTCCGCTACGTCAGTTGCCGGCCTCCTAGCTGCGCAGCACGCTAGCAACGCGTTCAAGACCGGTATAAACCTCTACGGGATTGGCTAAGTAGCACTGCCAGCCAAAGTGCCAAATGCGCACTTGGCGGCTTGCTATCAACAGCAATTATGCAATGCAAACACCAGGATAGCAACACACATATGCCAATGCAGCTGAAGCACTTTCTGCACGGCACGCCTGCCATTCCGCATATAACTGCATATCCGGCAGCCTATTCCGTGCTCCTGTTCGGCCCACCCTTCCACTGGAATGCGCCAAGCAGAGTTAGGCCAGCCCGGTGCTTCAACAATCGATCCACACAAAGCATGCTAGACCCATCCCTGCACCAACACCTCCCCCCAAATCCATCCAACTACGCGGCGTGCCCAACGTAATGCAAATCCTGCACTACATGCGTTCGACCTCAGTATGCACTGAGCTGCACAGCCTAACAGCCTGCATGACTGACGGCATAGGCACAGCCCCGTTCCTCCCTGCCGCCGACCATGTCACCACAAACGCCACCAGGCGCAGTCTCTGCAACCAGCTGGCCGATAGCCATCTACCATGTGGCACCCACCGCTTACCTTCAACTCTGCTCTCACAAGCACCTCTTCTGCACCCTCCTTGCTCGTCGCTGGGCAACCTACCCTGACTGAAAGCAGCCAGCATCACACAACCCAGCCGTGCTGTCACCCACCAGCACTACACAAGGGCCCCCGTGCATATACCCTGCGCTCTGCGCGTCTTTACACGCACGCCCTGGTATTCACATAAATGCCCACGCCCATCCACACACACGCCTCCTGCCTTACCCGCCCACGCACAATGTCTAAACAACACCACCCCTCCTGCCAACGAACTCATGCACTCGTTAACCGCTGCTACAATTCACCCACCTTTGCCCGCAGTCCCCAAACCACTCTGGCCAGCAAACGACGGCACGTTCAGCAAGTGCCGATGAACGCTTGGAACCTCTGCTCACTCCATAATGTCAATCAGAAGCCTCCTAGATGCATAGCATGCAAGACACAAGTTCACTACTGTCACTCACAAGTATAATGCTGCCAAAGGAAAAACAAAGAAAGCGCGTAAAGCACACATCCACGCCATGTTCCGGCACCAAAGAAAACAGTAGATGAAATACCAACCATCGCATGCAAATGCTGCTGACGTACCTTCTGCAGAATACGCCTGCCGTTCTGCATCGAATCGCACATGCAACAGCCTACTCCGTGGACGTGCGACACGTAACCGGTGTCCGGCGTATGCTGGCTGCTAAGGAGAGCTCGATTCTCCTCCAGCACTCTTCACGACACCAGCAGTGCCTTCAGCTAAATCCAATGCTTCATGCGGACTGATTGATATTCATATAATCGTTTGCACTCGCCGCCTGCCTTCCACTCTGCACCTGAGCCCACCAGTGTTGTACCCCCCATGCGCGCCTCTGGATGCTCTAGCCCGTCCCCCAGAACCCCCTAAACCCCCTACGCAGGCGACGCCATGCACCTTTTACTATGGCCCACCCAGATATTGCCTGCGTCCACGCACACGCACCTCCTGGAAGTTAGCGGAAATGCATGTCCCGCCAGACAGGGGCAACGTGCCTTGCCCGTGCGCTCAAACATTTTATGTTGCATCACATGCGCTTCTAACGATCATTTGCACTCGTTACACGTTCCTACGTTTCAACCGTACGTGGCGTCATTCCCAAAGTCTGCTTCTACGGGCCATGACGGCCCCTTCGCCATGCATGGCTGAGCGCATTGAACCTTGGCCCACTCCGCTACGTCAGTTGCCGGCCTCCTAGCTGCGCAGCACGCTAGCAACGCGTTCAAGACCGGTTTAAAACTCTATGGGATTGGCTAAGTAGCACTGCCAGCCAAAGTGCCAAATGCGCACTTGGCGGCTTGCTATCAACAGCAATGCAGCCATCAGGATAGCAACACACTCATGCCAATCCAGTTGACGCACTTTCTGCACGGCACGCCTGCCATTCCGCATATAACTGCATATCCGGCAGCCTATTCCGTGCTCCTGTTCGGCCCGGCCTACCCTTCCACTGGAATTCCCCAAGCAGAGTTGGGTCAGCTGTGCGCTTCTAATGTCGATCCACACAAATCATGCTAGACCCACCCCTGCACCAACACCTCCCCCCAAATCCATCCAACTACGCGGCGTGCCCAACGTAATGCAAATCCTGCACTACATGCGTTCGACCTCAGTATGCACTGAGCTGCACAGCCTAACAGCCTGCATGACTGACGGCATAGGCACAGCCCCGTTCCTCCCTGCCGCCGACCATGTCACCACAAACGCCACCAGGCGCAGTCTCTGCAACCAGCTGGCCGATAGCCATCTACCATGTGGCACCCACCGCTTACCTTCAACTCTGCTCTCACAAGCACCTCTTCTGCACCCTCCTTGCTCGTCGCTGGGCAACCTACCCTGACTGAAAGCAGCCAGCATCACACAACCCAGCCGTGCTGTCACCCACCAGCACTACACAAGGGCCCCCGTGCATATACCCTGCGCTCTGCGCGTCTTTACACGCACGTCCTGGTATTCACATAAATGCCCACGCCCATCCACACACACGCCTCCTGCCTTACCCGCCCACGCACTCAGCTAAATCCAATGCTTCATGCGGACTGATTGATATTCATATAATCGTTTGCACTCGCCGCCTGCCTTCCACTCTGCACCTGAGCCCACCAGTGTTGTACCCCCCATGCGCGCCTCTGGATGCTCTAGCCCGTCCCCCAGAACCCCCTAAACCCCCTACGCAGGCGACGCCATGCACCTTTTACTATGGCTCACCCAGATATTGCCTGCGTCCACGCACACGCACCTCCTGGAAGTTAGCGGAAATGCATGTCCCGCCAGACAGGGGCAACGTGCCTTGCCCGTGCGCTCAAACATTTTATGTTGCATCACATGCGCTTCTAACGATCATTTGCACTCGTTACACGTTCCTACGTTTCAACCGTACGTGGCGTCATTCCCAAAGTCTGCTTCTACGGGCCATGACGGCCCCTTGGCCATGCATGGCTGAACGCATTGAACCTTGGCCCACTCCGCTACGTCAGTTGCCGGCCTTCTTGCTGCGCAGCAGGCTAGCAACGCCTTCAAGACCGGTATAAACCTCTACGGGATTGGCTAAGTAGCACTGCCAGCCAAAGTGCCAAATGCGCACTTGGCGGCTTGCTATCAACAGCAATTATGCAATGCAAACACCAGGATAGCAACACACATATGCCAATGCAGCTGAAGCACTTTCTGCACGGCACGCCTGCCATTCCGCATATAACTGCATATCCGACAGCCCATTCCGTGCTCCTGTTCGGCCCACCCTTCCACTGGAATGCGCCAAGCAGAGTTAGGCCAGCCCGGTGCTTCAACAATCGATCCACACAAAGCATGCTAGACCCATCCCTGCACCAACACCTCCCCCCAAATCTATCCAACTGCGCAGCGTGCCCAACGTAATGCACATCCTGCACTACATGTGTTCGACCTCAGTATGCACTGAGCTGCACAGCCTAACAGCCTGCCTGATTGACGGCATTGACACAGCCCCGTTCCTCCCTGCCGCCGACCATGTCACCACAAACGCCACCAGGCGCAGTCTCTGCAACACGCTTACTGTTAGCCATCCGCCATGTGTCCCCAACCGCTTACCTTCAACTCTGCTCTCACGCGCACCTCTTCTGCACCCTCCCTGCTCGTCGCTGGGCAACCTACCCTGACTGAAAGCAGCCCAGCATCACATACGCTGGCCGCACCGTCACTCACCAGCACTACACATGGGCCTCGGTGCATGTATCCTGCGCTCTGCGCGTCTTTACACGTACGTCCTGGGATTCACATAAATGCCCACGCCCATCCACACACACGCCTCCTGCCTTGCCCGCCCATGGACAACGTCTACACTCCATCTGGGATGCCAGCGATCATCTGCAATCGTTACACGTTGCTTCCTTTCATGTTTATGCAAGCTCCTAAAAAGCCCTGTTTCTATGGGGCGTGATTGCTCTTTGTTCATTGGCATCCAAACAGTTTGGACGTCTAACTACGCGTCTGGCGCAACCGGAAGCGGCAGCGCTGTCGAACGCTCAGGAAACGTTGTCAAAACATGCGAAACGTAAATTCAGCAGCATAGGGCGCTCTGCTCCTCGGTTGGCCGCCATGGAGCTGAGAGTAGCATACAGGTTGTGGGACAGCAATCGCTGGCAATTATTTCAACTCACCAGCTGCAGAGCGTGCCTGCAATGCTGCGTTTGATTGCCAGCCCAGCAGCAAATACTTTGCCTGCGTGCAGCATACGATAAGGGCGGAGTAATTGCACGACGCCTCATGCGTGTCTCTCCCATTAACACGTAGTCCAGGCTCAAGCCTTTGGCCAAAACAGCTTGCATGCGCTGTCTGCACGCCACCATCCGATTCAAAACAAAGGTAAAGGCTTGCGCAGCGCATGCCTTGCATCCCCACAGCCTGTCACGCGCCACTTACTGCTGGCACCCCCAATGGAAACTTAGCCTGAGAGCTGATCACGAGTACCTTCCGAAACGCCTTACTCCACAGCGCACCAACTGATTATCTCGCCGCGTATTTTTTCAAGCACGTTACGCAACAGGCACTGCGAACATAGTCATTTGCTTATTTGCTTAGCTCGTTTTGAAACAAAGTACACGGTTCTACTCTTACCAACTTGAAATAGACGCAAGCCCCCAAATATCAATTGCTGAAGGCACTGCGTTCTCCACCTGCGCTTGACGGCGCCACCTGCAAATAGGTACGCAATTTTGCGCATCCCCACACCCACCTCCTGTGCCGTGCAATGCACTTGCTGCATATCTCGCGAGACCTGATTTACTGCAATGGCAACACTCGCATTGGGAGTCAACGAGGTATTCCGTTCGAAGGGCCACCTGCAAAGCAAACACAAAACTTCCATGAATTGGTTGCATTGTTCCAAGAGGACAGCTGTGGCTTTGCCGGGTTGCTGCAAAGGTAATTGAGATGCCTTGTGTCCGCATGCAGGGCATACGAAACGTTGTAATATATGCAAACGGCCGTCTTACGTCCCCCACAACCCATATGCAACCATCCAAGTACGTCCTACCTTCAGCGTGTGGCTACAGAATTCAGCATTCGCCAATACTATGCCAACACGGGCGCTATCATGAAGCGGCAATAACCGAAAACAGATAAACAATTCAAAGGCAGAAGGCGTTGCTGTTGTGTCGTGAACCTCGCTGGCACAGGCGATGCTCAAAAGCAAGGGCAGTGCAATCCTCATTTAACTGGGTCACTTCTTGTCGTCCGCCACAAGCCGACAGCATGCAAAGCTAACTCAGCACTTACCCAAACTACCGCCAGCCTTCTTAGCGGAATTCTGACACGTCCCTGGCTTGATGCTAACCAGCAATGCTTGTCTATGGATACCGCTACCACAGGCAAAACACATGGCATGTTGGGCACGAGCACGCAGCCTTGTTACGCCTTGCGCTTCTCGCCACACGCGATCATAACCTCTCATCTGCAAAGCGTGAACAGCTTTTGCCCCACACTGCATCAGCCAATGCCATACCGTCAACACAGGCAAAACCCTACACGTCCAAAAGCAAATTATGAAGTAGCACGGTGCGCAGACCACATTTTCACATCCTCCCGATCTGTGAAAGAGAGATTATTCACAAACGCGGAAGAACGAGTCTAAGTTCAATCAGCGCACTTCCTGTGAGGTGTGGACGTAGTGCGATATTCACCTTCCCCCTCTGACAACGGTTGCTTCGTGCAGTGGCTGAAGCGACGACTCTGAGCACTCCTCCATATGCTTCCATAGCACCACACTGCATGCATAAGCCTTCTTTGTGCAAGTCCCCAGAGACTTCAAAGACTTTGCCTAGGTGCCGTCCAACGTAAGCAACACGCCGCATAAGCTTTCCGCCTACAGACGCTCTTCTGCAAATCCTTCTGATGCCCCGCCTCAGCACCAGGCGACGCTTATCCTCTATTCCCTACGCGAGCAGCAGTTCCCCCATCTGCAGGCACTGCATTCGTGTTTTGCTCAAGCCGTTCACGCGCTGGCAGCAGCCTGAATTGCGACGCGCTCGCACCTTTGCTCATGCCACGTAAGCAAACCAACACCCTAAGTAAGGGAAATTCTGGCATAAAGGCTGCAATCACTTGCACCGTGCAGCCTCCCCAAGCACGTGCAGCACATCTACACAATCAGGGCGTTCCACACTACCAGGTCGCCGCCCACGCTGTGCAGGAGAGACAGTTATTCCGCCTCACTGCAGCCCATCAGACCTCCAGGCATCCTTCTTGCACACTCCAGCTGCTGCAATAACGAATCAGATCCTTACTTCTTTCATGAAGATCTAGGGCATGGCTACAGAGTTCGTGTCGCGGCGAAGCGTGCGGCCTGATGGGCATGCGAAATAAGCCACTCGAGTGCTGCCTTTCTCGTCGCTCTAGTCCACTGCCACCCACCGCCAGCGCGTGCAAGATACTGTTTACAATCACAACGTCCCCCCATGCAAGGCATTTAGCACTACAGCTACCAAGCTAGCAAACAAGCAAAGGCATATTGTGGTATAGAAACTCGACGCTCGCTGCTCATTGGTGGGCCGGTCTGCGATGGGAATTCTCATGTGATTGTCCCGACGCCCGCATGCCTAGAGTAGTATGCGGGCATCGGGGCAATCACATAGGAATTATTGTGACGCACGAGCTGCAGGGTGTGCCTCCAACTGTATATGTGATTCCTTCCTCGAAGCCTACGTTGCGTGGAAGCAACAAAAGCGCAAGCTAGCGTCCCCACAAGGGCAGCGTGACTCATATTCGCCCCGTAGGGATAAGGGCGTCCTAGTTTCGTATATGCGGCCTGCCGACTCCACAAATCGGTGCTTGGCTGCCTCCCTACATGGTCGGCAAGTAGGTCAGGGGTTAGCAAGGAAACCTCGATAGGGCCAGGTGCTAAGCCTCAGCACATGCCGTTGATTTTTGGCTTCCTCCACTGCCAGTCTCTCCAACAGGAAGCCAATCTTGAGGAGGCTCACGATTTTTCGCCGACAGTTCTCATTTGTTAATGCTTAAATCACTAGCAATGGCGATTATGTCGCGTGCCCTGATGGCACCGGCACCTTGGTTGATAGCACTGCGCCACACGCACCTGATGCCATAGGGTACGACGGCTTGGCCGATTCGTAACAGCCGCGAGCGCCCCCAGCACTTAGCATGCGGGCTGCTGGTAACGTTCCTTCCCGTGCAGTTAACGGCGCCTCTAAAAAATGGGCATTTAGCGCCTCGCGCGCCTCTAAACACACCTCCTGGCACCCCGCATGCACAAGCTGCACGTCGTGCAAAGCCTGAATTCTAGTGCAAACCCACAGTATCCAATAGGTGTTAGCGCTTGCCGCGTCACATCGCAGCTATCCAGAAGTGCTGAAAGTGCTCTACGCAGCAGCTTCTGTATTACCGAAGCAAACACGCAGCTGTCCCAGGATGCCTTGCACGGTGCATCTACAGTGCCCAGTTCTGCATCAATCAGGCAATATGCTAGACACTTCCAAGCAAACTCGACACGGCATCAATGCTCCAACGTGCTCTCCCGCTGCATGCTGGTACAAGGTAGTTCCTGCACCTTACAGTATCTGCCAATGCAGCGCATTCAGCACTGGCAGGAAAAGACAGGCAGAGCCCAAGTGCAAGTGGTGTTTTCACTGAGTGCGTGTAAGCGTTTGTGGCGTACAACCTGCCGAGCTCGCCGAAACGCGCTATTGTGTTGCCTAAGATATAAGGCTGTTAGTTGTATCAAAAGGTGTACACTTGAGACGGGGTTCGGCGCACAGTGCCGTAGACGCCTCATTCCCGCGCTCTCAGCGTGCGGCCTCCCAAAGCTCCCTTAAACTGCTGTCCTGAGTGGCATTATATATAATATGTACCATTTTCGCGGACAAAACTCCCTAAAGACCCTGGAGCACTGCCTCAAAATACCTCGTCGCTCGTTGCCCACTGCCATGGCCCAACAATTAGTTGCGTTGCTCCGCATTATACGCAACAGCCACGAGTCATCCATCGTCAGGCAGCATACACTGGTTGGAACGCCATCACAAAGCAAGTTCGAGATATTGGTTGGCATCCCGTTGCGAATTCATGGGCTTGGTTCGTTGAGGGCACAATCCTTTCGGCAGTGCACAACCCCACCAAGGCATACTAAAGACCATCTCTGCGCTGGCTTGATTTCTAGTGCCCACACTGAAAAGCTCACGCCGCTTGCGCCTCGTGTAAAGCCTCTATAAAAATGGGGCAAACAGGTTTCATGCAGCGTAAGAGCGGCAGGTCTCCTTAACATGCCGCTCCTTGTTGAGGGGCAGCACTGTACAATAAGCCTACTGACGTGAAGCCTGTTTAAACAGCGCGCAACACCGCACCCGATTTCTTACAAGGCGGCAGCAGCACTGCCTCCAAAATTCACACGAGCTGGTAGCCTCCTCACCTAGCGACATACATTACTTACTCCTATAAACGCGAAGGAGGGCTTCAAACCTTTCGGCAAAACTGCTGACTGGGGCTGCGTCCACGCCATCCTCAAATTGGACTCCAACGCAGAAGCCTGCGTATTCGCTTGCATGCCTCCACATAGGCGTTCACAGGCCACTTAATTCACTTTTAAAGCCTGCGGCGAACCCATCAAGAGGACTCAGTAAGGTGCCAACCTCTAAACAACTTCCAACACCCCCGACACCCCATGAGTCATATACTGAATCCACAGCCTTCCTCACTTGCGCCCGACGGCACCTCCTGCAAATGGGCTCGCAGCTTTACCCATCCCTTCACCCACATCCTGTGCGTGACATAGCCTTGCAGCACATCTCATTAGATACCACCTACTGCAATCGCAGCACTTACATTGGCTACCAACGACTGCTACTCTGTTCAACAATCGCCACCGTGCAAAGCTAACTCAGCACTTACCCAAACTACCGCCAGCCTTCTTAGCGGAATTCTGACACGTCCCTGGCTTGATGCTAACCAGCAATGCTTGTCTATGGATACCGCTACCACAGGCAAAACACATGGCATGTTGGGCACGAGCACGCAGCCTTGTTATGCCTTGCGCTTCTCGCCACACGCGGTCATAACCTCTCATCTGCAAAGCGTGAACAGCTTTTGCCCCACACTGCATCAGCCAATGCCATACCGTCAACACAGGCAAAACCCTACACGTCCAAAAGCAAATTATGAAGTAGCACGGTGCGCAGACCACATTTTCACATCCTCCCGATCTGTGAAAGAGAGATTATTCACAAACGCGGAAGAACGAGTCTAAGTTCAATCAGCGCACTTCCTGTGAGGTGTGGACGTAGTGCGATATTCACCTTCCCCCTCTGACAACGGTTGCTTCGTGCAGTGGCTGAAGCGACGACTCTGAGCACTCCTCCATATGCTTCCATAGCACCACACTGCATGCATAAGCCTTCTTTGTGCAAGTCCCCAGAGACTTCAAAGACTTTGCCTAGGTGCCGTCCAACGTAAGCAACACGCCGCATAAGCTTTCCGCCTACAGACGCTCTTCTGCAAATCCTTCTGATGCCCCGCCTCAGCACCAGGCGACGCTTATCCTCTATTCCCTACGCGAGCAGCAGTTCCCCCATCTGCAGGCACTGCATTCGTGTTTTGCTCAAGCCGTTCACGCGCTGGCAGCAGCCTGAATTGCGACGCGCTCGCACCTTTGCTCATGCCACGTAAGCAAACCAACACCCTAAGTAAGGGAAATTCTGGCATAAAGGCTGCAATCACTTGCACCGTGCAGCCTCCCCAAGCACGTGCAGCACATCTACACAATCAGGGCGTTCCACACTACCAGGTCGCCGCCCACGCTGTGCAGGAGAGACAGTTATTCCGCCTCACTGCAGCCAACCAGACCTCCAGGCATCCTTCTTGCACACTCCAGCTGCTGCAATAATGAATCAGATCCTTACTTCTTTCATGAAGATGTAGGGCATGGCTACAGAGTTTGTGTCGTGGTGAAGCGTGCGGCCTGATGGGCATGGGAAATAAGCCACTCGAGTGCTGCCTTTCTCGTCGCTCTAGTCCACTGCCACCCACCGCCAGAGCGTGCAAGATACTGTTTACAATCACAACGTCCCCCCATGCAAGGCATTTAGCACTACAGCTACCAACCTAGCAAACACGCAAAGGCATATTGTGGTGTAGAAACTCCATGCTCGGTACACATTGGTGGGCTGCTCTGATGCCTAGAGTAGCATGCGGGTACCGGATAGCCACAAGGCCATCCTTCTGAAGCACTGGCGACAGAGCTCACCGGCAATGCTTCACTTGAGTGCCCACCCAGCAACAAGTAATTCACCTGGACGCAACTCAGGCTAGCGGCGGAGGGAGTCGCATCATGGCGCATGCTAGTTCGTGCTACCATTCGAATAACAGTCTTAGGCGTTTCGGCAAAACATCTGGCTTACCATTAGATTCGAAACGAAGATAGAGGTTTGCGCAATGCATGCATTACATCCACACAGCCTGTCACGCGCCTCCTACTTTGTGCATTTACATTGTTTGCCGGCCCCCCCAGTGGAAAATGAACCTGCAGACAGACCACGAGTACCTTTCAAAATGCTTTACTCCACGGCATACCCACTATTTATCACGCTGCGCATTTTTGTTGAAGGCCTAAACTACAGCAGGATCTAGCTTCCCCCACACCACACGCCCTCATGCGAGACAGGCCACTCAGCCAGAAGCAAACGAGCTAGAAACTTCTGCAAATACGCAGCGCACAGCCTGCGATCGCAGATTGGTTGGTTTTGTGAAACTAAAGGCTCAGGCGCAGCACATGCGCAAGCCGTCAGCAGCTACAAAGAGCCTTCAGCTTGCACTCAGAACAGCCAAACAGTAGGTCGAAACGGCTGTGCCGCCATGCTGCACCGGGTGCACACCACGTTCAGCACCCACCACGCAAAGGTCCTCGTGTGTGTGGAGCTGTGCAATGTGCACAGTGGCGCCACCTTGAACCTCATTTGGACGAAAGCTACGGCTATCCCTAGAATACAGGTTTTATCTGCACGCAACAACAGAACTTAAACACCGGCACACAGGCCAGAGAGCTAAGGTCTCCATATCTGTGCTTCCCAAACCCCTCGTCAGCTGCACTGTGAACACCCCTACAGAAAGCGAAGTTGGCGCATTGGTTTGCTGTGTGTTGCGAACCCATGCACACGTAGAGTCGCTACTGTACTCAATCTACAACGCACATGAGGCCCCATGGTCATATGCAGCCGCACAAATTTTGGCTGTTCTGAAGCCAGAAAGTGTAGCCACCCTGCTTTGCGGCGTAGACACAGCGGAATGTTAGAGCAGCTATGTGCCACTCTGCTCCGAAAATCGAAGCTATACTAGCCTACACCCAAGCCTTAATTAGACCTATGCGCATGAGCGCTCAGCCTCGTACTCTACCAGCATATTTGCTGTTCCCGCTTCATCCGCTTAAAATGCATCCCAAAAACGCTTAAGTGTTCCAGCGGCAGTGATCATCCTCCGAATAGGCTGATGTTGCACTGCTGTACCGACCTCTAACAGAGCTGCTGGCAGCCGTCCTTCTTGCACATCGCACTGGCAGCCAAACCTGTCCGCAGAGCAGTGGGGCATCTAAGAGTCAGGTCGCTTGGCATGCATCAAAGTGTTTGCTGGTGGTACAAGCATGCACACCACGCTACTAATTCTGATTCTGCATTGCTAACATGCACTATTTATTTTTATCTACGGCGATACTCTATGCGAGGGCATGGAGGCATGTAAAAGATACGTTTTCTAGCATACAAAGGTAGGCACCAGTCAGCATGGAGGCACTCTCCAGATCCTCCCTACTGAAATCCTACGGCTTTCATTTGGAACAAGCGGCTGCTGCGATACGTTGCACTCATCTGCCCTAACTGTAAACTCGTTACGAGCTATGTTCCTGCCAAAACCAGTATCTTGACTTCAAGAACGCACCTGTGCTTGGCCCGCGATGCGTTAAGGCTTTACAGCATGTCTTACGAGGTCTACGCACTCCATCGTAGGTCTGCGAACCCCCACGGTAGGAGAACTGTGTGCCCCTCCGTAATAATCCACTGCTCGCCAGCACGCATTTAGCCGTACACTTCAACAGGCACACAGACACTACCTAAACTCCACCTCTTACTATCCCTCTTCAAACACTAGCGTTAAGCTATTATCATACCAGCATTGCCCCGTCAACTCCCGAATGCCCTATTCTGGAGCAGCTTCCTGCCCGTCCCTCACTCCCAAACGTTTGCAGAGCCCATTACCCCAGCAGGGTGTCCGTAGTTCTCACTCCAAAAACCCACGCTTTTGAGTCGCCATTTGCCCTGGCTGTCGCTGCACCCACACACAGATTTACAATACCAGTGATGCGCGCCGTTGATTTCCTGCGACCTCGTGGCCAAAATGGATTGCACGCTGCTGCAACACCATGCAAATACCATATCTAAAGCGACTACTGAAACACAAATTTGCGCTTGTCGTGAGCCGGAACACACCAATCACTGAGCGCACTGCCGCTCCACCTGGGTTCTGCAAGGGCTCCCAACAAAAAATCGTTCTACTGTCACTCCTCGCTAAACGCAGTCTCTGCCTAGCAGCAATGGATACATAGCATTGCGGACAAATTCGCTTGAATGCTGTAGAGCCGTTTTCACTGTACGCCGATGCTTGCAATACGCCAGAGCGGCTTGCCCAACCTCCTATCACGCTTGCTGCACAGATTAGTTCTTCCTCCTCCACCACACACATTCAGTTAATCCCCAGCGCGTTTCCCTTCACACCATGCCCACAAAGCCAGCATACCCGTCGAGCAAGCGAAATTTTTGTATGCGCAGCACAACTCTACTTGCTCTTCGCGCACTCCTATCGTAACCCGATGCTAATTAGCTTAGCTGCCATGTGTGCCAGGTGTTCGTTGCAGCCTCCAGCTACCACAAACGCAATGACTGCAACATTTCTTAAGAACGATAGGCACCAGGTAGCCAGTCTCTGCATAGATCGGCCTCGTCGCTGTATCCCCCCGGGCACGAAAACAGGCTATACCTTAAGGGAGTCCCGCACCAGGCGACGCTTGTCCACGCACCTTCTACATCACGTAACTGCAATGCCCCTTACCTCGTTACTCAACATTTGCTACTTCGTTCAGCAGCGGCAACGATCATGCCGTACATACGCGTACAGTAAACTCTCACCACGCCGCTCAGTACCCGTCACAAGGATGGCAGTGTTGGCTTCTTGGTTCCTTCTATTGTCGTCCTGCAAGCGGAAACTCCTGTTCGCCATTCATAGCATAATGCAGTGTTCCACTTCTGTCTGCTAACCCTGATTAGCTTGCAGTCCTTTGAGAGGCAACCTGATCTGCGTACTCTTCAGGTTTATTCTTCTAAGCATTTTGATCCTGGGCACAAGCATTTGCCGTGGCGCTAGCTGCTCACCACGCAGCAAGAACGCAGCCCTTCTGGAACGGCTAGGAGTGCAAACGCTAAACGTCCTGGTCATCACCCTCTCCATGTTTAAGTTTTACGTCTCCATGTTTAGTCTGAAAACAAACTTGCTGAGACAGATCCTTGGCTTCGCTTAGCGTCGCACGTACGTCCTGCGCAGCACCATGGGCTTCTTGCGAATCTGACGATTATGTGGCTAGCACTTCATCTTAGTGGCTGCGGCATAATAATTCAGCCATCTGAGGCGCTATCATACACCCGTCTGCGTAAGCAGCAAGAATACTCAGTAGAGAAGCCAGCGACTTGGCTGAAAGTGGACAGGAAGTTTGTGTCTCCCCAGCTTCACTGCGCCACCGTGAAGCGTTGGCAACCCCGGCTAGTCTGCATAGCAAAGCCCATAATGCATGTGCAAACAGCCTTCACCAGCTTAGCGTGACTAACCGCTCAACATCGTTGCCCCTTACTGCAAGGATCTGAGGAATATTCAGTGCAATTAGGTTGGCGAATGCAGTTGTTCTTCACTGCAGTAGCCATTCACTGCATCTGCACCAAACCTACACCTACGCGGAACAAGTGGCATGCTAGCCTCCTTCAAGCAGACTCAAGCATTAGACGCTCTACTCTTACCCCCGCTTGCATCCCCGCTGCCTCACAGATGCAATGTGTATAAACGAACGCCGCACCATCCATCGTTAGTCAATTCAAGGCATTGAGACCCGGCACAGTGATGCGCCCACAAGGTGAGCGGCACAAGTGCAAAGCACGCAGAGCTCTCTGCTAAGCTGTGTGCTGAGTGAAGCGCAGACTGATAAGAGTTGCAAAATGCAGCATGTTGATTCTATTAGCGCACAATCTGCACCACAAGTCCACTGCGAACAACTCCCCATCCTTAATGGTGCTGCAGGAATCACATACAGCGCTCCTTGGCTTCGCGTCCCACCGAACGCTACTACTGCACTGCGCTGTACCGTGCACGGGCTGCGCCACTTATCATCCCTGGCCTACTGCGCTTGCTGTGAACATACTAAACGTTATTGATTGTTGTGGCCCTTCCACAGCGCTCTGCACTAGTTGAACGCGCACTTAAAGCACAAGCCATCTTATGCGACCCACACGCGTATTTGCAGCTGGTCGCAGCTGTTCGGAGCTGTGTGAATACGCACGGCACTTATATGCGCTCGGTTTCTATGCAGCACAAATGCCATGCTTAGGGCAGCTCTCTAGGAAACCCGTATACTGCCCCGTAGCTGCGCCGGAGATCTGCATGCTCGCACCACAAACCCAACACCAACCAACCCAGTGTGCGCAACGCGCGTAGGAAGAAAATTGCAAAACTTTAATGGCGTGGAACACACCCCTAGCGCGTTACCATACTTTGGCAGCGCTAAGGCAATTTAGGTGCACGGCAGCTGAAGCCCTGCGGACACACGTTCTACACGGCAAGCATACTCTGTAAAGGTAGCGTAGCACGCTTGCACACGGCTGCATGCTGCCCATGAACGCTGCACTCTACCCAGGTCCAAGCTCCCCTTCTAACTGATCTAGCCCACTCCCCCTTCACGCGCATATCCGCCCATGCCCGATACTACATAGAAGCAGCTGTCTACTACAGCTTCAAGCGCTGCTTCAACACTGCCAGCGTTCCCCTTACCGCTGTAGATTCCTCCACAGTCAACCTGATACCTGTACGCACAACAGCGTCCTCACATGACGTGTTTTAGTGCTTCATACACGCTGTCTTGCACCTCATCACAGTCCATCATCATCACCCACTCCTGTCACTCGACACGGCCAGCTGTGCGTCAGCACCATGAGCACCGCCCCTCAAGGCAAAACCAGGGCAGTTCTTGGTGAGCAGTGGCGCCTGCGCGGTTCTGACGTACATTCTGATTCGCGTGCCCGCCCTGCGCAGCCACTATCCTGCTGCACAATTGCTGCTTTGTTTAGCAGCTGGCACCCAGTCTGTCGATTGCAGTCGAGGGCAAATGCTAGGGAGTGCCGCGCACCCTTCTCGGTTCCGTGCATAGCTCTCATGCGGCTTAAGGCCACCCGCAATGTGCCTACTGTTTGTGCCTTGTCTGAAAGAGCCAATCGTCCATAAACTGGCATGCAAGACACATTCAGGGTCTGCCCACGCGCATTCGCTTAGGACGTCAATTGTACTCTCCCCCCAAAAACCGTCACTTGCTAATAGCTGCCCACGCCTCCAGAGGAGACCCAAAAGGCAAGACTACTCCCTGATGCGCAGTAGGTTTCGGTACAAGCAGGCTGCAACAGCGCTTCTTCTCACATTACTAGCGCGTGGCAAATGCAATGAACGCCGCCCTTGTAAGCAGGTGGGAGGCACTGATGGGTAGCATGCAGTGAAATCGTACACAGGTGCTGCCTAGCGTGCAACCATGGGCAGTCATAGAACACACGGCTGACAAAGAAATTCAACCGTCCGTACCACATCCTACTTTACGCTCAGGTGATAAATGCGTGAACAAAAGTACCTTTTGCTTCTTCGGCTGCTCAAGGCAACTCCGGCGCCGCACCATGCGCCGACAGCAAATCTCGCTCAATCCGACGTACTCAAACATCGTTCATAGTACTGCGTGCTAGTGACTGCTGTACTGCTTCACATCCGTCTGCCGCTACCTCGGCTACCATTGCCTCATCAGGCATAGTCTGCCAAGCCAAAAGAACTAGGAGTGTTTCTGCTCTGCATTGTGCCTGTACGGGACGCTTGTCGAGGATGCGTCGAAGCACTAAGCCGCCTTATTAATCGATGCTCCCAACAGCACGAGCCCTTACGATATTTGGAGCGCGCTGCAGCAACCTCTAGAACCATGTGTTCAGCACTGCCAAGGCGTGAGTTGAAGGCGAATAGGGTACCAGCATGGCGCATCCAACGCAACAAACAAGCCCGTGGAGGCATCTGGAACAGCATTAACCCACGCATACAAAAGCTGCATGGCATCTCTGCTAACGTACACGCTGAAGCGTGAGCGTGCGCCAGAGATTCGTCTCCCGGCTTGATAGCACCTACTTTTGGCAGCTGCTCGCACAACGATATTGCGCACATGCCTCAGCTCGTGTTGCATGCTACGCGCTTCCATGCCTCTTTGTAGCGAGGAACTCTGTGATGTTGTACGTATGCCAACGGCCGACACACATCAAACACCAGGGTAACCGCCGTCCACGCGTAGCCTACAAATGAGGCTACTGATGGGTGGATAGTTTCGCAAGAAAAAATAGTCTGTCTCCATGCTAATACACTACCCCTCCCCTAATACACTCTCCTGGCATCAGGATGCCACTCATAGCAGGGTTTGCGAGTTCCTAGCGTCCACTAAGAACTCGCAAACCCTGCTATCAGTAGCGTCCGTCTTCCCCAAGTGCACTGCCCTCTCTGCACAAGCAAGTGTTTACATTTCTACAAAGCGGGTGTGTTTCTTAGATCTTTCCTTACCATTCACACCACCTCTGTGGCGTCCGCGTATATAAGTGAAGAAAGCGTTCTCCTGGTTATGCACACCGCATCTTCACATGCGCTTCGAGCCCCTCCGCTGTGCTGCGCTGCTGATCAGTTGGTGCGCAACGAACAATCCAGGAATAACGGCAACCATCCACAGAACATTTCTTAAACGAAAGGAGCACCAGGTGGCCAGAAACACCGTTCACTAACCTCAATATTGTGTCCCTCCGGGCACCAAAACAGGCTATACCTTAAGGGAGTCCCGCACCAGGCGACGCGTGTCCACGTACCCTCTACATCACGCAACTGCAATACCCCTTACCTCGTTACTCAACATTTGCTACTTCGTTCAGCAGCAGCAACGATCATGTCGTACATACGCGTACAGTAAACTCTCACCACGCCGCTCAGTACCCGTCACAAGGATGGCAGTGTTGGCTTCTTGGTTCCTTCTATTGTCGTCCTGCAAGCGGAAACTCCTGTTCGCCATTCATAGCATAATGCAGTGTTCCACTTCTGTCTGCTAACCCTGATTAGCTTGCAGTCCTTTGAGAGGCAACCTGATCTGCGTACTCTTCAGGTTTGTTCTTCTAAGCATTTTGATCCTGGGCACAAGCATTTGCCGTGGCGCTAGCTGCTCACCACGCAGCAAGAACGCAGCCCTTCTGGAACGGCTAGGAGTGCAAACGCTAAACGTCCTGGTCATCACCCTCTCCATGTTTACGTTTTACGTCTCCATGTAAACTTGCTGAGACAGATCCTTGGCTTCGCTTAGCGTCGCACGCACTTCCTGCGCAGCACCATGGGCTTCTTGCGAATCTGACGATTATGTGGCTAGCACTACATCTTAGTGGCTGCGGTATAATAATTCAGCCATCTGCGGCGCTATCATACATCCGCCTGCGTAAGCAGCAAGAATACTCAGTAGAGAAGGCAGCGGCTTGGCTGAACGTGGACAGGAAGTTTGTGTCTCCCCAGCTTCACTGCGCCACCGTGAAGCGTTGGCAACCCCGGCTAGTCTGCATAGCAAAGCCCATAATGCATGTGCAAACAGCATTCACCAGCTTAGCGTGCCTAACCGCTCAACCTCATTGCCCCTTACTGTAAGGATCTGAGGAATATTCAGTGCAATTAGGTTGGCGAATGCAGTTGTTCTTCACTGCAGTAGCCATTCACTGCATCTGCACCAAACCTACACCTACGCGGAACAAGTGGCATGCTAGCCTCCTTCAAGCAGACTCAAGCATTAGGCGCTCTACTCTCACCCTAGCTTGCATCCCCGCTGCCTCACAGATGGAATGTGTATAAACGAACGCCGCACCATCCATCGTTAGTCAATTCAAGGCATTGAGACCCGGCACAGTGATGCGCCCACAAGGTGAGCGGCACAAGTGCAAAGCACGCAGAGCTCTCTGCTAAGCTGTGTGCTGAGTGGAGCGCAGACTGATAAGAGTTGCAAAATGCAGCATGTTGACTCTATTAGCGCACAAGCTGCACCACAAGTCCACTGCGAACAATTCCCCATCCTTAATGGTGCTGCAGGAATCACATACAGCGCTCCTTGGCTTCGCGTCCCACCGAACGCTACTACTGCACTGCGCTGTACCATGCACGGGCTGCGCCACTTATCATCCCTGGCCTACTGCGCTTGCTATGGACATACTAAATGTTATTGATTGTTGTGGCCCTTCCACAGCGCTCTGCACTAGTTGAACGCGCACTTAATGCACAAGCCATCTTATGCGACCCACACGCGCATTTGCAGCTGGTCGCAGCTGTTCGGAGCTGTGTGAATACGCACGGCACTTATATGCGCTCGGTTTCTATGCAGCACAAATGCCATGCTTAGGGCAGCTCTCTAGGAAACCCGAATACTGCCCCGTAGCTGCGCCGGAGACCTGCATGCTCGCACCACAAACCCAACACCAACCAACCCAGTGTGTGCAACGCGCGTAGGAAGAAAATTGCAAAACTTTAATGGCGTGGAACACACCCCTAGCGCGTTACCATACTTTGGCAGCGCTAAGGCAATTTAGGTGCACGGCAGCTGAAGCCCTGCGGACACAAGTTCTACACGGCAAGCATACTCTGTAAAGGTAGCGTAGCACGCTTGCACACGGCTGCATGCTGCCCATGAACGCTGCACTCTACCCAGGTCCAAGCTCCCCTTCTAACTGATCTAGCCCACTCCCCCTTCACGCGCATATCCGCCCATGCCCGATACTACATAGACGCAGCTGTCTACTACAGCTTCACGCGCTGCTTCAACACTGCCAGCGTTCCCCTTACCGCTGTAGATTCCTCCACAGTCAACCTGATACCTGTACGCACAACAGCGTCCTCACATGACGTGTTTTAGTGCTTCATACACGCTGTCTTGCACCTCATCACAGTCCATCATCATCACCCACTCCTGTCACTCGACACGGCCAGCTGTGCGTCAGCACCATGAGCACCGCCCCTCAAGGCAAAACCAGGGCAGTTCTTGGTGAGCAGCCGCCTGCGCGGTTCTGACGTACACTCGGAATCGCATGCCTGCCCTGCGCAGCCACTATCCTGCTGCACAATTGCTGCTTTGTTTAGCAGCTGGCACCCAGTCTGTCGATTGCAGTCGAGGGCAAATGCTAGGGAGTGCCGCGCACCCTTCTCGGTTCCGTGCATAGCTCTCATGCGGCTTATGGCCACCCGCAATGTGCCTACTGTTTGTGCCTTGTCTGAAAGAGCCAATCGTCCATAAACTGGCATGCAAGACACATTCAGGGTCTGCCCACGCGCATTCGCTTAGGACGTCAATTGTACTCTCCCCCCAAAAACCGTCACTTGCTAATAGCTGCCCACGCCTCCAGAGGAGACCCAAAAGGCAAGACGACTCCCTGATGCGCAGTAGGTTTCGGTACAAGCAGGCTGCAACAGCGCTTCTTCTCACATTACTAGCGCGTGGCAAATGCAATGAACGCCGCCCTTGTAAGCAGGTGGGAGGCACTGATGGGTAGCATGCAGTGAAATCGTACACAGGTGCTGCCTAGCGTGCAACCATGGGCAGTCATAGAACACACGGCTGACAAAGAAATTCAACCGTCCGTACCACATCCTACTTTACGCTCAGGTGATAAATGCGTGAACAAAAGTACCTTTTGCTTCTTCGGCTGCTCAAGGCAACTCCGGCGCCGCACCATGCGCCGACAGCAAATCTCGCTCAATCAGACGTACACAAACATCGTTCATAGTACTGCGTGCTAGTGAATGCTGTACTGCTTCACATCCGTCTGCCGATACCTCGGCTACCATTGCCCCACCAGGCATAGTCTGCGAAGCCAACCGAACTAGGAGTGTTTCTGCTCTGCATTGTGCCTGTGCGGGACGCTTGTCGAGGATGCGTCGAAGCACTAAGCCGCCTTATTAATCGATGCTCCCAACAGCACGAGCCCTTACGATATTTGGAGCGCGCTGCAGCAACCTCTAGAACCATGTGTTCAGCACTGCCAAGGCGTGAGTTGAAGGCGAATAGGGTACCAGCATGGCGCATCCAACGCAACAAACAAGCCCGTCCAGGCATATATAACAACATCAATCGATGCTTGCAAGAGCTGCACGGTAACCATAGCAACATACAGGCTGGAGCGGGCGTATGCCTGCCGGCATGACAGGCGCTATTTTTTGCAGCTGCTCGCACAACAATTTTGCACAGGTGCCTCAGCAAATGCTATACGCCACAACAGCTTAGTCTCTTAACTTCCATCTTAGCCAGGCGCAACGTCTCTGTGTAGCAGCCGTGGCAGGCATGTCAAGCGTTAGTCCTGCGTTAGTTCTTGCCACAAGCAGTCCTGTGCATAGCTCAATGCACTGTCCCAAAGCCGCTTGCCATGGTGTCATGTCCCCCACTCATATCAAGCCACGTCGGCCATGAGCGCTGCAAATAAATTGACTATGTGCAGCCATATAATCCGCTTATACATTCTTTGGAGCGAGGGAATCTCTGCCGTTTCAGGTATGTCGGATGCCGAAACAGAACAATCACCAAGGTCACCGCCCTCTCCACGCGCAGCCGACAAATGATTCTACTGGCGGGTGCGTTGCTTCGTATGTCAACGAACGCTTTCCTTGTCTCCATGCCTACGCACCATCGCTCGCCGGATCCACTCCATTGAAACGTCACTGTTCACGCAGAACTGGCGGCTGCTGCGATACGTAATCTCCCTGCCTCATCTGCACTACCATCTCTGCACAAGCAAGTGTTTGCATTCTGCTCTGCATTGTGCCTGTGCGGGACGCTTGTCGAGGATGCATCGAAGCACTAAGCCGCCTTATTAATCGATGCTCCCAACAGCACGAGCCCTTACGATATTTGGAGCACGCTGCAGCAACCACTAGAACCATGTGTTCAGCACTGCCAAGGCGTGAGTTGAAGGCGAATAGGGTACCAGCATGGCGCATCCAACGCAACAAACAAGCCCGTCCAGGCATATATAACAACATCAATCGATGCTTGCAAGAGCTGCACGGTAACCATAGCAACATACAGGCTGGAGCGGGCGTATGCCTGCCGGCATGACAGGCGTTATTTTTTGCAGCTGCTCGCACAACAATTTTGCACAGGTGCCTCAGCAAATGCTATACGCCACAACAGCTTAGTCTCTTAACTTCCATCTTAGCCAGGAGCAACGTCTCTGCGTAGCTGCCGTGGCAGGCATGTCAAGCGTTAGTCCTGCGTTAGTTCTTGCCACAAGCAGTCCTGTGCATAGCTCAATGCACTGTCCCAAAGCCGCTTGCCATGGTGTCATGTCCCCCACTCATATCAAGCCACGTCGGCCATGAGCGCTGCAAATAAATTGACTATGTGCAGCCATATAATCCGCTTATACATTCTTTGGAGCGAGGGAATCTCTGCCGTTTCAGGTATGTCGGATGCCGAAACAGAACAATCACCAAGGTCACCGCCCTCTCCACGCGCAGCCGACAAATGATTCTACTGGCGGGTGCGTTGCTTCGTATGTCAACGAACGCTTTCCTTGTCTCCATGCCTACGCACCATCGCTCGCCGGATCCACTCCATTGAAACGTCACTGTTCACGCAGAACTGGCGGCTGCTGCGATACGTAATCTCCCTGCCTCATCTGCACTACCATCTCTGCACAAGCAAGTGTTTGCATTCTGCTCTGCATTGTGCCTGTGCGGGACGTTTGTCGAGGATGCGTCGAAGCACTAAGCCGCCTTATTAATCGATGCTCCCAACAGCACGAGCCCTTACGATATTTGGAGCGCGCTGCAGCAACCACTAGAACCATGTGTTCAGCACTGCCAAGGCGTGAGTTGAAGGCGAATAGGGTACCAGCATGGCGCATCCAACGCAACAAACAAGCCCGTGGAGGCATCTGGAACAGCATTAACCCACGCATACAAAAGCTGCATGGCATCTCTGCTAACGTACACGCTGAAGCGTGAGCGTGCGCCAGAGATTCGTCTCCCGGCTTGATAGCACCTACTTTTGGCAGCTGCTCGCACAACGATATTGCGCACATGCCTCAGCTCGTGTTGCATGCTGCGCGCTTCCATGCCCCTTTGTAACGAGGAACTCTGTGATGTTGTACGTATGCCAACGGCCGACACACATCAAACACCAGGGTAACCGCTCTTCACGCGCAGCCTACAAATGAGGCTACTGATGGGTGGATAGTTTCGCAAGAAAAAATAGTCTGTCTCCATGCTAATACACTACCCCTCACCTAATCCACTCTCCTGGGATCCGTCTTCCCCAAGTGCACTGCCCTCTCTGCACAAGCAAGTGTTTACATTTCTACAAAGCGGGTGTGTTTCTTAGATCTTTCCTTACCATTCACACCACCTCTGTGGCGTCCGCGTATATAAGTGAAGAAAGCGTTCTCCTGATTATGCACACCGCATCTTCAGATGCGCTTCGAGCCCCTCCGCTGTGCTGCGCTGCTGATCAGTTGGTGTGCAACGAACAATCCAGGAATAACGGCAACCATGCACAGAACATTTCTTAAACGAAAGGAGCACCAGGTCGCCAGAAACACCGTTCACTAACCTCATTATTGTGTCCCCCCGGGCACCAAAACAGGCTATACCTCAAGGGAGTCCCGCACCAGGCGACGCGTGTCCACGTACCCTCTACATCACGCAACTGCAATGCCCAGTCACCTCGTTACGCAATATTTGCTATTTCAATCAGCAGCAGCAACGGCTCCACATGTGCGTATAGTACATGCTCACCACCCCCTGCTACATTTGTCGCAGTGCTGGCTCCCCTTAGTATTCCTCTGCAAAAATTAGTGCTAAGCTATTATCCTGCAAGCACTGCCACCTCCACTCCCGAATACCCTATTCTGTAGCAGCATCATACCCCTCCCTCACTCCCAAAGGTTGCACTGCAGACCTAATTAGTCTGGCTGTTTGTGCATGGTATTTCTTCCAAACTCCACGTTTCTGGCACGCCCTTTGCCTTGGTGCGCACTGCGCCCGCATACGCCTTTACAATACCCATAATGTACGCTGTCCCATCAACATGCAAAATACCAGATCTAAAGCGACTACTGAAACACAAATTTGCGCTTGTCGCGAGCCAGAACACACCAATCACTGAGCGCACTGCCGCCCCACCTGGGTTCTGCAAGGGCTCCCAACAAAAAATCGTTCTACTGTCACTCCTCGCTAAACGCAGTCTCTACCTAGCAGCAATGGATACATAGCATTGCGGACAAATTCGCTTGAATGCTGTAGAGCCGTTTTCACTGTACGCCGATGGTTGCAGTACGCCAGAGCGGCTTGCCCAAGCTCCTATCACGCTCGCTGCACAGATTAGTTCTTCCTCCCCCACCACACACATTCAGTTAATCCCCAGCGCGCTTCCCTTCATGCCATGCCCACAAAGCCAGCATACCCGTCGGGCAAGCGCCAATCTTTGTATGCGCAGCACAACTCTACTTGCTCTTCGCGCACTCCTATCGTAACCCGATGCTAATTAGCTTAGCTGCCATGCGTGCCAGGTGTTCGTTGCAGCCTCCAGCTACCACAAACGCAGTGACTGCAGCATTTCTTAAGCGCGATGGGCACCAGGTAGCCAGTATCTACATAGATCGGCCTCGTCGCTGTATCCCCCCGGGCACGAAAACAGGCTATACCTTAAGGGAGTCCCGCACCAGGCGACGCTTGTCCACGCACCTTCTACATCACGTAACTGCAATGCCCCTTACCTCGTTAATCAACATTTGCTACTTCGTTCAGCAGCGGCAACGATCATGTCGTACATAACGCGTACACTACCTTGTCCCTTACAGCAAGGATCTGAGGAATATTCAGTGCAATTAGGTTGGCGAATGCAGTTGTTCTTCACTGCAGTAGCCATTCACTGCATCTGCACCAAACCGACACCTACGCGGAACAAGTGGCATGCTAGCCTGCTTCAAGCAGACTCAAGCATTAGACGCTCTACTCTCACCCTAGCTTGCATCCCCGCTGCCTCACAGATGCAATGTGTGTAACCCAATGCCACACCATCCATTGTTAGTCAATTCAAGGCATTCAGTTAATCACACCACGCCCACGAAGCCAGCATACCCGTCGGGCAAGCGCCAGTCTTTGTATGCGCAGCACAACTCTACTTGCTCTTCGCGCACTCCTATCGTAACCCGATGCTAATTAGCTTAGCTGCCATGTGTGCCAGGTGTTCGTTGCAGCCTCCAGCTACCACAAACGCAATGACTGCAGCATTTCTTAAGCGCGATGGGCACCAGGTAGCCAGTATCTACATAGATCGGCCTCGTCGCTGTATCCCCCCGGGCACGAAAACAGGCTATACCTCAAGGGAGTCCCGCACCAGGCGACGCGTGTACACGCACCTTCTACATCACGTAACTGCAATGCCCCTTACCTCGTTAATCAACATTTGCTACTTCGTTCAGCAGCGGCAACGATCATGTCGTACATAACGCGTACACTACCTTGTCCCTTACTGCAAGGACCTGAGGAATATTCAGTGCAATTAGGTTGGCGATTGCAGTTGTTCTTCACTGCAGTAGCCATTCACTGCATCTGCACCAAACCTACACCTACGCGGAACAAGTGGCATGCTAGCCTCCTTCAAGCAGACTCAAGCATTAGACGCTCTACTCTTACCCTAGCTTGCATCCCCGCTGCCTCACAGATGCAATGTCTGTAAACGAACGCCACACCATCGATCGTTAGTCAATTCAAGGCATTGAGACCCGGCACAGTGATGCGCTCACAAGGTGAGCGGCACAAGTGCAAAGCACGCAGAGCTCTCTGCTAAGCTGTGTGCTGAGTGGAGCGCATGCTGATAAGAGTTGCAAAATGCAGCATGTTGATTCTATTAGTGGACGAGCTGCACCACAAGTCCACTGCGAACAATTCCCCATCCATATTGGTGCTGCAGGAATCACACACGGCACTCCTTTGGTTCGCGTCCCACCGAACGCTACTACTGCACTGCGCTGTACCATGCACGGGCTGCGCCACTTATCATCCCTGGCCTACTGCGCTTGCTATGGACATACTAAACGTTATTGATTGTTGTGGCCCTTCCACAGCGCTCTGCACTAGTTGAACGCGCACTTAATGCACAAGCCATCTTATGCGACCCACACGCGCATTTGCAGCTGGTCGCAGCTGTTCGGAGCTTTGTGAATACGCACGGCACTTATATGCGCTCGGTTTCTATGCAGCACAAATGCCATGCTTAGGGCAGCTCTCTAGGAAACCCCATAGCTGCGCCGGAGATCTGCATGCTCGCACCACAAACCCAACACCAACCAACCCAGTGTGCGCAACGCGCGTAGGAAGAAAATTGCAAGACTTTAATGGCGTGGAACACACCCCTAGCGCGTTACCATACTTTGGCAGCGCTAAGGCAATTTAGGTGCACGGCAGCTGAAGCCCTGCGGACACACGTTCTACACGGCAAGCATACTCTGTAAAGGTAGCGTAGCACGCTTGCACACGGCTGCATGCTGCCCATGAACGCTGCACTCTACCCAGGTCCAAGCTCCCCTTCTAACTGATCTAGCCCACTCCCCCTTCACGCGCATATCCGCCCATGCCCGATACTACATAGACGCAGCTGTCTACTACAGCTTCACGCGCTGCTTCAACACTGCCAGCGTTCCCCTTACCGCTGTAGATTCCTCCACAGTCAACCTGATACCTGTACGCACAACAGCGTCCTCACATGACGTGTTTTAGTGCTTCATACAAGCTGTCTTGCACCTCATCACAGTCCATCATCATCACCCACTCCTGTCACTCGACACGGCCAGCTGTGCGTCAGCACCATGAGCACCGCCCCTCAAGGCAAAACCAGGGCAGTTCTTGGTGAGCAGTGGCGCCTGCGCGGTTCTGACGTACATTCTGATTCGCATGCCTGCCCTGCGCAGCCACTATCCTGCTGCACAATTGCTGCTTTGTTTAGCAGCTGGCACCCAGTCTGTCGATTGCAGTCGAGAGCAAGTGCTAGGGAGTGCCGCACCCTTCTCGGTTCCGTGCATAGCTCTCATGCGGCTTATGGCCACCCGGAATGTGCCTACTGTTTGTGCCTTGTCTGAAAGAGCCAATCGTCCATAAACTGGCATGCAAGACACATTCAGGGTCTGCCCACGCGCATTCGCTTAGGACGTCAATTGTACTCTCCCCCCAAAAACCGTCACTTGCTAATAGCTGCCCACGCCTCCAGAGGAGACCCAAAAGGCAAGACGACTCCCTGATGCGCAGTAGGTTTCGGTACAAGCAGGCTGCAACAGCGCTTCTTCTCACATTACTAGCGCGTGGCAAATGCAATGAACGCCGCCCTTGTAAGCAGGTGGGAGGCACTGATGGGTAGCATGCAGTGAAATCGTACACAGGTGCTGCCTAGCGTGCAACCATGGGCAGTCATAGAACACACGGCTGACAAAGAAATTCAACCGTCCGTACCACATCCTACTTTACGCTCAGGTGATAAATGCGTGAACAAAAGTACCTTTTGCTTCTTCGGCTGCTCAAGGCAACTCCGGCGCCGCACCATGCGCCGACAGCAAATCTCGCTCAATCAGACGTACACAAACATCGTTCATAGTACTGCGTGCTAGTGAATGCTGTACTGCTTCACATCCGTCTGCCGATACCTCGGCTACCATTGCCCCACCAGGCATAGTCTGCGAAGCCAACCGAACTAGGAGTGTTTCTGCTCTGCATTGTGCCTGTGCGGGACGCTTGTCGAGGATGCGTCGAAGCACTAAGCCGCCTTATTAATCGATGCTCCCAACAGCACGAGCCCTTACGATATTTGGAGCGCGCTGCAGCAACCATTAGAACCCTGTGTTCAACACTGCCAAGGCGTGAGTTGAAGGCGAATAAGATACCAGCATGGCGGCGCTATCATACATCCGTCTCAGTAAGCAGCAAGAATACTCAGTAGAGAAGGCAGCGACTTGGCTGAAAGTGGACAAGGAGTGTGTGTGTCCCCTGCTTCACTGCGCCACCGTGAAACGTTGGCAACCCCGGCTAGTCTGCATAGCAAAGCCCATAATGCATGTGCAAACAGCCTTCACCAGCTTAGCGTGACTAACCGCTCAAACTCATTGCCACTTACTGCAAGGATCTGAGGAATATTCAGTGCAATTAGGTTGGCGAATGCAGTTGTTCTTCACTGCAGTAGCCATTCACTGCATCTGCACCAAACCTACACCTACGCGGAACAAGTGGCATGCTAGCCTGCTTCAAGCAGACTCAAGCATGAGACGCTCTACTCTCACCCTAGCTTGCATCCCCGCTGCCTCACAGATGCAATGTGTGTAACCCAATGCCACACCATCCATTGTTAGTCAATTCAAGGCATTCAGTTAATCACACCACGCCCACGAAGCCAGCATACCCGTCGGGCAAGCGCCAGTCTTTGTATGCGCAGCACAACTCTACTTGCTCTTCGCGCACTCCTACCGTAACCCGATGCTAATTAGCTTAGCTGCCATGTGTGCCAGGTGTTCGTTGCAGCCTCCAGCTACCACAAACGCAATGACTGCAGCATTTCTTAAGCGCGATGGGCACCAGGTAGCCAGTATCTGCATAGATCGGCCTCGTCGCTGTATCCCCCCGGGCACGAAAACAGGCTATACCTTAAGGGAGTCCCGCACCAGGCGACGCGTGTCCACGCACCTTCTACATCACGCAACTGCAATGCCCCTTACCTCGTTACTCAACATTTGCTACTTCGTTCAGCGGCGGCAACGATCATGCCGTACATACGCGTACAGTAAACGCTCACCACGCCGCTCAGTACCCGTCACAAGGATGGCAGTGTTGGCTTCTTGGTTCCTTCTATTGTCGTCCTGCAAGCGGAAACTCCTGTTCACCATTCATAGCATAATGCAGTGTTCCACTTCTGTCTGCTAACCCTGATTAGCTTGCAGTCCTCTGAGAGGCAGCCTGATCTGCGTACTCTTCAGGTTTGTTCTTCTAAGCATTTTGATCCTGGGCACAAGCATTTGCCGTGGCGCTAGCTGCTCACCACGCAGCAAGAACGCAGCCCTTCTGGAACGGCTAGGAGTGCAAACGCTAAACGTCCTGGTCATCACCCTCTCCATGTTTACGTTTTACGTCTCCATGTTTAGCCTGAAAACAAACTTGCTGAGACACATCCTTGGCTTCGCTTAGCGTCGCACGTACGTCCTGCGCAGCACCATGGGCTTCTTGCGAATCTGACAATTATGTGGCTAGCACTACATCTTAGTGGCTGCGGCATAATAATTCAGCCATCTGAGGCGCTATCATACACCCGTCTGCGTAAGCAGCAAGAATACTCAGTAGAGAAGCCAGCGACTTGGCTGAAAGTGGACAGGAAGTTTGTGTCTCCCCAGCTTCACTGCGCCACCGTGAAACGTTGGCAACCCCGGCTAGTCTGCATAGCAAAGCCCATAATGAATGTGCAAACAGCCTTCACCAGCTTAGCGTGACTAACCGCTCAAACTCATTGCCACTTACTGCAAGGATCTGAGGAATATTCAGTGCAATTAGGTTGGCGAATGCAGTTGTTCTTCACTGCAGTAGCCATTCACTGCATCTGCACCAAACCTACACCTACGCGGAACAAGTGGCATGCTAGCCTGCTTCAAGCAGACTCAAGCATTAGACGCTCTACTCTCACCCTAGCTTGCATCCCCGCTGCCTCACAGATGCAATGTGTGTAACCCAATGCCACACCATCCATTGTTAGTCAATTCAAGGCATTCAGTTAATCACACCACGCCCACGAAGCCAGCATACCCGTCGGGCAAGCGCCAGTCTTTGTATGCGCAGCACAACTCTACTTGCTCTTCGCGCACTCCTATCGTAACCCGATGCTAATTAGCTTAGCTGCCATGTGTGCCAGGTGTTCGTTGCAGCCTCCAGCTACCACAAACGCAATGACTGCAGCATTTCTTAAGCGCGATGGGCACCAGGTAGCCAGTATCTGCATAGATCGGCCTCGTCGCTGTATCCCCCCGGGCACGAAAACAGGCTATACCTTAAGGGAGTCCCGCACCAGGCGACGCGTGTCCACGCACCTTCTACATCACGTAACTGCAATGCCCCTTACCTCGTTACTCAACATTTGCTACTTCGTTCAGCGGCGGCAACGATCATGCCGTACATACGCGTACAGTAAACGCTCACCACGCCGCTCAGTACCCGTCACAAGGATGGCAGTGTTGGCTTCTTGGTTCCTTCTATTGTCGTCCTGCAAGCGGAAACTCCTGTTCACCATTCATAGCATAATGCAGTGTTCCACTTCTGTCTGCTAACCCTGATTAGCTTGCAGTCCTCTGAGAGGCAACCTGATCTGCGTACTCTTCAGGTTTGTTCTTCTAAGCATTTTGATCCTGGGCACAAGCATTTGCCGTGGCGCTAGCTGCTCACCACGCAGCAAGAACGCAGCCCTTCTGGAACGGCTAGGAGTGCAAACGCTAAACGTCCTGGTCATCACCCTCTCCATGTTTACGTTTTACGTCTCCATGTTTAGCCTGAAAACAAACTTGCTGAGACACATCCTTGGCTTCGCTTAGCGTCGCACGTACGTCCTGCGCAGCACCATGGGCGTCTTGCGAATCTGACAATTATGTGGCTAGCACTACATCTTAGTGGCTGCGGCATAATAATTCAGCCATCTGAGGCGCTATCATACACCCGTCTGCGTAAGCAGCAAGAATACTCAGTAGAGAAGCCAGCGACTTGGCTGAAAGTGGACAGGAAGTTTGTGTCTCCCCAGCTTCACTGCGCCACCGTGAAACGTTGGCAACCCCGGCTAGTCTGCATAGCAAAGCCCATAATGAATGTGCAAACAGCCTTCACCAGCTTAGCGTGACTAACCGCTCAAACTCATTGCCACTTACTGCAAGGATCTGAGGAATATTCAGTGCAATTAGGTTGGCGAATGCAGTTGTTCTTCACTGCAGTAGCCATTCACTGCATCTGCACCAAACCTACACCTACGCGGAACAAGTGGCATGCTAGCCTGCTTCAAGCAGACTCAAGCATTAGACGCTCTACTCTCACCCTAGCTTGCATCCCCGCTGCCTCACAGATGCAATGTGTGTAACCCAATGCCACACCATCCATTGTTAGTCAATTCAAGGCATTCAGTTAATCACACCACGCCCACGAAGCCAGCATACCCGTCGGGCAAGCGCCAGTCTTTGTATGCGCAGCACAACTCTACTTGTTCTTCGCGCACTCCTATCGTAACCCGATGCTAATTAGCTTAGCTGCCATGTGTGCCAGGTGTTCGTTGCAGCCTCCAGCTACCACAAACGCAATGACTGCAGCATTTCTTAAGCGCGATGGGCACCAGGTAGCCAGTATCTACATAGATCGGCCTCGTCGCTGTATCCCCCCGGGCACGAAAACAGGCTATACCTTAAGGGAGTCCCGCACCAGGCGACGCGTGTCCACGCACCCTCTACATCACGTAACTGCAATGCCCCTTACCTCGTTACTCAACATTTGTTACTTCGTTCAGCAGCGGCAACGAGCATGCTGTACATACGCGTACAGTAAACGCTCACCACGCCGCTCAGTGCCCGTCACAAGGATGGCAGTGTTGGCTTCTTGGTTCCTTCTATTGTCGTCCTGCAAGCGGAAACTCCTGTTCACCATTCATAGCATAATGCAGTGTTCCACTTCTGTCTGCTAACCCTGATTAGCTTGCAGTCCTCTGAGAGGCAACCTGATCTGCGTACTCTTCAGGTTTGTTCTTCTAAGCATTTTGATCCTGGGCACAAGCATTTGCCGTGGCGCTAGCTGCTCACCACGCAGCAAGAACGCAGCCCTTCTGGAACGGCTAGGAGTGCAAACGCTAAACGTCCTGGTCATCACCCTCTCCATGTTTACGTTTTACGTCTCCATGTAAACTTGCTGAGACACATCCTTGGCTTCGCTTAGCGTCGCACGCACTTCCTGCGCAGCACCATGGGCGTCTTGCGAATCTGACAATTATGTGGCTAGCACTACATCTTAGTGGCTGCGGCATAATAATTCAGCCATCTGCGGCGCTATCATACATCCGTCTGAGTAAGCAGCAAGAATGCTCAGTAGAGAAGGCAGCGACTTGGCTGAAAGTGGACAGGAAGTTTGTGTCTCCCCAGCTTCACTGCGCCACCGTGAAACGTTGGCAACCCCGGCTAGTCTGCATAGCAAAGCCCATAATGCATGTGCAAACAGCCTTCACCAGCTTAGCGTGACTAACCGCTCAAACTCATTGTCCCTTACTGCAAGGACCTGAGGAATATTCAGTGCAATTAGGTTGGCGAATGCAGTTGTTCTTCACTGCAGTAGCCATTCACTGCATCTGCACCAAACCTACACCTACGCGGAACAAGTGGCATGCTAGCCTCCTTCAAGCAGACTCAAGCATTAGACGCTCTACTCTTACCCTAGCTTGCATCCCCGCTGCCTCACAGATGCAATGTCTGTAAACGAACGCCACACCATCGATCGTTAGTCAATTCAAGGCATTGAGACCCGGCACAGTGATGCGCTCACAAGGTGAGCGGCACAAGTGCAAAGCACGCAGAGCTCTCTGCTAAGCTGTGTGCTGAGTGGAGCGCATGCTGATAAGAGTTGCAAAATGCAGCATGTTGATTCTATTAGCGGACGAGCTGCACCACAAGTCCACTGCGAACAATTCCCCATCCATATTGGTGCTGCAGGAATCACACACGGCACTCCTTTGGTTCGCGTCCCACCGAACGCTACTACTGCACTGCGCTGTACCATGCACGGGCTGCGCCACTTATCATCCCTGGCCTACTGCGCTTGCTATGGACATACTAAACGTTATTGATTGTTGTGGCCCTTCCACAGCGCTCTGCACTAGTTGAACGCGCACTTAATGCACAAGCCATCTTATGCGACCCACACGCGCATTTGCAGCTGGTCGCAGCTGTTCGGAGCTTTGTGAATACGCACGGCACTTATATGCGCTCGGTTTCTATGCAGCACAAATGCCATGCTTAGGGCAGCTCTCTAGGAAACCCCATAGCTGCGCCGGAGATCTGCATGCTCGCACCACAAACCCAACACCAACCAACCCAGTGTGCGCAACGCGCGTAGGAAGAAAATTGCAAGACTTTAATGGCGTGGAACACACCCCTAGCGCGTTACCATACTTTGGCAGCGCTAAGGCAATTTAGGTGCACGGCAGCTGAAGCCCTGCGGACACACGTTCTACACGGCAAGCATACTCTGTAAAGGTAGCGTAGCACGCTTGCACACGGCTGCATGCTGCCCATGAACGCTGCACTCTACCCAGGTCCAAGCTCCCCTTCTAACTGATCTAGCCCACTCCCCCTTCACGCGCATATCCGCCCATGCCCGATACTACATAGACGCAGCTGTCTACTACAGCTTCACGCGCTGCTTCAACACTGCCAGCGTTCCCCTTACCGCTGTAGATTCCTCCACAGTCAACCTGATACCTGTACGCACAACAGCGTCCTCACATGACGTGTTTTAGTGCTTCATACAAGCTGTCTTGCACCTCATCACAGTCCATCATCATCACCCACTCCTGTCACTCGACACGGCCAGCTGTGCGTCAGCACCATGAGCACCGCCCCTCAAGGCAAAACCAGGGCAGTTCTTGGTGAGCAGTGGCGCCTGCGCGGTTCTGACGTACATTCTGATTCGCATGCCTGCCCTGCGCAGCCACTATCCTGCTGCACAATTGCTGCTTTGTTTAGCAGCTGGCACCCAGTCTGTCGATTGCAGTCGAGAGCAAGTGCTAGGGAGTGCCGCACCCTTCTCGGTTCCGTGCATAGCTCTCATGCGGCTTATGGCCACCCGGAATGTGCCTACTGTTTGTGCCTTGTCTGAAAGAGCCAATCGTCCATAAACTGGCATGCAAGACACATTCAGGGTCTGCCCACGCGCATTCGCTTAGGACGTCCATTGTACTCTCCCCCCAAAAACCGTCACTTGCTAATAGCTGCCCACGCCTCCAGAGGAGACCCAAAAGGCAAGACTACTCCCTGATGCGCAGTAGGTTTCGGTACAAGCAGGCTGCAACAGCGCTTCTTCTCACATTACTAGCGCGTGGCAAATGCAATGAACGCCGCCCTTGTAAGCAGGTGGGAGGCACTGATGGGTAGCATGCAGTGAAATCGTACACAGGTGCTGCCTAGCGTGCAACCATGGGCAGTCATAGAACACACGGCTGACAAAGAAATTCAACCGTCCGTACCACATCCTACTTTACGCTCAGGTGATAAATGCGTGAACAAAAGTACCTTTTGCTTCTTCGGCTGCTCAAGGCAACTCCGGCGCCGCACCATGCGCCGACAGCAAATCTCGCTCAATCAGACGTACACAAACATCGTTCATAGTACTGCGTGCTAGTGAATGCTGTACTGCTTCACATCCGTCTGCCGATACCTCGGCTACCATTGCCCCACCAGGCATAGTCTGCGAAACCAACCGAACTAGGAGTGTTTCTGCTCTGCATTGTGCCTGTGCGGGACGCTTGTCGAGGATGCGTCGAAGCACTAAGCCGCCTTATTAATCGATGCTCCCAACAGCACGAGCCCTTACGATATTTGGAGCGCGCTGCAGCAACCACTAGAACCCTGTGTTCAACACTGCCAAGGCGTGAGTTGAAGGCGAATAAGGTACCAGCATGGCGCATCCAACGCAACAAACAAGCCCGTCCAGGCATATATAACAACATCAATCGATGCTTGTAAGAGCTGCACGGTAACCATTGCAACATACAAGCTGGAGCGGGCGTATGCCTGCCGGCATGACAGGCGCTATTTTTTGCAGCTGCTCGCACAACAATTTTGCACAGGTGCCTCAGCAAATGCTATACGCCACAACAGCTTAGTCTCTTAACTTCCATCTTAGCCAGGCGCAACGTCTCTGCGTAGCTGCCGTGGCAGGCATGTCAAGCGTTAGTCCTGCGTTAGTCCTTGCCACAAGCAGTCCTGTGCATGGCTCAATGCACTGTCCCAAAGCCGCTTGCCATGGTGTCACGTCCCCCACTCATATCAAGCCACGTCGGCCATGAGCGCTGCAAATAAATTGACTATGTGCAGCCATACAATCCCCTTATAGATTCTTTGGAGCGAGGGAATCTCTGCCGTTTCAGGTATGTCGGATGCCGAAACAGAACAATCACCAAGGTCACCGCCCTCTCCACGCGCAGCCGACAAATGATTCTACTGCGGGTGCGTTGCTTCGTATGTCAACGAACGCTTTCCTTGTCTCCATGCCTACGCACCACCGCTCGCCGGATCCACTCTACTGAAACGTCACTGTTCACGCAGAACTGGCGGCTGCTGCGATACGCAATCTGCCTGCCTCATCTGCACTACCATTTCTGCACAAGCAAGTGTTTGCATTTTACTAGGTACTTGCAGCTGTTCGCGCTTCCATTAGCCCTTGATACTAACTCTACAAAGTTGGCATGCAAGTAGGGCAGGCATCACGGTGGGCATATGCAACGTAGCCACGCATGCCCTTCATACGCTGCCATAATATCACGACGAAGTGCAAGATCTTACAACTACAATGCCCAGGGCATTTCTAAGAAAGCTGAATGCGGCACGCGGCTGGTGTAACGGTCAGATGCACTGGCCTCAACACGTGCGGAGTGCAGGTAGTTGCTGGCTGCGTGCTGCATTGCCGCACATATCAGAGGATGATTTGAGACAACTATCAAGCGCTTATTCAACTAACGCACAAGCTGCACCGCAAGCATATTGCGAGCCATTCTCTGGTAGTGCTGACTGTGTGTAGTCACTTCAACGGCCCTGTGAAAGGCTCCTTTTTACGCTTGCCATGCACTGGAGTGGGTACGCCTCTCGTCCCCCTATATAAATTCGGCGTAATCACATTATCTTTCCTGCACTGTCCTGAGCGACTTACACGAAGAAGGCACATCGCGAAGGTTCGATGCAATGCCCCAACACATGCGCGACGAGTAGAAACGTCTCCATTGGTTCCCAGCACTGACAGGGAATAAAAGCATCCTCAACTGCAATACACTCTATGCGCCGCTTGTCTGGTTTTCGGTCCTCTGCTCTGATCTTTTGGGGCGAGCCCTTGCGTAACAAATGGGTGGCACTGTTTGGTACACCAGTGGTAAACCGGTGCATAGAAGCTTTCTCAGGGCGACTGAGCAACCGCAAGGAAGCTGAGATCCCCGAAATAAAGTCGACGCCGTCGCCAATTGTACATGTAGCGGAGAAACCCTCTTTGATGGAGCATTAGCTTCGCGAGTCGTCAATGCCAAAAGATGTGCAGCACCTTGTGCTTCCTCTCTAACAGCATCTGGTCTAATGTGAATGTTCTTCGAGCTTTGCATCATGATATACCGTTTAGTAGAGGTTCGCTTGCGTACAGTGGCATGCCAACACTTCTCACGCACATTCTGCAACGCACGCTTCCAGTGAAGCTTTCACTTCCCTGCTTGGCAGCAATTACTTTGCGCGGTTGTTTCATCGTCCGTGTGCACGCGTACTGGCACGTCTGACATGCAATACGGTCACGCTCCCCACCTTTTGCGTGCCATCCAACAACTTCACTTAAAGCTTCGCATTAGGAGCGCATGATGCACTGTTGAGAGCTCCACCTACTAATGCATCGCTGCCCACGCCTATAGAAATTACCAGACCTACACGAAGTTCATCTCCGTTTCCCCAAACGCGTAAACCTTCTAGTCGTTTGTAATGGCGCTTGCACCATTACAGACGACTAGAAGGTCTACGCGTCTGCCTGTAGAGCAGACCCTAGTTCATCTGCTAGATGCGTCCAGTGGCTCGAACAGGGATCATTAGCAGTAACACGCACGTGATAATTAATGGCGTACTTTCTGCACAACATGTGTCTAGTGTGGTGTCAAATTCCTGTGAACGCTTTCGACCTACAGGCGCATTCACCCTACACTCGTACAGCAGCCTTATGCGACTGAAACATCTTCGGTTATCGGCTCTGCCCCTGTAGACACTCACAATGCACATTCTTGTAGCTGGTACTCGCGCAAAGCAGCACACACTCATCTTTTACTGCACGTGCCTCAAGAGGTAGCTCAATCTGTACAAAACGCAGGAACCGTTTAATGCATATGACTCGCGTTCGGCGCCCAGTCCTACAGCTGCTCTCAATAGCTGAGGCTCGTGCACCGCCCTCCTGCAGCCATGCATGCCAACGGCTAGGAATGCGAGGCAAGTACGCTCTTGCGACCATCCAGCACCTAGTAACAAGAACAGCCAATGGCCACTGATAGCAGGCCATCGCAAATGTTGTCGTTTCACGTGCAGGTTGCAAATGCCTCTGAATGCGCATGCACAGCTTCGCTTGCATCCAAGCATACTCCCTGTGTAGCATCATATACTCGCAGCACCTCTAACCCAGCCTAGCATACTGTGAGGGCGCAGCCCTAGCTGTCTTGCAGTGAGACCTGCACTCAGCCCAGTTGGAGTGACTGTTAGTCAGCTTCAGCATTTTCGCACAACAGCTTCTGTCATTTTAATTTGCGCATTCAGTTATTCTTTGCTGCCTTGGGTTCGTACACCGCTCCTCTATGGCTAACGCAATGGTGCAATACTTCACGCCAGTAGGCAGGAAATGAATGGTACAAGACAAAATAGAGCACACCGTCACAGGTAAACTCGGCACGTTCACCGGGCACTGCATAGTGTAATGCCAACCTCATTGATTCGCAAGAAGCGGGAGCTGCAACGGAATGATGCAGCATAAAGTTCGTCTACCGCAGAGTATCCACTTTTTTCCAGCACCTGCAAACGATCTAGCCTGTCCTAGATGTGGGTGCACGCCCGTTGCTCAATGCTATAATGCTCCCGGCCCCATTCCTTCATCATTTGGGCCCAGATACTCTGCATCACGGTCCTCTCGCGTGCGTTACGATAAGGCCGTATGTCCTGCCCAAAGACGCACTGCACCACGGGCTGATGGACTTTCACAGCGAAGTTCACTGTTCTCTTCTCACAGGTCTGTTCTTATGGTGCAGCTGGGCAAATCAATTGTGCTTGGTTGTTCCCTGAATTACCTTTCCCTTCAACACGCATCGCCTTCGCTTCGGCATTGCTTCCCCAGTTGAGGCTACACTATACACAATACAAGAACTGATACTCCTGACAATAAAACGTCACATGCAGCTTGGATATTGTGTAGATATGCATCATATGAGGCTTGCAAAGCGAACGAGCCTCCCCTGCTAAAATTATAGAGCTGGGAGCGCTGTGGAACGTGCTCGTTCGTCACTTCCCTGGCAAATACATCTGCACTTGATGCAACGGCCTGGACATCTTTAGGCAATAAAGTAAATGCAACAACTTAATGGAATGAAGCATGAAGCTGCTGGAATGCTCTTCAGTTGCTCTTCCCGGCGGTAGGCCGCGTGGACTGTCCTGGAAGCCACTACCCACGTCTCCAGCAGGTGACGCTGCATCTAAATAGATATACTTTATCTTTCGAAGAGCGCTTACATTGGCAAAGGCGCTCTCAGCTGTCAAGTGCCCACGTCACACACCCACAGAATCCGCATGCGCAGGCGAAACACCGCAAGGGCAGATGATGGTGAAACCGCTGATACAATCAATTACCTTTACCATAGGAACAGAGGCCCCGCAGCGTTATCCGCTGCAAGGTAAAGATAATTATGGGATGCAGTGTTTACGTGTCAGGCCGCCCTTTCCGTCGGTGCTTACATAACATGGATCATCGCCGCCAGTTGCAAGTTTGCGCTCATGTATTCCGTAGCCAGCACGAAGAGAGCCCGATCTCAGGGCAACAGAACACCCCACGACGAGAAATGCCAGAACCAGCGAGACTGCCAGCATGGAGGGCGCAGACAGGTGCCAAGGGTTGCGCCTAAGTCCGCGTGCCGAGACTGCGACGCCATTAGGTACCGCTGCTTCACCATCGGCGGAAATATTGGTATCATTCGAAGAAGAGGAGCCTTTGGCTTCAGGAAGGTCACCTATTGCCATCCCCATCGACGATGTTGGCAGCAACGCCAGCAGTAAAACGAGCCACATGATGGATGGATTCAAGGAGAAACGGTCCGCCTTCGGTCCGATGCGTGTAAAAAACAACTAGATTAGACATGCAGATATATCAAATAGTCAGCATTTGCTACACTTGCTGCCAGCAGGCACAGGTTCTGCGTGTAACATGCTCTAGCAGTGCAACTATGAAAGGGCACAGCCCTGTCCTAGCCTTCCGTCCAAGCCCTACTTACAGCTCAAACCTCGTTAGAACAACGCCAAAAATCCTTAAACTACTGTTTAACGGGGGTGGAAATTTTTAGACAAGTGGCTTTTTCCCCCCACAAAACGCTCTGCCGCGCCGCTGGAGTTTCCTGGATGCTACTTCAGTACCGTCAATGCCCCGCTGGCACATCACTATTGGCCACTTAATGTAAGTCCAGGTAAATAATCGAACCTATATCTTAATTCAGTTTTCTACAATGCACCTTGCCGAAGGCGAGTTTACTTGGTTTGGGGACCCTTTGAGACAAGCTTTGTGGCAACTTAGAACCAGGCTATAGCCTGGTTCTAAGTTGCCACAAAGCTTGTCTCAAAGGGTCCCCGAATGCAGGATGGCCTGCCTGAAGCTGGTAAGTGTACTTTTTCTTGCATGCAGGCTGACTACTGATGGCCAAGTAAGCATTTAACAGTTGCCTACATTGTTAGTGCGTGCAGCAAAGAGGGCGTGGGTACGCATTGGTAGTGTGCTCGCTGAGATGTTGATGCTTGCATTTCTACTTATTCGCATGCTTACTATCGAGGGCCAAGTAAGTGTTTAACGCTTATCTAAACTACAGTAGGCGAGGTTAGCCCATGTGGCAAAATGATTGGTTGTGTGCAAATGTGGGGCTGCCTAGCAGCACCAGTAGCACCAAGATGCGTTGCAGCCCACGACAGGCTGGCCCTTATCCTCACCTGCGCCAGGCCTCTGGGCAGCGGTGCCAAGGTAAAGGCCAGCTGCTTTTTGTGGAGGCTGTATCTAAGCCTTCGATTCTATGACACCTCATGACAGTCCTCGGCCAAAATCGAGGGCTCACGCAACACTTAGTAGCAGCACATGGTTGTTCGGGGCAGATGCGAGCAGCAAAATCCAGCTGCCCCAGCAGGAAAGCTTGGCTTCCAGTAATATCTGGGAAAGAAGAAAAAGGAATCAGGAAGAAACCTTGAACATACTTTTTTCGGAAAATCCTTATCAAAGCCTCAGTCTTTCGCGTTCCTCGCGCACAATGAGGCTTATCATGATCTGCCCTCCAGTGGGGAGACAACCTGAGGTCAGGAGCCCCCCCGAGCAGCAACCAGCTCTATTTCCGCATCCCATCCGGTGGAAAGTGCATTTTCACCAAGAACAATGCATGAGAAATGCCTCAGCCCCTGCCGACCGTCCCGGTATGGCGGGGGCCTCGATGGGGAGGCAGTGGAAGAGTCCGTTGACTCATTTGGCCTATAGCTTCGTCTTTGAAACGCACCGAAAGGCCTAGAATTAGTACTGGCATCTTCTTTTCCAGTGCCTCCCGATGATAGGTACAAAACTGAACTCCGTACCCGCATGCACAAACACGAATACAACTGTATGCCGTTTGGGCTCTTGATTGCACCTCCGGAACTGCGGCGGCAGGTCATTAATGATTTCTTAGAGCTTACGTACGGGGGATGAATGGCAATATGCATGGATTTTGTGTGTCTGTGCTCCTGTGCAGCCGGAATGTGCAGGAACATTTGCGTCAAATGCGGCGTACTCCGCAATTGCTACGCCGGACGCGTGCCTCGTGAAGGCACAGAGGTTTTCATTTTGCATGTACAACTACTTGTTTGTTAGGTATCAGTTTCGCTGCACCAGGATCCTAAGCAGATATAGCGAAGATAAAGGCGATTCGGATGCTGGTTGCCTACGCACATGGATGATCAGGAGTTCTTCGGTTTTGCAGCGTACTGCCCCATGTTCACCCCTGAAACCGCTCACACCGCCCCCTATTTGACTGACCTACTTAAGAACGACAAGCAGCTTACCTGAACGTAAAGATAAGACGAAACCGCTGCATGCCTCATCGAGGCACTTGACATCGTCTCTACTGTTCATGCTCCCTGGTTTTGAAAAGTGTTTCTTCCTAAAAGCTGACGCCATTGGCATGACAGATGGGGGATGCCCTCTTATTAGGCTATTGACTCGAAGAAGCACCATGTAATCGCCTTCAACTTATGCCGGTTCGTGGAGAGGGAGCAAAAGCATCCGGTACGTGAGGCGCTCTACGGTATATAATGAGGAGCGAGATAGTGTCGACGCTATTTGTATGACGAGCATTTCACTATTCACACTGGCCATCAACCCCTCACACGACTGACGGAGAAGAGTTCCAGGACTATGGCCATGGAAGAGTCGTTAGGTGGCTTCGGTGGCTTACTCAGTACAACTTCACCGTCAAGTATTTAGCGGGTATCACCACCATGGTCGCTGAAGCTGCGGTCAGACATCCTGCAGATCAGGTACTGTGTTCTGCAACTGTGCTTATCTGCAGTGGTTCCCCTTTCTTCTCTAGACTGTGTTCCTCTCACTCCTTAGACACTCATGACGCTGCAGTCCTCGCTCAGATAAAAAAAAGTGTGGTGGGCTAAGCGGAATAGCGTGAACAAGGACCTCTTGCTCCACCAGGAGAAGCGTAGACTCCCCAATGTTACATTCTAACTTTGCTTCGAATAAAGGTTTTGCGCAAAATTTTCAATCATGTTTTGCTGGGTCATGGAGGTCTCAATACAACGATGGATCGGGCTGCTAGGTCCTTTTGGTGACCTCAGATGTGCTCCCTAGGTAGCGAGTATCCCCTCACCTTCCCGCAATGTCAGCAACAGATAAAGCGGAACGCTCTTAATTCGTGGGATTGGACGATCCTGCAAGAGTTCTGGTTTTTCTGGACATATCTATCAATGGATTCTTTAGTGGTTTTACCAGCAGTTAGAGTGGAGTGCGCATACACTACAATGATACTCAAATTGGTCCTCTAGACGCCAACACAGCGAAAGCACGTAGAATACATTATGAGAAACACATCGACCCACAGTAGACACAAGAAAAGGCTATCAGCCCCTGTGTGCTTTGCAGCTAAGCAAGGCCGGTGGCTGGAGCGTTACTAGATGCGGGGGCGCCAGGAAGTTCCACTAGTTCATTATGATAATGGAACGATTACAGTTAAAGGCGTGACGGCTTCCAAAAGAGTGTATAGTCCCTGTGGCTAATGGTGAGCCGCTGCTTATTGACCGGGTAGTATCAGGCTTTATGATGTGGTGTGGGCGTCAGCGTGTCTCGAGAGATTTCTTACAGGGTCCTATTCCATATGATTTGGTGTTGTAGGTTGACCGGCTAAGTCATCATAATGCCACATGGCATTGCCAGTACAGCAATTTTATAACCTATGCGAACGCCAGGTGGTGCGATCGTCCTGTAGTATGGCCTACTGCTGGGAAAAACGTAGAGGGGTGGCGTTCAGAAAGGCGGCAAAGAACCCCTGCTGAGCAGGCCTATGACCTATTGGCCAAGCAGGTGGCAGACATGACACCAGAAGTGCTTCCAACACTCCTGTGTCCTCTCCCGAAAAGTTTAAGATGTGCGCGAGGGCTAAGAAACACGCGCGGATTAAGGAGTTGCTACAGCATGCTAATGCAAATTCAGAAGGCATAAGTTACCCACTACAGGGGCTTGGTCTTATACTGACTTTACCAAGAACCGATAAGGGCGAAGTCCTAAGCCTTATCGATGAACACCGAGGGGGCTTTGTGTTCTGCACTCATTGGAAACTGCACACCCAAAACGAGGGCGGCAAGTGTAGAACCTTCCATAATCACCTATAGGCACCACGAAAACTGAGTTTTATGGCGAATCACCGTGGCCAACTGCTCAGCTCGAGTGCTCAGAGTTCGGCGAGTGGTTAGGCCAGTACAAACACAGTGTACTCCGAAGGAGACACTCGAGGTGTTGCGTGAACTTCGCGCTGCCTTTATTGACGCCCTACCTACACGGTTTCTACCGAAACGCCCACACGACCATCATATTCTGTCGGTGCCTGGTAATTTACCTATGAAATCTGTTCTCCACCGCATGCCCCCAGAGCAGCTAAATCCCCATACCCACGAGAGAGCAAACATGTCAGAAAATGGGTGGATCGGACCTATGTATTTCTTCATCTGCGCCCCTACGATCATGTTGGAGAAACACGACGGTGGGTTGCGGGGTCGGAACCTACACATGGCCATCGCTTTAAATGCCCTTACCGTAGCTCCTGATTTTCCACTTCCTCCCACTCAGACTATCCTAGAGATGGTGTATATTTTCCCACTCGTCATGGCTGATAAAATTTATATGAAGCCGACGGTTTCATTCGTACACTGTAAGGATTTCAACCAAGCAAAAATTCATGCATGAGTGAACCGCTGGGAGGAAAGAGGAAACTAAACTGGCATGCCAAGCAGATTGCAATATATTGAAGTGAAATACGATTAAGCAATTAAATCGAGTACAGTCACATAACTACTGAGTGGAGCTAAGTGCCTGGTAATATTCACACAAGACAATAATGATGCATTTGAGGCTAATAGAGGGGAGGCACTCCTAAATAAAATATACGAACGGCATCCGCTAGTATGTGATTGCATGAAAGATTCCAAAGCCCGTTGGAAGGAAATATGAAGGAAGGCAGCTGGCAGTTGATGGAGGAATTGAGCTCTCAGTGCAAGGATGGATATAATTATCCTGAGCTGCTATTCGCACACCACAGACTCACAGCTCAGTAATCCACACTGAGCGTAATTTAGTAAAGACTGGCTTCGAGCAAACAGCTAAGAATTACTCTATATTGCCCTGTACATGGAAAGCTACAAATAGACAACCAACCTTAGCATATATTGTGCACTTTTATCGCCCTCATTACTAAAGGGGATACATCCACTGGTAGCAACGGGCATGCGAAATGCAGGACAATGTTTCTGAGCAGAAGATTAGGAGTACACAGGACATAAGAAGAGCCCTTGACGAGAGACTCGTAAACAGAAGCTGAGACAATCTACAAGGGGCCTGGGGCTAGCCCAAAGGGGATCCCATGAAGGAAATGGGGCTCTCACACACACGAATCAGAAGGAAGACGCAAGACGGAAGGGAGAATTAGAGGCAAACGAAGATCTGCACCGTAGGCTTGCGTGGTGGGGAAGGCGATCGGCAAGGGACTGTACGCAACTAGAAGGTGCCGAGCCCGATGATTCCTGGCAAGGGAACCTGCGATAGGTAAGGAGTTCAGCACCAGAGCAGCAGAACACAGCAGACACAGCCCTTGCTAGAGATGGTAGCAGAAGCAGCGCCGGCCAGCGAATAAGGGTCGCGGAGACACGGTCAGGAGCCTCCGTAGCCCTGTTTATCATAGCATGAATAGCGAGCCGGAAGCCAGCATGAGAAGAAGAAGCGGCCCCCACAAGCAGGGGCGATGCATGAGCGCGGGAAGGTGGACCACTCAAAGGCTGCGGGAATCGTTTCAAACTAGGGCGGTAGAAAACGGATGGAAAGAAAAAAAGGAGCGCGAAAGGCGGAGGCCGGTGAAGTTCGGAAAAGTTGTAAAGCGCAAGAACTACAATGGTATTTAGATTGGATCTCTAGAGGCCTATCAGGCAGAGAGCACAAATGAATTATTAATGGAAATAAACAAGGTGCCTTAGACAGGAGATGAAGTTATCAGGCCAAGAGGGCTCTTCAGCTGTAGCCAAGACCTGAATAGCAAGGGGTCAGCAGGTGAACTGTTGTGGTTGTTACTCTTTCCTGTTGAGACGGCAGGAATCACGATACGGGTGAGACACTATTCCTTGATATTTCAAGGTTAGTTTAAGGAATACACGCTCAGTGTAGCATATAAGTCATTCGATGGTATCTATTTGAGCATGCAGAGGACAGATATGCAGTGGCAGCATAGAGCACTGTTCACTACACGATGGGAGAGTGACAATGCGGCCGAAGCATTGACTCCGAAGGGGTATTACAGCAGTAAATGTTGCCCCAACTATACATTAATTCCGCCTGGAAGCTTCACAGGTCTCCAAAAAGCCTGATCACTGACAGGAACCCGACGTTCGTTAGCCATCTTTGGCATGAATTCGTGAAGCGGTTTTATTTCGTTTATAACATGGCCACCTCGAAGCATCCTGAAACACACGGCGAACAGGAATGCATAAGCCGCAAGTTTATGCACCATCTGCGACTCTTTACCCATCAGATTTCATCGGAGTGGCTTGATGTCCTTCCGTTTGCAAAGTAGGTTCAAAGTGCAGCTGTGCACCACTTAGCCCATTGCCCTCTAGTATCCCTGGCCTACAGCATTTGTCTGCCCCGACACTAGAACTGGCTCTTGAGAGCCGCCTTCAGACGCACGCAGCCGCTGACTTTCGTGCACAGTTTGCACTAACTCGGGAATGCAAGAAGGAGTAAGAAGATCACGCAATAAACTATGGCAAGCGGCATTCAGTAATATCTTTCAACCCACTCAACTTGGCCCTAGTGGACCCACATGCTCTTCGAAGCGCGCAGGACAAAGTTCAGCCGAAGAAATTCTCCACGCAGTGGATCACTCCCCAGGCCAGTCTAGGATCAGCGACCTGGCCTACATAGTGGGCTTACCCTCAACATGGATTCTTCGCTATCTCGTAGATATGGCTGTCCTCAAAAGATTCAGGGAACCCTCAAAATTTGTCCGAAGTCTCAGTGCAGAACCACAGCAGCGTCGTGGAGAGAGGGAAAAACAGGTGACGGAGAACCTAAACATGCGTGTATCCACTTGCAGAGGAGTTAGCAAAAACGGCCATTCTGTGTTAAATGGCCAGGGGACCAGCACCTGGAGCAGATTTCTGAGAATTGCTTAACTACACCCACTCCGCAAGCGAGCCGAGGGGCCCTCCTCTAGCCGGCGGCAGTGGGTAAAAGTTCGGATAGGTCTGCCGCTGCTTAGATCTGCGTTCCCAGCTAACTTTTTATGCCAGTGCACAAGTAGTCGTTGGATAGGGTTGAAACGAAACCATACCTACATACCTATGCGCTATTCTTTTCTGGTCATCATCACTATATGCCCTATACCGCTTGCCCAGCTTGTGGTTACCAGGGCATTGCGGTTGAGAGCATTTCAATTTTTTTCATGGCGTGGAATTGGGCCGTCGCTTTGGGAGCTGGTGGAGGGTGCTCATGCCCTCTTGGGGGCTCCGCTATAGCAGTCGTATCGTGCGTTTTTTTGTTGGTATTCACGCACAAAAAGCTCCCATGGTGTGTAAGTGGCATGAAATGCCGTCGCCAACCAGTAGCGAAGCCACTGGGCGATTCCGCTGTCGTAAGCAACCAGTCAGCAGCAGTAGTGTCCTAGTGCAGCGGCCTCCCCCCGGATGCCTGTTACTTCTTCGCTTCGTCATCTTCCCCCTCCTTTTTCCTGTTTTTTTTAATCATGGTAGACCAGGTTGACGCGGGCGTGTGTAAAGGGCAGAGGGGGAGGAGTCCACATACAGCATGCTCTTTGTGTAATTAGTATTCGTATATGTCTTTTTGTTTCGCAAGCTGACTACGGAGGAGCATGCCAGCGTTGAAAGACAGTCTACACTACAGTCTACCGTGCTACCGCACGCAGCAGAAGCGGCATTGGCTGTGCTGGCATGTTCGACTGTCTGGCAGTATTAGCTGCAGCAGGGGACGCTGCAACCCATGATAGGTCGGTACGCGTCCTCACCAGCCCAGGCCTTTGGGCAGCCGTGCCCAGGACATGAGCTCTGGACTTGAGGGTAGCTGCACGCTACTAAATCTTTCTTTAAGTATTTGAGTGTATTGCAGGTGATGAGGGTCTACGGCTATGATCGAGGGCTGTCGTTACAATGTGGCGCTATCCTGCAGCTTTTGTTGCAGAATGGCTAGTTGCAGCTCTTGTCCCCCCAGCTCCAGGTCCTTAAGCGGCCGTGCGCAGGTGCCAGGGGACACGAAGGGAAAACAGCTGTTTTTTGCGAACTGTTTCTCCACGTATTTGGCGGTATTGAAGCTCCTAATGGTCCTCAGCTAAGATTGAGGAATGCTGCTACGCGCAGGCTGAGCCGCAGTTTGCTGCAGCTAGTGAGTGCTGCGAGACAGCCCCACATGTCCTCACAAGCAGCCCCTTTTGCTGCATGCGTTAACATCGTGGTATGCGCCATAGACGGCATTTAACGCCTACTGGATACTCCGTAGTCACCCCGCGCACAAACAGAGAAACAAGTGCCAACACTACTCAAACCATGCTACAGCTAGTGCTGCGCCGCTACCCCGCATGTACGCGTAACCAATGCCCTTTTTGCTGCATGCGCTAACATGGTATACTGTACTGTAGACAGCCCTTAATGACTTAACTGGGTCCTCCAGAATCAGCCTGCAAGCAAGTAGAGATGAGTTCCGCCATCTCGCAGAACTTGCTACAGCCAGAATGGCTGCTTGAAGATGGTTGGGTGAAAGGCGTCGATCCAGAACATAAAATTGAGGCTGATATTCGGGAAGATGATTGACGACTAGCCATAAAAACTGTGGGATATTAAATGAGCTTAATTGCTGAGAAGCGCAAATTGTTTCCTCCTATTGTTAATAAGGCACCGATTTGGTGGCTTTATGGACCTGTCTGCGTTGTCCTTCAACGCAAAAGAAATGCAACGTCTATTTGCGTGTAGCTTGATGGTACGCAATTAGTTGAAAGATCCTGTATCATCTTTTTATAAAATGTTTTAGTCATATAAAGGGCTTCGGTATAGTCTGAGCTTATATCTAATAGGGGCGCCGCATGAATGTTGTAGGGCTGTGTTTTCAGCTGCGGTGTTCTTGCGGGGCGCAGCTTTGTTCCGTCGCAGCCGCAACTGGATCTGCACCACTTTTACCTACCGTCATGTTTGCTTGGTGTTAATATCTTTTCCTCTTTGGTTACCAATCAGTGAATAATCCCGAGTGAGCTCTTGAAAACGCAGATATGCCACTTTGGTGTAGGAGGTTTCCGCTTCAGCGTAGCAGTGGGGCCACCGACGGAAGGCTCACTTTGTAGCGTTGAAGGCATCTGCCGACTTGTTTGTTTTTTGTGGCTTGGTTATAAACGCTTTGTATTCCTTTTTGATGTGTTTTGGCGACGTGGGGAGGTTGTTTAGTGCGGACTCCCCGCAAGTGGTGGAGACAGCATTGGCCCCACTTCGCGTTCTCGAGTGCGAGCACATGACGTAGCGCATGGCTTCGTCGACGCTTTTGATTTCTTGAAGTTTCTCTGTATGCGGATTTGCTTTGCGTCTTTTTAGCAGGATGGCGCCGAAGGAAAAGAAGACCAAGGAGCAAATTGCCGCGGCTGCTGCCGCTGGCAGCAAGAAAAACAAAAAGGTGGGTCCCATCTGTTTCCGGTTTTACGTGCTTTAATGTGGAATTTGGCGGGCTGTTGTGAAGCCCCCTTATTTGGATTCATCAACCGTACTTCGGCGTTGCAGTGGATCTTTCCCGACTCTGGGCCTTCTTATTTACAGCTGTGTCCGCGTGTGTAAGGAGGATATGTACTTCACTTTTTGTTTCCATCGTGCTTGTGTTGATGGCTGCAGAAGTGGTCCAAGGGGAAGAGCAAGGACAAGCTGAACTATGCCGTAATGTTCGACCAGGCAACTTTAGATAAGTTCATGGCGGAGGTACCAAAGATGAAGTTGGTGACCCCGTACACAATTTGTGAAAGACTGCGCATCAACGCGTCGTTGGCTCGCAGGGGAATTCGAGAGTTGCATAACCAAGGGTTGATTAGGCCACTTGGTGAACAACACCATTCCCACTACGTATTCACCAGGCCGACTGCTGCATGAGCTTTGGCGTTGGTGCTGCTGTGAAAGCCACATATATGACTTGAAGGGGGGAGGAAGGGGGAGGGGGAGGGGAGTTGGCTTGGGCCCCGCGCAAGCTCAGCTTTTCGCGAGTCCTCGTCCAGTCGCAATTGCGTGCGCTTGTGTGGCGTGCATTGCTTTTAAACTATGAAAGGGGGGTCAGTAGATTAGGGCGAACTTGGGTGTATTCTTAAGTCATCCAACGCTTTTTTTTCGTGGTCTCTGAACTGTGTGTTTTCTCCAAGCGGTTGTAGCTTTGTATGCCGTTGCTGTTGTTGAATATATATTTTATGTTGTTTGCGTTCAAATCTTTTTCTGTACTTCCGCGCTTAACCGTAGATTCTCCATGATGACCCAAATGATAGGCCTGAGACCGCCTATGGCGGTCGTGACGATTACAGAGCCATTTTTTCCTGATTTGGAGATCTCGTGCTTATTTGTTGCATATTTATTAGATGATGATCGTAATGATAGGCCTGAGACTGCCCTTGGCGGTCCTGACGATTGCAGAGCCATATTTTTCTGATATGTAGCTGTCTTGCCTTTTGGTTTTTTTTTTTGCTTGTGCGTATTTTGCCCAGTTTGTGGTTACTATTCTATTTTATTTGAGTGTATATGACAGCATGATGAGACGATGACGAGGATGAGCGTTGCAGTGGCAGTTTTTGCTTCTTGCGCCGCACCTGATTCCGAAAGGCATTTGTCTGATAATGCTGCATGTATATGCTGCATCTGTCTGCATTCTTCTTGGCAAAATGATGTATATTTCGCTTCCTGAGGGATGTGCCGCGAGGTTCCGTTTTGGCGCTTCGAGGCTGTTCCCGCTTCAGCTGAGGGTAGCTTGTCATAGTTACACTGATGCCACCTCCTTTTATATTCAGTTGATGCTGATGTTATCCGAATCAGGCTTGATGAGACGATGACGAGTATGAGAGACATGAGTGCAGTTTTTGCGCTTTACGTCTTCTTGATTCCTGAAGGCATTTGTCTGAAAGCCTTATATTACTATAGGTATTATTATGTCTGAATGACATGAATAGCAGTAATTGTAGCCGGATCACAGTACAACAGAGTAGCGATCGTTTGGATTTTTGATGCCGTTAAGTCGCATCATATCTAGCCGTGTTCAGGTTGAGGTTACAAGCGAGTAGTAATCAATCAATTCAGCTTAGTCGTTGCACATTGTATCAGGTAGATAGAAACTGTATCTATTGTCTGCAGAATATTTGCAGAACGCGGGCTAGCCCATCATCTGCGTGGAGCAGGATTCGTGAAGTTGCAGGGTTATGGGTGTATCTTATCCCATAAGCTGCAAATACGTATCCTTCCCCTTTCTGTAGTTGCCTTCGATTAGAAGGACGGTTTTGCTTTTGCAAAGAGAACTTCCGAGCTTGGGCTCGCATGTAAGATCTTTTTTTGGCACAGGCGAGGAAGTACGACATTGTCTATCCTTTGGGTACATTACTAGCAGCGGATTTGCGAGCGTAGTTGAGCTATAGTTAAAGGGAATACTTGCTAGTGGCAGCATTTTAGTACAGAGCAGTATGGTGGGCTAGGCCACTGAGGGCTAGGGCAGACGTGTTGGGTGCGTAGTTAGTTAGAATAGCAGCTTCTCTACTTTTAGGCTGCAAGGTAGATGGATTTCAATCTTAATAGCAGTTTTTTTTGTTTTATCTGATATAGCAAAGGGGCGCTAACTCGGAGAGAGCCGAACAGTTCGTGTGGGGCCGTCCTGCAGTTCTTCAGCATGCAATGTGAGCTGGCAGTCTCCTGAGGCCCTCTTCTTGGTCTTCTGCAGTCTAGAAGTATTCCATTAATAAATATTGTTAAAGATTTGTTTTACGTTTTTGATTTCGTTTCCATCGGCGGCTTTAGCTTTATTTGAAGCTCTAATGATTTGAAGGTGTGCTGACTGATATTAAGGTTCATTAAGTGGCTGCAGCTCTGAGGTTGCTGCCCAAGTTAATTAGAAGTTTTAAAAGAAGAAGCTAAACCTCTTCAACAGGGATTTGCATTCTCGCTCCAATGCTTTTCGAGGCCCTATGACGGCTTCTAAGGCGCCTGAAACGGCCCCGCGTCGGGGTCACCATTCAGCTCGTAAAAAAGATGTTGTGGGGAAGAAAGGCAGAAAAAAGGGACGAATCGGTTCATCTGAGCAGGAGGAGACGACCGTGTCTGAGTCGAGCAGTGTAGAGAAGGTTCCTTGCCCGCCTTCAAGTCCCCCTGAAGAGAACAGCGATCCGCACGAAATCGATGAAGTAGATGTGGAGAAGCCACCCCCGAAGAAGAAAAAAACAAAAAAAACACATACAGGAACTAGGGAGCAGGTCGTCGGAGATGTAGGTGACGGTGCAGGGGATGGCTCCCTTCCAGCAGCAAATAGCAACGAAAAAGAAACAGGGGCGACAGGAAATGATGCGACTACGTCAGATGCAGAAGAAGCAGCAGAAGAGGAGAAATCGGCCTCCGAAACCATTGTATACAGAGAAAACGAAATTATTGATTCGTCGCAAAGCTTTAAGGATTTCGCAGCAACGCATTTGGACAGAAGGCTCACCAAGGCTATCATTGATGACCTGAAGCTCCATCATCCAACACACGTCCAGTCTAAGGTGATACTCCTGCTGTTGCTGCTGTATTATCAGTAGTAGTAGCAGTATTAGTAGTAGGATACATAAGAGTAAATGCCGCAGCCGGTGCTGCCGCTGTTGCTTCCACCGAGTGTTTGCGATAGTGCCTGCAGTTGTTGGGGCTCAGCTTGCCACATTCTACTAATTAGTGATGTATTTTATATGAACGTCTGCACATATGTACTTGGGCGTGTTAGCTGAACTGGTTGTATTTCCTTTGCTGCGTAATGCTTGATCCTATGTTAATAATACTCAGGTCATGCCTTTCGCCCTAAGCGGCAGAGATTTGTTAATTGAGGGTAGAACGGGAAGCGGGAAGACACTGGCGTACGTGTTGCCGTTGCTACAGCGACTGCTACAGCTGCAACAGCAGCAACAGCAGAGGGGAGAGACAGTCGAGCTTCCCCCCCTATGTGCATTGATCTTGGTTCCGACAAAGGAGCTCTGCATTCAGGTAGGTTTAAACTATGCGCATCGGGCAGCGAGTCGAAACGGAAAATACAAGGAGAGAAAATATTCTCATAAAGAGCAACATGAGACAAGCAAAGAGTTGCTCAACTATGCACAGACAGCAGCGTAACACATCCACACTTGAAATACTACCATCTACACGTTGAATTTGTAAAACAATTTCTTTTCATGAACTGTCGGAGAACAGTGGCATAGACATGTTCCTTCTGTGCTTGATTGCATTTTTTAGAAGTGTGTTTGAGCTGCAAAATGTATAACGAGGTAGCGCGTTTATAACTCGCATTTGGTATATAGACAAACGAGATGACGGTTGTGCTTAAACTGTACGAAGCCATATAAGTAGCTTAGGAGTTAACAATATGTATCTGGCGCTGCTTAGAGCGCCACCGTGGCTATACGTCTATACTATATACCATCCAAACTCTAGGCTTGTCTGGAGGATGGTTTCTTCTCAGGTTTATGATGTTCTAACAGCGCTTCTGAAGTACACCAAAGACGTGGTGACTGTTTCGCACACGGCTAGCCCTGATGGGACTTCCGCGAAGTCCTTAGGGCCCCCCACTGTTATGGTAGGGACCCCGACGGGGGTTCTGCAATACTTGAACAATCTGCGACATCAACAGCGGCGGCTTGATACACAGTTGTTTTTACAAATGTTGGTTGTCGATGAGGCAGACCTTCTGTTTGCCTTTGGCTTTGAAAAGGATACTAAGAAACTTCTTCAGCTCTTACCATCAACAGCGGCGGGGCACTACCAAACTATCCTGGTGTCTGCCACCCAAAACCAAGAGGTTAGCCCATTGTGGAAGCAGATATGCCTATGGTATAGGACTCTTGCTCTGGGGCTGATTGCCTGTATTAACTTTTCCTGCAGCTTTCCCAGCTTTCCCAGCTGCAGCATTCGATACCTTAGGGTCTAGGGTACGGGATTTACGTTCTGTGCTAGGCACCTGATTTGCTTTCTTTTTCAGCTTTCCCAGCTGCAGAATTTGATGCTACACAAGCCATTAATTATTCGAGTTGAGGAGGAAGAGAGTGCAGATGGAGGGCCCGGTGGCGCAAACCCCATTGGCGAGTTTTATTTTCAAGTTCCAACAGAAGCAGAGAAATGGCTGGTGGCTTATGCATTTCTTCGTCTCGGTCTTGTCCCTCTGAAGTGTTTAGTCTTCTGCAAAGACGTTTCGAGGTACGTTGTTGAGGAAATCGACGAAGGTGAAACTTAAAACGACGAGGAGACTTTAAACAATCCATGTTTTTTTCATGATGGCCAAGTCCATGTATACCCAAGGGCTATCAACCACTGCATGTGGCCAATAGACTTTTGAGGACGGCAATGTTCTGGCTTTTCACTATAACGCTGTTGCTTTGTAATTAGCTTCATTTGACCATGCACTGAGAAGTGGTTCTGGTATGAAGCAGAATTTTGTTATGCAGTGGTGGATTCCTGAGAATGGATGGTGCTTGTTTCCTTCATATCTCTACTCATTAAAATGTATTTGAGTGTGTTATTTTATATACGCTGCAGTGTATACGCTTTGCGCCTCTTCCTTGACCGCTTTGGGATTGCCAGCGGAGTTTTGAGTCCGACTTTGCCAGTAGCCGCTCGCGAGCAACAAATCCAGGTCAGCATGAAGCCGCAGGTTTCACTTCAGCCTCATTTGTTGTGTCGAAAAGTGTGGCGGCAATGGTGCTCACGCAGAAGCTTCTTTGTATTAATAGGGATGAACCTCACCGGCATGTGCTAGTTAACTTATGCTTTCACCAGTATGTAGTTCAGGGTCTGTACAAAAATATATTTTAGTTTTTATTTCAAAACACTTCATAGGATAAGCAGTGTTAGAATCGAACGAACAACTTTATACTCGTATAAAGTCTCATACGCGCACTGCCCTTCGAAATGTATATAAGGTGAATCCCTCGTCGATGCATCTGGCCTTCACCCTTCAGGCCTTCAATCAGGGCCTCATCGACATTCTGATTACAAATGACGGGCATTGTGTGGAAGAAGAAATTCCCCAAGAAGCAGATGGCTCGGAGTCTACTGATGCTTCTGAGAGTAACCAGCTAGCGCGAAAACGGCGACGTGAAGACGCATCCAAGGTGAACAGACTACGTGGTAACACATTAAATTGTAAAATAATTTGGCGCGCGCAGCCAGCGCAACGCCTTTTTCGAAGCCCGTGCTCGTCTTTGTGCATGCTCCTTAACAAAACCCTTCGTTGCCCAAGAATACGTTTTAACGCCGTTGGGGGACAAGCTTGTGGTTTTTGCCCGATCATTTGCATGTTTCAATTGATCAGTTTATCAGAACTCGATTGCCGCTTTTAGAAGGCAGTTGCTGGATGTTTGTACAGAGCAAGGAAAGGGAGTTCGCTGGGCATAGAGGTCTCGACCTGCAAGGCGTTGCATGCGTGTTTAACTTCGATGCTCCGAGCTCTTTGAAGTCTTATATTCACAGGTGAGCAGGGGCCAAGACAGTACGCCGACACGTTTTTGGCTGGGTGGGTGTCTCTGGCTTCGCATATCCTCTCCGGCACTTGTTCTTATAGGTTTATGCAGGGCTTGCTCACTGCTTATTGGTTTTGCTTGTTGCAATGATCTGCAGAATTGGTCGGACGGGCCGTGGAGGTGCAACCGGAGTTGCAGTCACTCTCATAGACACTTCTCAGGAAGAGCAGCAGTTGCTTCTGCAGCAAATGTTTACTGTGCGAAAGGCTCCAGGGGCACTAGGGCACAGCAGTGAGTCTACTTCCTAATTTCGTACAGCACAGGTTTCAAAACAAGGATGCTGCGGTCTCAGGCCGAATCATGCGTGCTCATTTGCATAGATATTTGTTGGCATGCGTGAACGCTCTGTGCATTTGTTAGGTCCAGCCGTCACTTGCACGCGGAAGTGTATGCTTGCATATATTATGAACAAACACTTAAGGAGCATCGGGTAAACATATAGTTCCTGCGATTTGCTTCTGCGTGTTTCTGCTGCTGCTCAGCACTTACGCCATTGTCGCTGCAACTGCAAGATGTCGAATGCTTCCGCTACCGAGTTGAGGATGTGAGGCGAGGCATCACAAAACGCGTCATTGCCGCAGCTGTTGCACGGGACTTGCAGCAGCAATTGCTGAATTCAAGGAAGCTCAAGGAATTTTTCGAAAGGAACCCCAGAGACAGAGAAGTGCTGAAGAGGGCGTGCAAACAACTCAAGGTGCATGAAGCTGGCAATTTCAACAGAGCACATATTTACTTTTGCTCACAGCATTAACTGGCCTCTGCAGTTTCAGGGCTAGTTCTCAGCAGTTAGTGGAGAGCACAATACGTTAGCAGCGTCAGTCGAGGACCCTTCTTTGGTCATAAAAGGTGTTTCTGGAAGCATTTTCCATGCTGCAGGAGATGAACGTTTCAAAGGGCACGTTGGGGCATCTACCTGATTATCTCCTGTCTCAGACCCGCCCTACGCAAGTGAGTTATCAGGCAAATATCCAGGAGTCACATTAGCCACCCGTCTCATGCCATGTTGAAGCCCCGAATTCCTGCTCCTAGAACTTTCAGTCGGGCGCCAAATGTCCTTTCATCTTGGGGCAAAATTCTGACATCATTTGTTCAGTAATATTGGTCTACAGATTAGTAGGGTGGCGTGCGGGAGCCCATAGAAATATTTTCATGGTTGCCCGCCCACCAGCTCTTCGGTTGATGCAAAGGAATTTATAGGCATATTTTCATGGTTTGCTGCCCGCATCTTTGCTGCTTCAGATGACAGCCATCCAACTCGCGATCCAACAGCAAACATCTGGCGCGGCAACTACGAGAGGTTCTCACGGCGCTTCTCGTCGCCGCCCCGTAGCAGATCCCCTCAAGTCTTTTAAGGCAGCAGTGTAGGTTACTTTTTAAATTATAGTGCCTTCAATAGTTTACCACTTCAATAGGCGGCGGCTTGGGCGTGGGTTTAGTCTGGCTGCGCAAATCGCTTAAAATTGTTGGCTGTATTTTTGTGTTTTTCCTGGTTCAGGACCCATGGTGCTTCTACGGGTAAGCGAAAGATACGAAAGCGACCGATTATAACTAGACAGTCACAACTGGCGAAAATGCCAAAGCATCCAGATGAGCTGCCTCCAGAAAGTCTGCCCGCAACGTCTGGAAGGAAGCTGTGGAAGCTGAGGCACAACAAACGGGTCGGCGTGAAGGATCCGAAAGGCAACTTCCTTAGGAAGAGAAGCACGAAAGGGCTTCGCAAGAAGTGAAGAACGCCACGTAAAGTGGCTTCACACGCATTTGCTATGCCCATGAAAAAAGTGCGGCAGATTAGACGGGCACTTCACTCGATTTAGTAAAGAGTATATATCTTGCGTGTTCTCTTCATAGAAAGACGCAATCAGTGATTTATTTGGCTCCGCCACCCGACCTCAAATACATTTTAAGCATGGACCGTTGTGCTTTGTAACTGAGTGCAGCAAACGGACCCGAATGTTAGTGAATAAATTCCCCCCCTATACTAGTTATGCTGCCGCAAATTGCTGCGTAGCGTTTGCGAAGGTAGACTGTTGTTTAGGCTGGGCACAAATTTGCAAATATATACATTAAGCAGGCAGTTATTTCGCTTTGACACATACACATGCCCCCCGGCACGACTTGCCCTCAACTCTCCAGGCATTTCAGCTCTCAAAAGTTAAATCTTAAAATTACGGAGGCCTTCTTTGATGACCAAAGCGCCGGCCTTTGCATACGTCTCCAAAAGCATTTTTGAGGACGTATGCCGCATGACAGCCTGAACATCGCAGACAGCGCATAGCATTGCATGATTTAAGGGGCAGGCTCTGCCAGAGCAGCCCTTTGGGTAGAATTGGCTAGAATTCGTTTTTCGCATCGTGCACGGTGAACCTGCATAAATGTGGCAACGTGAGGTCATTTGTCTGAAACTTTTGTGTGCTTTCCACGAAGGACAGCCGCTGGTATGTTGGATTCCCTGGTGCCGAGGAGGCGGGGAACTTGCTGATAACGAGAAGTGCTATTCGTGCTGCCTGTGGGCAAGGGCTAATATTATATATTTCGTTTCTTTACATGACGAAGGGATTAGCGAACCTGTGCAACTGGCAGTGGTACAGGGGGGTTAGAAGTGGCTGCAATTGTTGCGAATGAATGCCTGCATATGCATCACATCTAGGAAGACACGCTTTTCGATTAAAGCAGCACTGCAATACAGTGCCATCCTAGAAATGCATCTATGCAAGCTAAGCACACAGCAGTCTCTATGCATCCGTGCCACAAGGCGCGCTTTCTTTGGGAGCAGTTCTGCCGCTATTTGGCATTTGCTAGGACAACTCTAATGGCACATTGAACTCCTGAGAGATCGATGCGTGTAGATTTTGAGGCACTTGATGCTCTACAGTCCAAGCCCATCTTCGTTAGCTCATCCTGGGAAGTTCGTGCAGCAGCAGCAATTTTTCTTCGGCATTTGATAGCCGACATTTGAATTTATGCGTCTTCCCGGCAAACTACCCTCACCTAAGTATGTAGGGAAAAATCCGACGCGGCTCCCCGCAACGCAGCTCATCAATGCCAGCTCTGTATGCGCAAATATATGCAGAAGCATCATAGCAGAAGCCCTGTACGCGCCCAGTAGAGTGCACTGTAAACGCGTGATGGCACAACCATACGCATACCGGGACTAAAACACAGTTCAATAGCTTATCGCAACACCTAGTAAAACCATGACGGCTGCATCTACTGTTTTCCTTACCGGTGAGCCGCAGCCAGCAGAGCCTTTTTGAATGATCCTGCGAACGCATGAACAGGGACATTTGAAAGCATTGCCACGGAGGGGCTCCTGGTGGGCGTTTATACGTATGTAACGAGCAAATTGATGAACGAAAAAAGTACGTATGTAGCAAAAGGGGCACAATGCTCTAAAGCTGCTGTGCAGCGACTCTCAAACGGAGAAAAGTTGCATTCGCACGTGCGCTGTGTGAGGCAATCCATCAAGTTCCAAACGTTCAAACCAATCTGCTGCTCTTACGGATCGGCGTCTTCTTTTCTAACTTCGCCCTGCTGCTAGCCGTGCGTATTCCCTCCGCATAAAAGCACAGTCCGCTTGTTGGCTTGCCCTCTTCTTCCCACCTGCAAAACGATTCAAGGCCACAGGCCTATGAGTTGGGAAAATGATACATACAGCGCAGCTACCGTTGTGCACGGTTTTAGCCTGCTGTGCAGCAGGGGCCTGAAGACATTCTACACACCCGCGAGTTAGGTGTATTCTGCACGGTTGGTTGTTGCAAAGGCAAACGGTCTACGTGATGCACTTTTTGAGGTGCTGAACGGCTGCGTGCAATACATCCCAGACGCCGTCCTCAGGGCCAATGAGAAAAGCAAGAAGAAAGGAAGCGACGACCCTATGTGCCATAAAGACTGTACCAGCGCATCAGCTCTCTCCCTGCGAGATTCGTGAGAGGAATGACGGCCGCAGATGCTGCTGTCTTTGAGCCACGAATCGTTGCTGTCATTTCCTCCATGTTCACGTCTTCCCATCTCATGGACAAAATCTCAGAGGGCCGAAGACCCGCACCAATCCCAACAGCAAATAAAGCGCAGTGCATAGTGTTGGGAGTAGCGGCCAGTAACAAATAAACCTGATCAGTTGAGCATGCACCCCACTACATAGCAACTAAGTACAGATCATGAAGCATGCGTTTAAAAAGGAAAGAATGGGTCTGTTCAACACATGTTTCACGGCGGGGAGAATAACTATGCCCCCTGAGCAACAAAGATAATGCTTGAACGAACCTCTTCAGCTGTCAAAGGCACAGACACGAGCGTTCGTTTCGTGCAGCCTCTTATCTTGCGGAAGGGATGAATTCCATCAAGGCGTCTGGTGTGCACTGCATATTTCAAGGCAGCCAAATAAGCAACCTGGTGCAACACCTGAGTTCGCGGAGAACAGTTACGCCGCTTGAGCACCCTAGATCAAGCACAAAAGAATACGAAAAGCAAAGCAACAGCTCGAAAGTCGAGCATGCAATCAATGCAAGCCCAATCCTAAATGCAAAGAATGGCCGCCCCCATTAAGTTTAGGTGTACTAAATGCCATAATGTCACAGTTCTAATTCAACCCATTAAGATGAATTGGCCTGCCAGCACCAAAGAAATATATATAAAAAAACAACAGATCAGAGGGCTGAACGTCTCGCCAGCCGAACTTCCTTTGGCCCCCGAACGCTTTGCAAGGGAAATGAATTTGTGTGCGGCATACAACTTAACAGGACATACCCCAAATACTTCTCCCACACATCCGAGGAAAGATTTGCCACCGGGACATCTCCAATAACCTACAAAGATAAAACGAGAACCTGAACTACAAATGAGGGGGCAATTTTCTTATCATGGGAAGAAGGAACACCAGCAATTCTACGAACAGCACGATCACGAATAGCAGCAGCAGTAAGTAAGCCACACGAATAAAAATACACACGCTAATAGCAACACATTCAGAACAAAGCGTGGCACATGCTCAGCCCGCAGCAGTAGCAGCAAAAGCAAAAGCAACCAAAACAGTACACAGAACCATCATCAAAGAGAGGGAGCAACCGCGACAAATCTAGCAACAGCAGCAGCAGCGAACCTGTAAAATAGACTGCCAGAAGCCGCGTTCAACTCTCATTGTGTTGCTCCCTACTTCCTGTTCTCTGCAAAGCGTAACATGAGACGTATCAGAGGAGGAGAAGAGAAAGCTTGTTATGTTTCTCTGATTGACGAACGCCAAGGACAACAAGGTGGAGCTGGAGACTATGCATCGAGTGTACAGCAGTCCAAGCGATCGCTAAGGCTTTTTAGGATTGCAGAGTTTATTAGTAGCATATTCCTGAGTGTGGCTAGAAGCCAATGATGCCTATGCCGAGGCGTATCTGCAAGAGCCGGTTCCTTCTGTTGCATGCCTTTCACTTTGTATTAGAACGTTTACTTTAACGGGCTTCACCACATTACGTGCTGTCATTCTTACCTGACTGGCCAGAAAGCACGCTCAACAAACTCCTTCAGCGTCTCCTGGCCTACAGTGCTGATCGTAGCTCCGCAGGATGAACAAAATCGTGCCTCTGAATTCATCAACACAACAAATTCAACGAAACAACAAATTCAACAACACAATAATCTCGACAACACAATTTTTCCCAAAAGTTTATTCATATCACCAACACAACCATTTCAACTATACGGTACGTTCAACACCACCACCATTTGAAGGAGCTGCTGGCCGTAACAGTCGAAGCAGGTGCTGCAGCTACCCTCAAGAAGAAAGGGAGCACTAACTATCAGTACTGTCCTCAAGAAGAAAGGGAGCATTAACACCAGCAGCTGCTGCTGCATCCCACCAACTGCTGAAGCTGCGACTACAGCAGACAGACAGTGCAGCTGGCTATAACTGAACAGACAATAGCAGTATAAAGCTGCAAGTGAAGTGACTATACGAGGCCGTCATATGTTAACTGGCCAATTCCTTCCACTCTGCACTGCATGCAACAACTATGGAGTCCTTCCTTCTCTGAAATCGCATCTGCACAGTCTTTAAGCCACGGCGCATTCATGTGTAATCATGCTACGGCAGGAAAAGCCCTAAAAGCATCAATCCAATGATGAAGTAGCTATATCTATAACTATATATTTATAGGCCTATATATGTATATATCTATACGGATATCTGTATACTTATATACATACACACACACACATATATACATATATATATATATATATATATATATATATATATATATATATATATATATATATATATATATATATATATATATATGCTTATACCATATTTCACTATATATATTGCATGTACAATGCAATTCATTCTGCTGGTGTGCCATATATGCATATCTATACATCTATAGATCTACATTATTATATCTGTGTCTGCATCTACATCTACATAACTATACCTATAGACGTATAGGCATCAATCAATCAATCAATCTCTATATCTATCTATCTATACATATAAATAAATAAATATACATATATATATATATACATATATATACACACTATTGTGGTGCTGTATGATTGTGTTTATATAGTCGTGTTGGTGATGTGAGGGCCTGCTGCTTACTGGCAGACAGCCGATGGTTGCATTTGTGGCACCGTGTTGAAGAAGTCTTTGCGTTTGTTTCCGAAGATATTTGAGGGGATTCTTTTGTTATTTCCTGAGTTTGGTGAAGCTGCATAGATGTGTCTGGCTCTCGTAGAAGAGCCAAAACCTTATCTGAAGGAGCTGATGCATGCAGCCGTTGCACTAACTCTTCTCGCTTGCCCTTGCTAGACAGCTGTAGCTTGCGACAGGCTGTGCGGAGGCTGGTAATGGGAAATTCAGGCCAGCTGTTCTCATTCGCAGCAGAAGAAGACGAAGGAGCTGAAGAAACGACAGTAGCAGGGTCTGTAGCAGCAGCATCAGCAGCTGTAGCCGCAGGAGCTGCAGCAAGGCCAGCAGCAGGAGATGCAACAGGAGCAGAAGCTGGGGCCCCAACGAGTGATGCTGCATCTTGCAAACTCGATGGTGAAGTCGAAGTCAACAAACTGCCATCTTCAGCTTTCACTGATTTGTTTCCACTACGTTTGCCCTGCAACCGACTCGGCTTTCGTCTTCTCGATGCCACAGAAGTAGCTGCATGAGGAGCTTGTGCTGCTGTTGCTGTCGTTGCTTCTGTAGCTACTGTTGCTGTTTTCGATGCTGCTGCTGCTCTCGTTATTGTTTGTACTGAATCCACCTCTCTTACAGGAAAAGGGGAAACGGTGTAGATATGAGGCGAGCAGGAGAAACAGAGTATGGGCGCCCCCCTCTTCTCATTCCCTTGGACAGCGAACGAAGTCGATCCGATAGTTTGCAGGAATACACCAGCGTTATTTACTTCTGTAAGGTTTAAGGAGAGTCGTGCGGCTTGAGTATCTGGGGTTAGCCCCAGCAAAACAGAAAAAAGAAGCTGGGTGTGTCTGTACTTCATCTTCAAACAGAGATGTTGCCTTCGATTGTAAGAAACGAATCACACTGCCGCGAGCAAAGAATGGGGCAGACAACATCTCGTTGCAACCCTTCTTCTCAAGAAACTCATCCCCATTTTCCTCCTCGTCTCCCAGTTCCTTTTATCCTTTGAAACCCTAAACCCTAAACCCTAAACCCTAAACCCTAAACAGCGAACACAATCAACAGAAAGCCGACAGATATCAGCTTACGCCATATACACAACTGCCATCTCCCAGCTTCAGAATTTGAATTTTGGTTTTGTTTTCGTATCAAAAACTGATGAGAACATCGAGCAGCAGCAACAGCCAGTTTCGTGCAGTCGACACTGTGGAGGGAGTTGTCTTTGCTGATGTAGGCGCTGCCGGCGGTAACAAGCAGAGGGCAAGCAGCTAGGTGTAATACACGACTGCTGTTGAGTTAGTTATCAAAAGAAATAGAAAGATAGCGGCTTATACAAAGAAACTCGAGTGCAAGCGCGCTTCAAGGAGCCACAGCTCGCTCAACACCATCCAGCTGAAACCCGACACTAGGCAGTTGCAGCGTTCGATTAAGCAGTCCATTCAACTTTATATGTTATGATAATGTTTAATTCATTCATTGAATATCAAATACAATAAGCAGTTAAAGTGTCGCTAGAAGGTTCGACTCCCCAGCCCTCAGTCTAGAGTAGAGAAACGGATGGGGGGCCCTACCGGGGGGGCCCCTATTGTAGCGCAGAGGCACTACGGTGGGCCTCAAATGGGTGTTCTCCAGGTGTATCCTACGGAAATAATACAAATATTACATTATTAGAAATAAACCGTCTTACTTTATAGAGGAATTAAGGCCACCAGGCTAAGAGTGCTCAGGAGCTACACAAGGCTGGGGCTGAATGTGAGGCAGACTCTGCAGCTGGGACACCAGCAAGAGCAATTGTATGTCATACATATTGTAATAATAATAAATGATATAATGTAATTAAAAATATGGGGTTCTTATAGTGGCTACCACCAAGGACTCAACAGCTTTACCCGTCAAGTAGCAACATCACTGGGGTTTCAGAACTGTAAGAATGAAGCGGCACTGAAAACCACCGAAATTTTCTCGAACTCTCCTCCCCCAACACGGCGGCGACGCCACTACAATGAGGAGAAGCTGAACGAGAATAAAACCCCATGACATGACACGCAAGTAACGATAATATAAAGGCCACAGTTAACTAACCAGAAAATCGACGGCTCTGGCGGTTTCTAAAGAATCGCCTTTGTGAAGCGATTCCTCATAAACACCTACTTGCCCTCCTCAGCCCAAGGGTGGAGGCTACAAGCAAGGGGGTTATACAAAGCGGCGTAGAGCTGGCTGCGTAGAATGTTTTGTTGGGGGCTTTGCTGCCACGATCACTTAGGGGATCATGTTATTCTTTTCCTTGATATGCATCCCCAATTCCTTTCGAGCTATGATTTCAGGGCTATTCTCTACCTTTGACGAGCTGGGCGCCACCGATAACACTTTCATTATCCCTGATTTTGGGGCTTGGCCGAAGGCCCCTTTTTGTTTTCCTTCCCCTTCGCTAGCTGAAAGATAAACCCCTCTTGTGGCTTTCACCTACGTTGCTACATTTATCCCTTCTGCAAACACACGAGGGCGCGTGCAGCTTGGTGGAGAGGGGCACGATGAAACATGATCTGTCTCGATTGGGTATATATATATATATATATATATATATATATATATATATATATATATATATATATATATATATATCAGATAATGAGAGGAATTTGTCTACAACGTGGGAGTATGCGTGAAACGAAGGTCTGGGTGCACTTGCACGGGGGGTTAAGTTAACTTGCAACACACAAACAACAAACACTGTTTCCAGACAGGTGCTCTGCAGCTCATGGCAGGCCATCTCCTCTTTCCACCACCTCAGAACCTTGAGATTCTGTGTCTAGGATATCTCTACACTGTTGAGAAGCTCAACTGATATGTAGGAACTCGTATTTAAAGTTTTATCTTCCCTGCAGCTTACGACGTCCCTGTCATATTACGACGTCAGCAGCCAGATTGCATGGGAGTAAAGCTGCATGCACTAGCTTGAGAAAGGCTACACTGCATCATATACTCCTTGAAAAATATTATATTTTAGTATTTTAACTTCATTATCGTATTATTGCACAAGAAGACCCCTGACTACTACGATGCGAATGGTGTGGCTGGCCTACCAGTCAGCCCTCTTGGTTCGAGAGAATTTCCCATGGAAACGCAAAAATTGGATGTAATTATACTTTGTTGTATCTATTAATGGCAATTTGATTCTTTGCAGATGAAGACAACGCATTCGTTTGCTCAGTTGCGCCCAATTACCTGCCGCCTTCAGGTGTGTCGGTTTCGTGGGGCGTATCGCCGAATCCATAGGAAACCAACATTTTATGGCGTCTAGTTTCGATTTTAATTTTATATTCTGATCGATATCATGAAATCTTTCGTGAACTTTCCTGCTGAGTCATCCTATCAGACATCGGACTGGCTTCGCTCACCGCCTCGGCTCCCTTTCGGGTCCCTCATCTTAATCGAAAAACTGCTAATGACAGACGAATGCACATAGACTATTCATGAAGTCTGAATCATCAGGCAGAACAAAGAAACTAATTAAACTATCTTCTTAAAATGGAGTGACTTATCTAGGCGTATATGGCTGTCACACGAGGTTAACAACGCTGGCTCGGAGCCGCCGCCTCACCGGTGTTTCTGTGGTGTTGCATCCACAAGGCAGCAGCCTTGGGGCTTCTTTCCTTTTCGACTTCTGAGGAGTAGGCATTTATGGTTTATATTTGGGATTTAGGGTTTAATGTTTAGGGTTTTTGCCATGCATTAAGGCCATACTCCTTTTCTGAAGAAAGTAGCAGCAGGGCGCTGGTGTCCGAAGCGCGTCTCGTGTGGAGCGGCTTCTGTATCCTCTCCTGCGATCTTACAGGAAGATGAGGCTTTGTAAATATGTGTTTTTCGGGTTTCTTTTAGCTATGCAGAAATGGGAAGCCGGATATGCGGCTGTCGTCGACGAGCCGGCCCAACCCATATCGCCCCCGCTTGCTGGGGCACAATCTCCAGTGGCTGAGGAGCCTATGAAGCCGTTGATCCCAAGTCCACCAGAACCACATGAAGTTGAAGAAAGAAATTCCCCCCAGGTTCAAGAGAAGGGTCCACTGTCTGCCCCTGAAAAACCGAGGCCTGTTGTCGTCTACACCATGCTCATACTTTTCGTCTTAGGGTTCGCTATGTACTCCTTTGGCTGGGAAGTAAGCTGCATATTTATTTACCACAACCATTGAGACAAACTCAACTAAATCATAAAATCTTTAATTTCACGCCCTTTCATAGTACCTTCGGGGGTATGGCTGCTCAGGTAGAAGACAGTGATGTGGAGGATGAGGACGATGAAATCGAATTTCGATCAGCATCAGTGAGCTCAACTCGATGCAGAACAGAGAAACCTTTATAATTTATCGTCGCATTTCTCTCATTAAATTGATACTATAGAATATATAAGCATTAAGCTTGACAGTTCAACTTCCACTTCAAAAAAATATTAAATTTGAGGGATTTGTTCTCAGATAGATGTCGTAGACTCTCCAGGAGCCGCTCATGAAAAACGAACCCTTCTAGGGGGGGATAGACAATCTTCAAAACGAGGGGTAAGTTATTTATAACATCTATAGCCTACATGTTATTTACGTACAGGTTGTTGCTCTAGCTAAGGTATTTGCCTATCCTACAACTTCATTTGTATTTAGACAAAGCTATGTCCTAATTAATTATTATTTATTCATATTAATTGCAGTAGTCGGAGGCTGGATATGTTGTACATGCAGAGGATATCTTCGTTTTGTTGTGGTTTTGCTGCCTTTGTGTTTAGAGAAGGAGCATTCCTTATGATAAGGTGCGTCTTATGTTGCAGTGTATCTCCAGGGGGAATAAACACCTTCATTTCTTCCTTTTCCCTTCATCATATATCTATATATTAGTTAAATAAGTAGCATCACCCTCTACTACTATCCTGTATAAACAACGAGCCAGCTTTGTGCATGAGACAGCTCATGAAGGAGGCATTTATATCAAAGAAACAATTCAAAAAAAAGATAGGAAAAGATAGTTATATTTAAATATATATAACTACTTCGTATCCTTACAGAAGCAATCCTACAATGTGGATGCAGATTGATATGGGTGGAAGCAGGAGAAGGTCTAAGCGCAGGCGTTTCGCCGACATGATGTTGGATGTGGCTGTTAGTTTCTATGGATCGACGGTGAGAAAGAAGCTAACAACTTCAATTCATCTTCTATGATTTCTCTGTTTACTCGTTTCATTATATGCGGTGTTAAATATTGCATCGAGTGTACCTCTTACTTGAAAATGTAGACAAGAGAAGCTAGAAGATGGCACATATATATATATATATATATATATATATATATATATATATATATAATGTAGACAAGAGAAGCTAGAAGCTGGCATATATCTATATCTATATCTATATATCTATATATCTATATATCTATATATCTATATATCTATATATCTATATATCTATATATCTATATATCTATATATCTATATATCTATATCTATATCTATATCTATATCTATCTATATCTATATCTATCTATCTATCTATCTATCTATCTATCTATCTATCTATCTACCTATCTATCTATCTATCTATCTATCTATCTATCTATCTATCATATATATATATATATATATATATATATATATATATATATATATATATATATATATATATATATATATATATATATATATATATATATGCTTGTTGGTTTTAACGGTTTTTCTATGCTCTTTTTGCGTTTTATTTGCAATCAGAGGCGAAAAGGTCATAGACCGCTTCCGCCCGCGCCCTCGCCCTCGCCCTCGCCTGTGAGTTATACGAAGAGGAGATATTAGGCTATAAAATAATATATATAAATAATTAATAATAATATATATGATTATATTTATATTTATATATGTATATATATATATATATATATATATATATATATATATATATATATATATATATATATATATATTTAATATATAGTCAAATAATTATATACGTATCATCGCCTCTTCGGTCTTAGTAAAAAAAAAATTCAAAATGTTTCTGCATGTTTCTCAGCCTCCCCAGAGAAAATACGTCGCCCCCGTTCTTGAAGATGTTCCTGGAGCTTCTGGAGTAGGTGTTTTAACTATATATATATATATATATATATATATATATATATATTCTTTTATTTATAGAAAGATGTTGTAGTACTTGTATGGGGGTAGAGGTTGTGAGATCGTGAGATAGCTGTTTCTGTTGTTTCGGGCGTCTGTTCTTCTATTTCAGGCTTCCTGGGATCCACCGTCTACATCTGCACCTCCAAAAAAGAAATAAATAGTGTTATTGGTAGAATAGTAAGCAGTATTATCCTATCTTGATTATTTTGAATGTATTTGCATGAAAAAAACAATTTGTTTAGTATATAAAATGGCGGGTGTTGATAGCAAGAAGATATGTTGTGCTTCGGTGCCGCTTTTGAATATATATTGTTCTTCGTGGTGTTGTCAGTATCTATGGTAGGGAGTAAATGTAGATATAGTAAAGAATTAATTTATATAATAATAATATCGTGTTACTTAGACTATTTAGTTGGATAGGTGATAGTTAGCTCGCGCTGAAGCATTGTAGAGAGCATGCAACACTAGAAAGTAGGCTAAGGTAAAGAACAGTATATATATATATATATATATATCGAACAAGAAGAAATAATACGTTGCATCTATCTATCTATCTATCTGTCTATCTATCTATATCTATATCTATATCTATGTCTATATCTATATCTATATCTATATCTATATCTATATCTATATCTATATCTATATCTATATCTATATCTATATCTATCTATCTATCTATCTTTCCATATGTATATCTATATATCTATATATCTACATATCTATAAATCTATATATCTATATATCTATATATCTACATATCTATATATCTATATATCTATATCTATATCTATATCTATATCTATATCTATATCTATATCTATATCTATATCTATATCTATATCTATATCTATATCTATATCTATATCTATATCTATATATCTATATCTATATCTATATCTATATCTATATCTATATCTATATCTATATATCTATATCTATATCTATGTATCTATATATCTATATCTATATATCTATATCTATATCTATCTATCTATATATCTATATCTATATCTATCTATCTATCTATCTATCTATATATATATATGCACCGTATTATTTCTTCTTGTTCGATATAACAACAAGTTGAGAAATGTAAACAAGCACAACTGATGAGAGAGAACAGACGTAGTCAAGTGTTGTATGTATGTGAGGGAATATTTGCTGTATACGATAGGAGAAACTGCATCATAGAAGATGGACTTGTTCGATTTTATTAATTCTTTTCTTCTGTTAGTTTTTCATATTTTGTTTGAAGGCGTTAAATACTAATAATTATTATATCAGACAAGTTTGTATAGGGTGGGGGATAATAAGAAGGATATGCAGTGTATATTATATATATATATATATATAATATTATATTATATATAACACATTATATATAATTATATATTATACATTAATAAGATTCTTGTGTTTGATTGTCTGCAGGCAACTACTCCCCAACAGATTGTAGAATGCAAAGAAATGCACAGAAAATAATGATGAAACTGCCGTATGAATACAAATCTTCTACAGCACATGACAGTACAGCATAGTTTAATAATAAAACAATGAGGTTATACGAGTCGTTATATATATATATATATATTATATGTATATATGTATATATATTATATATTATATATATTTATATAATTGCTTCAAAATTATCTGGAAGCAAACGGCTCCCCCGCATCGCATATTTGAGAAAAGAGTTTCTTGAGTTACTCAATGTATATATATATATGTATATATATATATATATATATATATATATATATATATATATATATATATATATATATATATATATATATATCAATATATATAAATATATCAAAGAAGGATTTCGGGTTTAGGTTTTAGGGTAGTCAACATAGAGCGATAGTTTTATTTGTTTTTGAAATATCTATCCACCTAATCCGTATTTGTTATTTTATTCTTTCTATTTCTTATAATATATTTACAGATATTTATTTATCTGTACTTTCGAGCGTCTTTCGCTTCAACGGGGACAAATTAACATTCATTTTCTTCTTCTTTCGCCTAACAGGCAAAGAGAGAAAAGCCTATTGCCTCCTGCAGGCTGCAGGCTACTATTAATTTATTATTTGTAATTTATTATATTTGTTTTCACACGATAACGTAATCATTTGAAATTCATGCATTTGTTTATTTGTTTAACGAAGGATCACGAAACATAAGGTAGAAGCTTATATATATATATATATATATATATATATATATATATATATTCAAACAACTCAGTAGGGGTTTGTTTAGAAGTGTGTGTGATGTCTACTCCAGCACGTCAAATGAGACAACACTAATAATACTACCACTAATAATAATAATAATAAATAATAAATGAGATACATAGAGAAAATAGTGTAAGTACAGTACAGGGAATACAAAGAGTCATATAATCAATGAAGAGAAGAGTAAAGAAAGGAGTTAATATAATAATAATAATAATAATAATAATATATATATTATTATTATATATATAATCTATAATGTTGTACAACATCACGTGGTGTTGTCATCAGTAAAGAGTGTGTGATAGGAGTGCGAGGTTTCGATTGATGCAAATTAAATATAGATATATTATATATATATTATATATATATATATATATATATATAATATATATATATATATAATATATTATATATAGATATATTTTGGTTTGACTTCTTCATTAAATAAATAATAAATAAATTTAAATATTTAAATAAATTGAAAAGAATACGGATATGGTGTTTCTGCGACAAGCGATGC